>OU696696.1:99108241-99540741 GCA_916050605.2 Platycheirus albimanus | reverse complement strand
TATCATTATCATTATCATTATCATTATCATTATCATTATCATTATCATTATCATTATCATTATCATTATCATTATCATTATCATTATCATTATCATTATCATTATCATTATCATTATCATTATCATTATCATTATCATTATCATTATCATTATCATTATCATTATCATTATCATTATCATTATCATTATCATTATCATTATCATTATCATTATCATTATCATTATCATTATCATTATCATTATCATTATCATTATCATTATCATTATCATTATCATTATCATTATCATTATCATTATCATTATCATTATCATTATCATTATCATTATCATTATCATTATCATTATCATTATCATTATCATTATCATTATCATTATCATTATCATTATCATTATCATTATCATTATCATTATCATTATCATTATCATTATCATTATCATTATCATTATCATTATCATTATCATTATCATTATCATTATCATTATCATTATCATTATCATTATCATTATCATTATCATTATCATTATCATTATCATTATCATTATCATTATCATTATCATTATCATTATCATTATCATTATCATTATCATTATCATTATCATTATCATTATCATTATCATTATCATTATCATTATCATTATCATTATCATTATCATTATCATTATCATTATCATTATCATTATCATTATCATTATCATTATCATTATCATTATCATTATCATTATCATTATCATTATCATTATCATTATCATTATCATTATCATTATCATTATCATTATCATTATCATTATCATTATCATTATCATTATCATTATCATTATCATTATCATTATCATTATCATTATCATTATCATTATCATTATCATTATCATTATCATTATCATTATCATTATCATTATCATTATCATTATCATTATCATTATCATTATCATTATCATTATCATTATCATTATCATTATCATTATCATTATCATTATCATTATCATTATCATTATCATTATCATTATCATTATCATTATCATTATCATTATCATTATCATTATCATTATCATTATCATTATCATTATCATTATCATTATCATTATCATTATCATTATCATTATCATTATCATTATCATTATCATTATCATTATCATTATCATTATCATTATCATTATCATTATCATTATCATTATCATTATCATTATCATTATCATTATCATTATCATTATCATTATCATTATCATTATCATTATCATTATCATTATCATTATCATTATCATTATCATTATCATTATCATTATCATTTTCTTTACATGAAGCTACACGCCACGATCTTTAGAAAAAGAGGATGTAGAATATATATAGATAATACTTGTGTGATAGAGAGGGAAGACCTAAATGAAGACGTGTTAATGGATGCAGATTATAGGAAAATTATGGATGCAGCTTGAAAATCATAGTGAAGGCGAACATGTTCATCGTCTGCACTATAATTGTTGTTTTTGCAATTTCGTCTGAACTATAATTTGTTGCAGCTCCATGTAAAGCCACCTTAAAAATAATGGCATTGCGCAGGATGCAATGTAAAACGTCAAACTATAAAGAGCTTCGTAGAGCCATTGTATATAAATTTTTGTAGTAATTTCATGGAACATTTTATTTTAGTTCTTAACTTCGTCAATGGTGGCGCTTGTTGTTCTATCTACTTTACATTAAATGTCTTTTATTTTTGTTTTTGCTTTCCTTGACAGTTTCGACAAAAACCACTCAAATAACTCTAAAATAAGTGTTTGTGAACTTTGTCTATAGATGACGCACCAAAGGTTCTTCTGATTGGGAATACTATAAATTATAAATACAATGGTAGAGCGCAGAACAAAACAAAAACGCAAAGGCAATGTGTGTCCGTGACATAAATGCGCAAACGAATCTAAAATGAAAACGGGATGGCGCTATCTAGTTTAGTTGTATCATGGAACGCACCCTTAATATTTAAACCCATTCATGCTGATTGGTGAACTGATATGGAAGAAGAACTTTGTAGGAACGTTTCGTCATTGTATATACATTAATATAGTAATATCAAGAAGCGGAACGTTAGGTGCGCCATCCAGCGACGAAAAACTAAGCTTCGATTGGTGAGAGAGCGGAGAGACTGTGTAGAGTGTAGACTGTGCCGTGGGAAGCAAAAACAGCAATAAATAGAAGACATTTTCTGATTGGAGGCTTATGTTTTTTTTAGTGTCTGAATAGGTAAATAAGTTGAAATGAATGATTTTCGATAGAATGGAGAAACGAAAAATAAAATAAAATAAAATAAAATAATGTTCGCGAACAGGGTTGCACTAATTGTGTTGCGGCCTTGAGGCAAAAGATAAAAAAAAAAAATAGGTAGTTATTAGAAGAAATAAAATTAAATTGAATTTAACTAATAACTTAAAAATTACTACGGAGGTACATACCTACTTACCTACAATTTTTTTGTTTGCCAAATGTAGGTATCTACGCCATTTGATTTATTTGAATATTTTGAATTGAAAAAAAAAAAGATTTCAAATAAATGAAAATCATAAAAATCAATAC
The DNA here is from genome assembly GCA_916050605.2 of Platycheirus albimanus. Lineage (NCBI taxonomy): Eukaryota > Metazoa > Arthropoda > Insecta > Diptera > Syrphidae > Platycheirus > Platycheirus albimanus. The sequence continues at coordinate 99,538,178 of OU696696.1, read as the reverse complement.
AGGAACAGGAAAACATATACCTATAAGTACCTAGCTACTTATGTCTGTATACCTAGTTTAGTTTCACACTTCTGTTTTGAGTTTTTACTTAAAGCTAGGTACCTAGGTATACATCGTTTTGTTGTTCTTTTTTTTTTAATTTACCACCTACAAAGGGTAAAATTCATTTTGTAAACTCCCAAAAATTTGTTTGAAAATGTTTTCCTGTTTAAAAATCGTATTGAAATCTGTTAGGTAGGTACCTACCTACACGGTTAAAAATGTTGGGATATTTTTTAATACAGCTCCTGTATTACAACTGTATGCAATACACAAAATATTACTTTTTAATATTTTCAAATTATTACATTTAATTTTAATATATTTTGTATTAAATTTTAATGTTTTTGGATAATTTTTTTCATTTTTAATTTATTTTGGATTAAATTTTAATATTTTTGTCTTAAAGTTACTATATGTAATACAAAAAGATTAAAATTTAATACATTTGGAATTAAAACCAAAATTTAATACTGATTTTCCTACATTTTAATACCCTTATTTTGAGAAAAATAATAAAATTTTATTAAAAACGAGCCCTCATGTATTACATTTGAATACCCTTGCATTAAAATGTAATACCCGTTTGTATTACATTGTAACTGTATTAAGATGTAATACTGTTTGTATTACATTCTAATACCCATGTATTAAAAAGTAATACAATTTTATTAAAAACAAACCCTCTTGTATTACATTTTAATACCCTTGTATTAAAATATAATACCCGCCTGTATTACATTTTAATATACTCGCATTTAAATGTAATACCCGTTTGTATTACATTTTAACTGTATAAAGATGTAATACTCGTTTTAATTACATTCGAATACCCATGTATTAAAAAGTAATACAATTTTATTAAAAACAAACCCTCCTGTATTACATTTTAATACCCTTGTATTACATTTTCTTACTACGATTTGTGCTGTTTAATAGTTTCTAAGAAATGCCATTTGAAAATCTCGTCATACAAAAACCTCACGATAGTTTTCGTCTATTAGAAGAAATAAGCTGAATTTTTTGGAATTTTTTTAGCAAATTCTGAAAAATTACCTGTTTTTCAAAGAGCTACATATATCTCGGTAAAGAATTAACATACAACAACTTTGGTACCAACAAAATTGTAGGAAATTTGGCGTTCTACTACAAAATGGAAATGCTTTTGCTATAGAACGTAAGGAAAAAATTTTCCTGAGGAAAAACCGTTGCAAGGTCGAAAATTTTGTAGTTACCCCTTCAACCTCCCCCTTCTCTTTTTCCTACTGCCCTCGAGGTCCAAAACTTCGTAAAATATTTATTAACTATCCTTCAACAATATCTGATAGTTTCATTAGCTTCCGTCCTTTTCCCACCTTTCACCCACTTTTTCCAACCTGTCGACTGGACTAAATGTATGCATGTGGCATATATGTGCATATCATATAGAACGTGACTCCTTCAAGTTTTAAAATCACGATATTTCCGAAATGGTTATTCTAACAAACAAATGATATTAACAAGTTTTGTAGATAATTTCATGGTCTACAACATTGTCTCATGTATTTTTATGATAAAACCTACCGTTTACAAGAAAAATTGTAAAAACCGTTTATTTGACCTTTTGACCTTGAATAACTTCTAACGCATCAGTCGCATCGATGGGGATGTTGCTTAGTTTATTTGAAATGGTGTTCCCAACGTCTGTACCAATTTTCAGCTCTATGCGAATTTTTGCAAACCGAAATGTCTATTTTGACCGGACTACTAGGTACCTACTGAGAAAAATTTCAAAACAACAAAATGGTTTAACGATTTTCAAATTTTGTTTTCCTACCTACATAAAAAAAATAAAGAATGTAAGTATACCTATACCTACCTAGTACATGGCTACGTAGCAGGGTGCAGGGTGTGGTTCAAAAATTCTAAAGATGCACCCACAAACATTTCATTAAAAATCAAAATTTTCAAAATTTACATTATGTGGTTTTTTGTGGTTTCAATAATTGTTACTGTAACCACAAAACAAAACTTTAATTTTGAAATTTTGGGTAAGGTGGTAACCTAGTACCTACCCGCTTATAAATATATTTGATTATAGGTAGGTGGGTAGGGTACCTACCTATATAATGTAGTACCTATTTTCAATATTTGTTGGAAGTTTTGAAGTTGCACACTTCCAGCAACAATACCTACCTAATTAAAAAACGGAAACGGACATACCTGCCTACAAAAACAAAGTTTTGATCGCGAAAGTGGCAAACGGAAACTAATCCTAGAAATAGGTATTACATATAAATGTGAAAGTTACGATGTTTGGATGTTTGTTGCTCAATACCGCTAAAACGGCTGAACGGATCTGAATGAAATTTAGCACAGAGATAGAATACCTATAGGTAGTCTGGAATAGCACAAAGTCTACTTTTTATTCCGGTAAAATGTATGTAATAATTAAGCTCGGGCTATAAAAGTAGCTAGATTACGAGAGACGACTCCTCAGGCTATTACAGGCGACTAGATCAGCTGAAACAAGAGCGAAGCCGCGGATATTTATATTTATAAATAAATAGGTACCTAACTTTATGAAGAAAAACAAATTAGGTAGGTATAGGTAGTATATCAAAATTAAACCATTTATAAAAAAATAAATAAAAAAAAAATGTTGTTTCCACATTAGGTAGGTATATGAAACGAACCCTAATGCATCACAAAAAAATTTGTAGGTAATCATGAAAAAATAAAATCCTGAAAAAGCATTAGTATAAGGCATAGGCATGTCAAAATTACCACGCACCACCCACTTCCAACGAAAACAAAAAAAACATTGGTTGGTACCTACGTACCTTACCTACCAAATAATTTGTCATGAACGAATTTTCATATTTTGTTGGAAATACATAATCCGATTCACTCACATTACAAGTCACAACTTATAATAAACCGGTTTTTTTTTTTGTTTGTTTACTTTTCCTTATATTTTTATTATTTGCTTTCGAGCGCGAAAAAATTGTCCTATGAATAAATATCATAATAACAAACAATTTTTTCGTTTTCTTTTCGCTATATACTTTTCTGGCATTCGTCGTTATCCCCGCAAAAACCCCTTTGAAAAGTCTCCAATAAATGAGAGCAGACAACTAGCGCCACCATTGTCGAAAAACTAAGTAGCCACGACGTGTTCCATGGTATTACTATATTAATGTATATACAATGGTTTCGTGTCCTGTTTTGGTTCACCAAATTTAAGGGGCCTGACTACACGACTAATTTTTTCGTTCGTCTAGTTAATTACACACATAAAATATTATTCCATTTATATGCATTATAAACGATAATGATCCATATAGGGCTCCTTAATGTTCATAAGGAATTGGCTCGAATGCATACAAATCCATATATGGTTTATGTATGTAAACGTCTTTTTTTAGACGAGTGGTTTTCAATCTGGCAATACTTTTTACGGAGTTGGTCTTTTTGACAGTTGTCACTTGATTTATGACTATCTTAGTTTGCCATTGCATAACGAATAGACTTACTCCTGAACAAAGTTTGCAAATCGTGCAAATTTATTACCAAAATAATGATTCGGTTCGCAAAATGAATCGCGCGCTGCGTCCAATATTCGCTCAACATAATCGCCCAAAAATTTATTCGAGTCAGCCGCTGAGCTGTAGCCACTAACTTGCCCGAAATTATTTTTAAAACATAATTGCAAACCTTTATTTTTATAATTAAGCTAAATTCTTAACCATTACATTAAATTGAATGTGTTTTATTTCTTTTTGAAAGTCACACAAAATACCCTATATTATTTGTCTATATTCGATGCGTTGCGCGAACCGAACCAATAATAAGGCAATGTCATTGTATATACATTAATATAGTAATATCAAGAAGCGGAACGTTAGGTGCGCCATCCAGCGACGAAAAACTAAGCTTCGATTGGTGAGAGAGCGGAGAGACTGTGTAGAGTGTAGACTGTGCCGTGGGAAGCAAAAACAGCAATAAATAGAAGACATTTTCTGATTGGAGGCTTATGTTTTTTTTAGTGTCTGAATAGGTAAATAAGTTGAAATGAATGATTTTCGATAGAATGGAGAAACGAAAAATAAAATAAAATAAAATAAAATAATGTTCGCGAACAGGGTTGCACTAATTGTGTTGCGGCCTTGAGGCAAAAGATAAAAAAAAAAAATAGGTAGTTATTAGAAGAAATAAAATTAAATTGAATTTAACTAATAACTTAAAAATTACTACGGAGGTACATACCTACTTACCTACAATTTTTTTGTTTGCCAAATGTAGGTATCTACGCCATTTGATTTATTTGAATATTTTGAATTGAAAAAAAAAAAGATTTCAAATAAATGAAAATCATAAAAATCAATACAGGAACAGGAAAACATATACCTATAAGTACCTAGCTACTTATGTCTGTATACCTAGTTTAGTTTCACACTTCTGTTTTGAGTTTTTACTTAAAGCTAGGTACCTAGGTATACATCGTTTTGTTGTTCTTTTTTTTTTAATTTACCACCTACAAAGGGTAAAATTCATTTTGTAAACTCCCAAAAATTTGTTTGAAAATGTTTTCCTGTTTAAAAATCGTATTGAAATCTGTTAGGTAGGTACCTACCTACACGGTTAAAAATGTTGGGATATTTTTTAATACAGCTCCTGTATTACAACTGTATGCAATACACAAAATATTACTTTTTAATATTTTCAAATTATTACATTTAATTTTAATATATTTTGTATTAAATTTTAATGTTTTTGGATAATTTTTTTCATTTTTAATTTATTTTGGATTAAATTTTAATATTTTTGTCTTAAAGTTACTATATGTAATACAAAAAGATTAAAATTTAATACATTTGGAATTAAAACCAAAATTTAATACTGATTTTCCTACATTTTAATACCCTTATTTTGAGAAAAATAATAAAATTTTATTAAAAACGAGCCCTCATGTATTACATTTGAATACCCTTGCATTAAAATGTAATACCCGTTTGTATTACATTGTAACTGTATTAAGATGTAATACTGTTTGTATTACATTCTAATACCCATGTATTAAAAAGTAATACAATTTTATTAAAAACAAACCCTCTTGTATTACATTTTAATACCCTTGTATTAAAATATAATACCCGCCTGTATTACATTTTAATATACTCGCATTTAAATGTAATACCCGTTTGTATTACATTTTAACTGTATAAAGATGTAATACTCGTTTTAATTACATTCGAATACCCATGTATTAAAAAGTAATACAATTTTATTAAAAACAAACCCTCCTGTATTACATTTTAATACCCTTGTATTACATTTTCTTACTACGATTTGTGCTGTTTAATAGTTTCTAAGAAATGCCATTTGAAAATCTCGTCATACAAAAACCTCACGATAGTTTTCGTCTATTAGAAGAAATAAGCTGAATTTTTTGGAATTTTTTTAGCAAATTCTGAAAAATTACCTGTTTTTCAAAGAGCTACATATATCTCGGTAAAGAATTAACATACAACAACTTTGGTACCAACAAAATTGTAGGAAATTTGGCGTTCTACTACAAAATGGAAATGCTTTTGCTATAGAACGTAAGGAAAAAATTTTCCTGAGGAAAAACCGTTGCAAGGTCGAAAATTTTGTAGTTACCCCTTCAACCTCCCCCTTCTCTTTTTCCTACTGCCCTCGAGGTCCAAAACTTCGTAAAATATTTATTAACTATCCTTCAACAATATCTGATAGTTTCATTAGCTTCCGTCCTTTTCCCACCTTTCACCCACTTTTTCCAACCTGTCGACTGGACTAAATGTATGCATGTGGCATATATGTGCATATCATATAGAACGTGACTCCTTCAAGTTTTAAAATCACGATATTTCCGAAATGGTTATTCTAACAAACAAATGATATTAACAAGTTTTGTAGATAATTTCATGGTCTACAACATTGTCTCATGTATTTTTATGATAAAACCTACCGTTTACAAGAAAAATTGTAAAAACCGTTTATTTGACCTTTTGACCTTGAATAACTTCTAACGCATCAGTCGCATCGATGGGGATGTTGCTTAGTTTATTTGAAATGGTGTTCCCAACGTCTGTACCAATTTTCAGCTCTATGCGAATTTTTGCAAACCGAAATGTCTATTTTGACCGGACTACTAGGTACCTACTGAGAAAAATTTCAAAACAACAAAATGGTTTAACGATTTTCAAATTTTGTTTTCCTACCTACATAAAAAAAATAAAGAATGTAAGTATACCTATACCTACCTAGTACATGGCTACGTAGCAGGGTGCAGGGTGTGGTTCAAAAATTCTAAAGATGCACCCACAAACATTTCATTAAAAATCAAAATTTTCAAAATTTACATTATGTGGTTTTTTGTGGTTTCAATAATTGTTACTGTAACCACAAAACAAAACTTTAATTTTGAAATTTTGGGTAAGGTGGTAACCTAGTACCTACCCGCTTATAAATATATTTGATTATAGGTAGGTGGGTAGGGTACCTACCTATATAATGTAGTACCTATTTTCAATATTTGTTGGAAGTTTTGAAGTTGCACACTTCCAGCAACAATACCTACCTAATTAAAAAACGGAAACGGACATACCTGCCTACAAAAACAAAGTTTTGATCGCGAAAGTGGCAAACGGAAACTAATCCTAGAAATAGGTATTACATATAAATGTGAAAGTTACGATGTTTGGATGTTTGTTGCTCAATACCGCTAAAACGGCTGAACGGATCTGAATGAAATTTAGCACAGAGATAGAATACCTATAGGTAGTCTGGAATAGCACAAAGTCTACTTTTTATTCCGGTAAAATGTATGTAATAATTAAGCTCGGGCTATAAAAGTAGCTAGATTACGAGAGACGACTCCTCAGGCTATTACAGGCGACTAGATCAGCTGAAACAAGAGCGAAGCCGCGGATATTTATATTTATAAATAAATAGGTACCTAACTTTATGAAGAAAAACAAATTAGGTAGGTATAGGTAGTATATCAAAATTAAACCATTTATAAAAAAATAAATAAAAAAAAAATGTTGTTTCCACATTAGGTAGGTATATGAAACGAACCCTAATGCATCACAAAAAAATTTGTAGGTAATCATGAAAAAATAAAATCCTGAAAAAGCATTAGTATAAGGCATAGGCATGTCAAAATTACCACGCACCACCCACTTCCAACGAAAACAAAAAAAACATTGGTTGGTACCTACGTACCTTACCTACCAAATAATTTGTCATGAACGAATTTTCATATTTTGTTGGAAATACATAATCCGATTCACTCACATTACAAGTCACAACTTATAATAAACCGGTTTTTTTTTTTGTTTGTTTACTTTTCCTTATATTTTTATTATTTGCTTTCGAGCGCGAAAAAATTGTCCTATGAATAAATATCATAATAACAAACAATTTTTTCGTTTTCTTTTCGCTATATACTTTTCTGGCATTCGTCGTTATCCCCGCAAAAACCCCTTTGAAAAGTCTCCAATAAATGAGAGCAGACAACTAGCGCCACCATTGTCGAAAAACTAAGTAGCCACGACGTGTTCCATGGTATTACTATATTAATGTATATACAATGACGTCAGACAACTTTCAGTTTTTTTATTTTTTGAAACAAAAAGTTTGTGGTAAGTTCAAAAAGTTAATGTTTTTACTTTTATTTAAAATTTATTTAATTTTTTAGATCCGCCTATAACTCAACCAGTTGAGTAAGGAACAGATTTTAGGTAAGTAAAAAGTAATACTTTTGTTTGTTTGTCTGCTTTGTGGTAACATACAAACAAACTGACAAACAAACAAAAGTCTTACTTTATATAATAGTATAGATTTTAATAATGAAAACAAGTTTTTCATTTTCGTATACAACCGTTCCTATCTGTATATTTTGAAGTTTTTCGAAACATATAATGTACTTTACTATTTCCTCTTTACTTAAAATATTGTTTCCCATTACTCCTGTCCTACTTGAAGCTATATTATTTTGTATATTTTCAAAATTATTTTCTAGAATCCCGATTTTAATTAATGTTTCCAGATACATGAGTTTATTATTTAGTATAACAGTTTCCTTTCTTATATTATTAAATTGATACAATATTTTGAATCTGTCTTTTTCAATTGATGCTTTTAGATTTAAAAGAGTTTTATTAAAGTTATCATTAACAAAATTTGCTTGTTCCTTTGAGTTATAACATTGTGGTTGTTTGCGTCAATGATTTTCAAATGATTTTCAATATTTTGCCTATCATCGTCGTCCATAGTTCCATATAACCATTTAAAACCCGTTCCTACGATATTAATAAGCCCTCTTCTATGTCTGTGCGGTATAATTGTGTGTACTTTAAATTTTAGTGAATCTAACTCGCGAATTAAAACAACTTTGTTATCATTATCAACGTTAATATTTGAAATATTCTCCTCTAAATATGATATTATTTTTAGAATTTCTATAGGTTTAATAGTATGTAATATTATATTATAATCTCTTACTATGTTAACATTTCCCAGTTTTATTTCTGTAAATCCGTTATCTGCTTCTATTTGTTCTATGGTAAGAATAGCACTTGCATTACTCAATAGTAGGGTCAAAACGAATATTACCCATCTTACCTGAAAATTTATTTGGTCGTTTAATGTTAGAAGGGTGTATATTTTCTAATTTTAACTTTCTATATCTAGGTTCTTCCTTATGCCTAAGTGCTTTATAGTTTTTAACTAGTCCCTCTGTTCTTTCTTCGGTATATTCTTCCCTAGTCTTGTTAAGCTTTTCGATAACTTTTTCTTTCATATTTTGCATGTTTTCTCTGACTAAATCTTTATCTATTTTACCTTCTAGAACATCTATTGATTTACATTTAATTACTGAATGTATTGATTTATTGTACCATTCTACACATTTGTATATTTTCTCTATTGTTGTGAGTTCTGATTTTTCTGTTGTTAAGACTCTCATTTTTTCACTGATCGTATTATGAAGTCTTTCTATATCGGAATTGCCGGTGTGGTTATTCGGTTTAGTGAAATGTACTTCGATATTTTCCTGTCTTAAAAAATCTTTCACATTAATGTTTTGGAATTCATTATCAAGAACTATCTTGTTGGGTTTGCCTTTTATAGAGAAATATAGACGCAATTTTTCTTTAATGGTTATGCTGTTTCTATCTTCTAGATGGAATATTATACTATGTTTTGAAAATTTGTCAATAAAAGTTAAGAAATTGTGTTTCGAGTTTGTGTAAACGTCTGCATGAACTACCTGGTTGTTATCAGCTGGTGTTTCAGTATGTTTGAATTTAGGTTTAATTGGATTCCTATCATATTTTGCTTGATTGCATGTATCGCAATTATTAATACTAGCAATTTTAAGTTTTTGAAGTAAATCAATTTCTTTAGTCCCTCATAGTTTTCATTAATTCCTGCATGCCCTGTCTCGTATTTATGATATTTTCCTATTTGCTTATAAGTTTCTTCTTCGCTTTATATGTTTTATGCATTATATGTACATTTGTAAAATTTTATTTTGTTTATATCGAATAATTCAATAAGTTTTAATTGAACTAAATTATATTCATGTTCTGTTAAATCTGAGAAAATTCCTATTTTTCCTTTTCTTTTTATAAATCTTCTAAATTTATCTGCAAGTCTATTCTCTCGTATGTCCTCGGAGTTTATATAAATTATTCTTTTGTTATTTAATATTTCTATCTCTTGAGTTCCATTGTTTGTTAATATAATCTGTGTGTAAAATCTATTTACTATTGTTTCGAGTATCGGGAAGTGATCATTCTGTTCTTCTTCTTGAGAGTGGATTGTATTATTATCTACACTAATATTGTCAATTTCAAAATTTAAATTTGTGTGGGGTGTCATTTCTCCCTCCTTATGTGTGATCGTCTCGATCATATTTATTTCTCCTGTTTCATTATTAATTCGGCTCAAAAAATCCGCGGCTTTATTTTCTTTTCCCTTCAAATAATCTATATTTATATTATATTCTCCTATTTTTAATAGCCATCTTTGGAGTCTTTGATTAATATCTTTTCCCTTATATAATTTACCTAAAATAATTTACTGACCAAACGATCGCCAACAATTCTTTTTCTATAACTGAGTAGTTTTTTTCGTGGTCGTTTAACGTACGACTTGCATAGCATATAGGATGACCATCTTGTGAGAGGATGGATCCTATAGCAAAATCACTCGCATCAGTTGTTAACTGAAATTTTTTATTAAAGTCGGGATATTTTAAAACTGGTGAATCTGTGAGTATTATTTTAAGTTTCTCAAATGCACTTATATAATTTGAATCATTTAAGTTGATTCTAGTGTTCTTCTTGAGATACTTAGTCATTGGTTGCGCAATTTTAGCGTAATCCTTTATAAATTTTCTAAAATATCCAGTCATACCCAAAAACGATTTTATTTGTTTTGTAGTAGTTGGTATCTGGAGTTTTTGAATGGCTTCAACTTTTGACATATTTGGTTTAACCCCTTCTGTCGTTAAGACATGTCCTAGGTATTCAGTTTCTTTAGCGAAAAATTTACACTTGTCTACTTGTATCTTTAAATTATGTTGTTTCAACTTGTCTAATACTTTTTGGACATTAATTATATGTTCTTTGAGAGAAGTACTAAAGATTAATATGTCATCTAAGTAGACGACGCAAACTTGATTTATAAGTTCTCTCAGTACTGAATTAATTAACCTTTGGAAGGTAGATGGGGCATTTTTGAGTCCAAAAGGCATCCTTATGAACTCATAATGCCCAAGAGGAGTCGAAAAAGCTGTTTTTTTTTCTATCCTCTTCCCTTACAAGGACTTGGTGAAAGCCTTTTGCAAGGTCTAATGTTGTGAAATACTGCGATCTTCCCAGTTTGTCTTATATAGTATCTATATTAGGAATTGGGAACTTATCATCGATTGTGACTTCGTTTAACTTTCGATAATCCACAACAATTCGCCATTTCTTTTGACCGGAATTATCTAATTTCTTGGGTACGACCCATAACGGACTGTTGTATGGAGAGTTACTCTCCTTAATAATTCCTTGCTTTCACATCTCTTTGATTTGCTTATTTATTTCCTGTTCATGTATCTGTGGATACCGATAAGTTTTAGCATAAATTGGTCTATCTGTTGTGGTGATAATCTCATGTAGAATTTCATGAGTGCTACTTAACTTTTGACCTTCTATAAAAAATAAGTCCCTATTTTTCTTAAGTAATTTTTCTAGTGCCTGTCTTTCTTCTTCCGATAAATGATTTCCGAAAAGACATTGTGGTATATCTTCATTATTTATGGATGCTTCTAAAATATGAACTTCCTCGTATATATATGGACATGCATTAATAAATTTTAACTGATTCCCGTTTATTTCTATGTGTTCTTTTTCTAAATCTATTTTAGCTTGTAAAGGCTTAAGTAAATTCTGACCTATTATTCCATCGAACTGTTTATCTCGAAATGATGTGAGTTTCCAGCACATATTACTATTTTCATTAAATTCTTGAGGCAATTCAGTTATTATCTCTGTATCAATAAAAGTTTTTCCATTAAGAGTGTTAAAAGTTGTAGTTTCCGTTAAAGGAATTCGTTTATAATCATTTAATTTTGTTTTATCTAAAAGAGTCGTAGTGGACCCTGTATCAATTAAACATTTTATTTTATGTTTCCCTACTGTTATTTATATTATCGGTAAGTCTGATTTGGAGGCTGCGACCGAAAATTTTCTTCCTCCCTTTAAACTGTTTGAACGTGATCACACTCCATTGGTGTTGGGATACCATTATTTTTAAACTGCCCTGAATAATAATTGTTTCTGTTCTGTCTATATTGACCTGAATTATTATAATATCTTTGCTGTCCTAAATTGTTATTCTTGAATTGGCCTGAATTATTTTTATATTGACCTGAAAAATTATTTCTATATCTAACTTGATCGTGTCTTGTATTGTATTGTGGACGATTAAAATTATTATGGTTATTAAAATTATTATTTGTGGGTTTTGATTGTATATTTTGTTTAGTATACCTAGTTTTTTGTAAAAGCCCTGTTTCTTCTAAAGTATAATAAGCGTCTCTAAGATTGTTAACCTATCTACTAATTATTACACTTGCTAAGTTAGGGTCTAACCCATCAATAAATGTTTTAACTATCATATTTTCATTTGCAGTGGGGGAAAATTCACTGGGTCTTTCAGTATCAAACTCGTATTTAGTATTTAGTTTATCTAAAATATCTTTTAACTTATCAAAATATTCACTCACGTTATTATTCTTTAGGCTAAGTGCTTGGTGGTATAGGTTGTAGTATGTTTCTCTCACTCCAAAATTTCTTATTAGCTCAGCTTTTATTTGATCCCAAGTTGGTGCAGGTCCTAAAGTCCTTATAGCTTGTAAAGCAGGTCCTTGGATTTTGTTCACGATATTCCTCTGTATGAAGTATTGCTCCAACGATGTATTGATGAAACTCGGCAAAATTATTTCCACTTCTCTTATGAATGAGGAGAGTGCATAATTTGATGAACCCCAAAACTCTCGGATCTTGGATGCTTCTTTTATTAAATCGGATACAGTAATTTGTACTTGTTGAACCATTGGTGGTTGTAGTTGTTGTTGTGGTGGAGGTTGCATTTGTTGTTGTTGTATCGGCCCTAGTGGTTGTTGTTGAGGGTCGAGAAGATCTTGTTGTAGATCTTGATTCATGGTTTATACGGTTTGTTAACTAACACAACACGAATTGTCCTTTAGAAAAATTGACAAATAGTTTTTGATTTTAATCACGTGAAACAAACAGTAGGTGTTAAATCACAAACTGTAGTGTTTAAGTCACTGTTCACTTTAACTATTTATTTTTTTTTTGTAATATTTTTTTTTTTTTTTTTTTTTGATTTTATAGTTTCAATTCCAATCTTCGCATTAGAATCCTACCGACTGCGCCAATAATATTTAAATATGAAAAAATCAACTTTTTAAAAAATATTTATTAATCTTTATTTGACAAAACGTTTTAACACGACGACGTATAAACTACAACTCTACTTAATAATGTTTTGGGCGAAGCTACGAAAGTCTTATTTTACTAAGTTCATTTGCCAGTCTAAGCAATTCTATAATTCTATGAATATTAACGAGACTAATCGAAAGCAATTTTATAATTCTTGGAAAATTAACGCGACCAATCGACGGGCAAATGAACTTGGTTTCCCAATGTATTTATTTTAATTTTCCCAGACGGAAATTCGATGTCGTTTCCGTTGAGAGTTGCTGACTTTGACGTAACTCACGCACCGAGCCACCAGTGTCGCCAGCAACGCAGTGTGGCAATGATTTGTAATGTGATTTTTTTGGTAAATGCAGATTTGTGGAAAAAGAATTCTTTTTAGAAATGTGATTAAAGTTTTTAAATAATAATAAATACAAATACAGACGGTTCAAGTGAAAATTTATTTTGGATTCATAAATAAATACTTAATTTTTATTTATTTAGGAGAAACATACAAACATAGTTTAATTAATTTAATTTAATTAATGAATTCATTAATGCATTTTTGCGCGAGTGAACAAATAAATGTGAATTAAAATCATTGTACAATGTACATAATATTTTTAATTTTCTTATTTTTTTATAGTTTATAAATTAAGAACGTCAAAAGAAATACAAATAACACAATAACAAAAACAGATAAAATTTGTTGTATGTGAAAGAAATTGAAACAGATTTGGTCTGTTTTTTGAATGGTGTTATTTGTGTTTCTTTTGACGTTCTTAAAATATAAACTATAAAAATTAGGAAAACTAATGATTTTAATTCACATTTATTTGTTCACTTGCGCAAAAATACATTAATCAATTCATTACACTCCTTTAATTTTAGATTTGCAAATTATGTTCAAGTCAAATACATAAAACTCATTTCGTAAAATGTTCACCGGGAGGAATCGAAACTGAAGCCTTTTGCATTGTATATACATTAATATAGTAATACCATGGAACACGTCGTGGCTACTTAGTTTTTCGACAATGGTGGCGCTAGTTGTCTGCTCTCATTTATTGGAGACTTTTCAAAGGGGTTTTTGCGGGGATAACGACGAATGCCAGAAAAGTATATAGCGAAAAGAAAACGAAAAAATTGTTTGTTATTATGATATTTATTCATAGGACAATTTTTTCGCGCTCGAAAGCAAATAATAAAAATATAAGGAAAAGTAAACAAACAAAAAAAAAAACCGGTTTATTATAAGTTGTGACTTGTAATGTGAGTGAATCGGATTATGTATTTCTATATTCCAACAAAATATGAAAATTCGTTCATGACAAATTATTTGGTAGGTAAGGTACGTAGGTACCAACCAATGTTTTTTTTTGTTTTCGTTGGAAGTGGGTGGTGCGTGGTAATTTTGACATGCCTATGCCTTATACTAATGCTTTTTCAGGATTTTATTTTTTCATGATTACCTACAAATTTTTTTGTGATGCATTAGGGTTCGTTTCATATACCTACCTAATGTGGAAACAACATTTTTTTTTTATTTATTTTTTTATAAATGGTTTAATTTTGATATACTACCTATACCTACCTAATTTGTTTTTCTTCATAAAGTTAGGTACCTATTTATTTATAAATATAAATATCCGCGGCTTCGCTCTTGTTTCAGCTGATCTAGTCGCCTGTAATAGCCTGAGGAGTCGTCTCTCGTAATCTAGCTACTTTTATAGCCCGAGCTTAATTATTACATACATTTTACCGGAATAAAAAGTAGACTTTGTGCTATTCCAGACTACCTATAGGTATTCTATCTCTGTGCTAAATTTCATTCAGATCCGTTCAGCCGTTTTAGCGGTATTGAGCAACAAACATCCAAACATCGTAACTTTCACATTTATATGTAATACCTATTTCTAGGATTAGTTTCCGTTTGCCACTTTCGCGATCAAAACTTTGTTTTTGTAGGCAGGTATGTCCGTTTCCGTTTTTTAATTAGGTAGGTATTGTTGCTGGAAGTGTGCAACTTCAAAACTTCCAACAAATATTGAAAATAGGTACTACATTATATAGGTAGGTACCCTACCCACCTACCTATAATCAAATATATTTATAAGCGGGTAGGTACTAGGTTACCACCTTACCCAAAATTTCAAAATTAAAGTTTTGTTTTGTGGTTACAGTAACAATTATTGAAACCACAAAAAACCACATAATGTAAATTTTGAAAATTTTGATTTTTAATGAAATGTTTGTGGGTGCATCTTTAGAATTTTTGAACCACACCCTGCACCCTGCTACGTAGCCATGTACTAGGTAGGTATAGGTATACTTACATTCTTTATTTTTTTTATGTAGGTAGGAAAACAAAATTTGAAAATCGTTAAACCATTTTGTTGTTTTGAAATTTTTCTCAGTAGGTACCTAGTAGTCCGGTCAAAATAGACATTTCGGTTTGCAAAAATTCGCATAGAGCTGAAAATTGGTACAGACGTTGGGAACACCATTTCAAATAAACTAAGCAACATCCCCATCGATGCGACTGATGCGTTAGAAGTTATTCAAGGTCAAAAGGTCAAATAAACGGTTTTTACAATTTTTCTTGTAAACGGTAGGTTTTATCATAAAAATACATGAGACAATGTTGTAGACCATGAAATTATCTACAAAACTTGTTAATATCATTTGTTTGTTAGAATAACCATTTCGGAAATATCGTGATTTTAAAACTTGAAGGAGTCACGTTCTATATGTTATGCACATATATGCCACATGCATACATTTAGTCCAGTCGACAGGTTGGAAAAAGTGGGTGAAAGGTGGGAAAAGGACGGAAGCTAATGAAACTATCAGATATTGTTGAAGGATAGTTAATAAATATTTTACGAAGTTTTGGACCTCGAGGGCAGTAGGAAAAAGAGAAGGGGGAGGTTGAAGGGGTAACTACAAAATGTTCGACCTTGCAACGGTTTTTCCTCAGGAAAATTTTTTCCTTACGTTCTATAGCAAAAGCATTTCCATTTTGTAGTAGAACGCCAAATTTCCTACAATTTTGTTGGTACCAAAGTTGTTGTATGTTAATTCTTTACCGAGATATATGTATCTCTTTGAAAAACAGGTAATTTTTCAGAATTTGCTAAAAAAATTCCAAAAAATTCAGCTTATTTCTTCTAATAGACGAAAACTATCGTGAGGTTTTTGTATGACGAGATTTTCAAATGGCATTTCTTAGAAACTATTAAACAGCACAAATCGTAGTAAGAAAATGTAATACAAGGGTATTAAAATGTAATACAGGAGGGTTTGTTTTTAATAAAATTGTATTACTTTTTAATACATGGGTATTCGAATGTAATTAAAACGAGTATTACATCTTTATACAGTTAAAATGTAATACAAACGGGTATTACATTTAAATGCGAGTATATTAAAATGTAATACAGGCGGGTATTATATTTTAATACAAGGGTATTAAAATGTAATACAAGAGGGTTTGTTTTTAATAAAATTGTATTACTTTTTAATACATGGGTATTAGAATGTAATACAAACAGTATTACATCTTAATACAGTTACAATGTAATACAAACGGGTATTACATTTTAATGCAAGGGTATTCAAATGTAATACATGAGGGCTCGTTTTTAATAAAATTTTATTATTTTTTTCAAAATAAGGGTATTAAAATGTAGGAAAATCAGTATTAAATTTTGGTTTTAATTCCAAATGTATTAAATTTTAATCTTTTTGTATTACATATAGTAACTTTAAGACAAAAATATTAAAATTTAATCCAAAATAAATTAAAAATGAAAAAAATTATCCAAAAACATTAAAATTTAATACAAAATATATTAAAATTAAATGTAATAATTTGAAAATATTAAAAAGTAATATTTTGTGTATTGCATACAGTTGTAATACAGGAGCTGTATTAAAAAATATCCCAACATTTTTAACCGTGTAGGTAGGTACCTACCTAACAGATTTCAATACGATTTTTAAACAGGAAAACATTTTCAAACAAATTTTTGGGAGTTTACAAAATGAATTTTACCCTTTGTAGGTGGTAAATTAAAAAAAAAACAACAACAAAACGATGTATACCTAGGTACCTAGCTTTAAGTAAAAACTCAAAACAGAAGTGTGAAACTAAACTAGGTATACAGACATAAGTAGCTAGGTACTTATAGGTATATGTTTTCCTGTTCCTGTATTGATTTTTATGATTTTCATTTATTTGAAATCTTTTTTTTTTTTCAATTCAAAATATTCAAATAAATCAAATGGCGTAGATACCTACATTTGGCAAACAAAAAAATTGTAGGTAAGTAGGTATGTACCTCCGTAGTAATTTTTAAGTTATTAGTTAAATTCAATTTAATTTTATTTCTTCTAATAACTACCTATTATTTTTTTTTTATCTTTTGCCTCAAGGCCGCAACACAATTAGTGCAACCCTGTTCGCGAACATTATTTTATTTTATTTTATTTTATTTTTCGTTTCTCCATTCTATCGAAAATCATTCATTTCAACTTATTTACCTATTCAGACACTAAAAAAAACATAAGCCTCCAATCAGAAAATGTCTTCTATTTATTGCTGTTTTTGCTTCCCACGGCACAGTCTACACTCTACACAGTCTCTCCGCTCTCTCACCAATCGAAGCTTAGTTTTTCGTCGCTGGATGGCGCACCTAACGTTCCGCTTCTTGATATTACTATATTAATGTATATACAATGGTAATTTTGACTTGACTTGACAACTAGTTTTTGTTCTCGTACTCGTAGTAGTCTTTTTTTGCCAACCACCGCCATCGCCACAAAAATTCGTTTGCCACCACCAACATCAGCGAAAGAAAAAGAAGGAAATAAAAAAAAGAATTAATTACACTTCCAAAAGTGTTTCAATAAAAAGAACTTTGTTTTACTAAATAAAAAAAGGGAAAATAGAAGTAGTGAAATAAACAAACTCATAGGAACCTATTCATTTATGAATCCAAAATTAATTTTCACTTGAACCGCCTGTATTTATTTAAAAATTTTAATCACTTTTCTACCAAAAAATTTCCCACAATGAATTTCACAGAATTTAAAAAAAACAGATTTAACGCTTGAGAAATGTCAAATTATTGAAGTATGTGTGCAAATGTGTGTTAAATTTGATCTGAAGTCTGATCTGAGATCAAGAAAAAATTGATCCGACGCACCAACAAAAATCACATAAGAATCGATTCGCACTATAATTTGATTTAAAATCTTTTTTCTTGCTCATTCTCAACATTGTTTTTCCCCGAAATAATTTTTTAATCGATTTTTGTTCATCTTTATTGAAAATTTCATTTTTACACAATGCAGATAATTATACACTGTGTGCGTGTAGATAAACGCCTGTTTTGTGAAATGTCACAGAGAAATATTTTTTCTGGCATCGTTTTCATGATCGCTATAAACGCTAAAAACGAAAAAAAGATTATTTTCATCCCGTTCCACCTTTTTCGGTTTGGCTTTCCGTATCGCTATAACTAGCCCCTTATTTAAATCTTCTACCAGATGTTCCTTGCATACAGAAATATCTGCACCCGTGTCAATTAAAGATTTGAACATTTTGTTAGAATGCTTTATTCTTATGCTAACGAAATATGTATCATACTCCCCATAGAAATTTAAAATCTTCTTTGCATTCCCCGATTCTGTTGACCGGGGATAACTATGTTTTCCGATCTAGTATTTTTGTTATGGTATCCTCTTAAAAAACCTGTACCTCTATTATGGCTATTGTTTCTAACATAATTATTGTTATCAAAGTATCTGCTATTATGTGAAAATCTTGGTTTATAATTTCTACCATTATATTGGGTTCTACCTCTATAATTCGTTCTAAAGTTCATTATATTACTTTGTTTATAAGAAGCATCTACTTCAGTTGCTACTTTTACAGCTTTATTGAAGGTTGTAACCCTTGATGCATGTACTACTTGTCTACTAGATTCATTTAACCCATTCTTTAATGCACTGAGCCCTAATTGGTCATTTAGACTAAGTATTATTTTTTTGTTACCTCCACCTTGCTCACTTATTTGTATTTCATTTAATTGAAACAAAAGAGATTCTATTTTTTCTGCAAATTGTCCTACTTCTTGAGATCCTTCTTTCTGTCTGGCTAAGCCATTATGTTTTGACAATGGATCTGTTTTTGGCTTGTCAATTCCTATTAGAACCGTCTGAAGTTCTTCTTATTTGTCTGGTTGTTTTTCTAAAGTGAGAAGCTTGTCTCTCTTTATTCTTTTCAACGGTTTCTAATGTGTCTGAATAATATTTGATAGTTCCTAAAAAAATTGACAATTCAAAGCCCCACGAAATTCTCGAATAAGGTTTGCAGCTGTTAACATATCAAATTTCGCCATTATTTTTGATTCTTTACTTTCTTCTTTATTTTCTACTTTACTTTTTTCTCTTTTACTTTCTGATTTTGATTTAAGTAATACTAAAATTTGTTTCTCTTTATCTTTAAAAATCGCAGTTGTTTCTTCGAGTTCAGTTTTGTCTGTATTTTCTGGTATATTATTTCAGATGAGGCCAATTTCATTCTTTATCTTAGTTATATATTCCTCAGTATATTCTCTTTTTGGATTTTTTTTAAGTTATTTAAAATAGATTGTAAATTATCTATGATATGCTGTATTATTTTTTGCATATTTATATGTTATTTATTCTATTTCTTATTATTTGTTTCTTTACATATTTTGTATAATATGAATGAATCTTAGCTATTAACATAATTATTAAAATTAATAATATGTAGATATTTATGTTGTTGCTGCTGAATATCTGGTTCGTCTGCGTGCTGCTTAGGTTGTTATTTATAACCTCCTTTGAATTTCGTTGTCCCATTTTGAATTGTCAGCTCGGTCAGTTGTTTGATTAGCTCCCTCTTTAGTTTTTTATCCGTTGTAATGTTTATTACTCGGTAGAGTTCTGCCTTTTGCTGCCTTAACTTGACAGCCCCTCCACCTCTCTTTCTTTTTACTGTGGTTGTCTTTTCCGCTGCCTTTGCGTCTCGCTTGTTTTTATTATTCTGCCCCGCCCTGTATTGTTCTATGGTGAGCGGCAGCGGGTCCGGCCTTCTTGGGTGTCGCAGTGTATTTAGGTACTACGTCGTTGTTTGCCAGAGGACCTTCCGGGATGTAAGGTTGGTCAAGGTTCTCAAATAAATTATCCAATTCGTCCTTACTGTACGACATCTGTTGTTTGGTCCGCTTACTGTTGGAAAAATACTGAAAACAACTTTTTGCCTAACAGTTTGGCAGGATCGCCATGTAACGCTATCTGTAATTATGCTGTAGTTCCCCAAATATTTAAGCGTATTACGCTATTTTTATGCTTTATAAAGCGCAGCTCGCTAATGATCAAATGGCAAAAATGCCGCTGTTTATGATTTGTTGGTTGTTGAGTAATGATTAATTTTTATTAACAATTCTTACAGCTATTTATATTACTTACAGTATTATCAATTATCTGGGCTATCCCCCCTTTACATATAAAAATGCAATGCAATTGCAATTCTCTATTTTTCTAATGAGTCCATTAGTGACTCAATTATATAGGTTTTTTGGAGTAATGTAATGTCATTCAACTTGTGCCACTTCAACATTAATGTAATAATATCTAAATTCTTGTCAGCGAATATCAATGCCCTGGATGAGCTTTATTGTTTATGAAAATTATGAATAGCAAATCTGAAAGTCTTTGCTGCTACTACGGTGTTATGTATCAATGAATTTGTGAAGTGCATATGGCTCTGTTGTTTGTTTTTTTATTATTGAATAAAAATAATACAACCGATACGTGACTGTTGACCACCGCCCGCCGGTTCACCACCGCCAGTTTACCACCGCCTGTTCAACACCGCCGGTTCGACACGGGACAGTTCGCCACCGCCGGTTTGCCACGAGAGCAGGTCAGGTAGTTCATTCACAAGAAAACTGCCGTACCTTCTGCTCTGGATACGTATTTTGACAGTTCATTTGCCAAAGCTTATGGTATTTTCTTTTGGTAATCATGATTTGATCTCAGATTTCACATTTTCGTGGCCCAATCGAAATGAAAACCAGGTTAATTTTGTTTTTTATTTAATACGTGCTTTCTGACAGTTTATGTGTGTAAAATTCTATGCTGGAGAAAACCAGTAAAAATAAAAAAAGGCCAATGTCTTGTCTAGATATAGATATTGTTTTTTTTAATATCGATGGTATCGATCAGAACCCCACAATACAGGCATCAATCGAATAGAATATTCTCAATATCGGTTTTGATCTTTCCTCGGGTCAAACGCTGCTGATTGCTGCGATTAGTCATAGAAACTGAACAAGTTAAAATATTTTTCAGTTGTTGCTTTAGACTGGACAAACGTCGGCTCTGCTCCGAACTAAGCATTGGAATGATTTGTTTCTCGAGGCAATCGCCATGGAGTTTGTGTCCACATGGAAATACAAAGAATGGCTTGAGTAGAAGGTATGTCTCGCAAATGGCACATGGCTCTTGGGCCCCGATACGGACAAAACGATTGAGTAGTCCTTGGAGATCGCTGCGACCACGACCACATTCGGCAGATTTCGAGGATTCGATCATGTCATCTTGGAGTGATTGAATTCTTTCATTGCTTTTCTGGAAAAGACAGTATTAATTTTGAAATTAAATTTAAAAGAATCTTCATTATGTTTACCTTTAGAGCATAGCAAATGGTTTCTTTGAAGTCGTCAATTTTCTCAAAGTCCAAAAAGAACGTCAATAGATCTTCTATTCGCAACAAATCACATTCCTTGAGAAGTTCTAGGGCTTTTTTGACATCATTCGTTCTACGAATATCATGTTGAGCTGTAAGAAATCACGAGTGATTAAATTAATTTTTCTTGATGCCCTCCACCACCCGATACGTGACTATTTACCACACACAAACAGTATATTCATAGAATATTTTCATTTCGTAAACCAGATAAAACTTTTTGTATCTGAGATCAAATTTTTTTGACTTAGACGAAAAACTAATTTCCCTTGGTGTCAGGTCAATTTTTTTTTAAATCTCAGATCGAAAAATAAAATTTAATTTTGAATCGAGATTTACCATAAACTTGCACACATACCACAGTATTTGACATTTGCTTTTAAAAGTGTTGTTTCATTTTGACTTTATACACATAAACTGTCAGGAATCACGCATACAAAAATTAAAAACAAAATGAATCTAGTTTTAATTCCATTGGCCCACAAAAATCCGAAATCTGAGATCAAATCGCGTCTTTACTAAACGAAAATACCATAAATGTCAATATAATGACAGCGGCGATACAAAATTTCTATCAACGGTAAGAACGTTCGCGGATCGATAATGTAGTTCATTCACCGGGCTCAATAATTAAAATTTAAGGCTAGACCGCACTAAGCGGCAGAGGAACTGCACTTCAGCGTCAAAGTTAGTATTTTACTCAACTATGATGTTCAACCGCAGTGCAGTTCCAGTGCTGCTTGGTGCAATTAAGCTCATACAGAGGATAGAAGAAGTTCATCTGCAGTGCATTTCCTCTACAGTGCAGCTACGCCTAGTGAGGTCTTACCTTAAGCGGCAGAGGAACTGCACTTCAGCGTCAAAGTTGGAATTTTACCCAACAATAAAGTTTAACTGCAGAGCAGTTGTCAATAATCTTCTTTTTTTTTTGTTAAATCAAAATATTGAACTTAAAAATTACTAAAAGATGAATGAACAACTCGGGATTCTTATTTTTGTTTCAAAAACATCGTTTCTATTTCATAATAACAAACAAATATTTGATAAGACACCTTCGTTCTCGTGAAGATATTTCATATTTTTATAAAAAAATTATAACAAAAATGACAGATGGCGCATTGATGTGATGCATGGTATACCGCACTATCAGATACTCAACGGAATGATACCACACAATCCATCATAGTTGGTCAGACTACCAACTCTATCGGCTAGTGTTGCGGCGTGCTGTTACACTGCTGCATAGTGTGGTATAGTTCATACACTTTAATACAAGCTAGACAGACGGAGACGCAGACGTATCGCATGTCAAAAGAAAACGTACGTACTTAATAAGAAGTGCCCACAATGGAGTCGTTCGCATTTTTACTAATTACAGAATTAAGAAGTTTATTGCTACACAAAACACATGCAAATTCATACATATATATATTTTTTTAACATTTATATTTCACTTCATTGCTTTGCTCTTGAATGGTTGTTTTTACGATGCTGAAATGGTCATCAAACATTGCAAATATTTCTTGGGAGTAATGGTTTGTGGGAAACTGGAAGAATTTTCTTGGTTGCCCAATAGATGTTGCATGGTTTGATTTGTGCCCAGCGACGATGGTGTTTCGATGTGGGTAAGGAGTCGTTTGGTTACCTGCAATCAAATTTCAATGGTTGTTTTTCTCTTTTTACTTGCGATTATAGGTATTATAAGGCAAGTTATGCATTCGTAAAAAATAAAAAATTCTAACAATTAAGCACGACCTTACGATGATAGAGACGTCGAAAAAAATGGGTCCGACAATTCTGTCTGTCTGTCTGTCTGTCCGTCCGTCTGTATCGGCACCTACAGCCTAAGCGGCTGACCAATTCGCTTGAAACTTGGTAGATAGTATTATTATGATGTCCTACAAAGGGCTTTTTGGAATTAGCATTCTAGCCTTAAAACTAATGGTACGATTTAGTGAAAAATTAATTTTTCTCAAAAACGGCTCTTACGATTTTGATAAAACTTTCTGAATAGTGTTTTATGTTCAAGCTTAATGTTTTGGTAAATGAAAGGTAAATTTTCTTGCACTTCAGATGGAATATCTAGTGTAATACTAAAGAAAGTTGCATTTTATGTGTCAGATGTTCTGAGTTATATATTTAATCAAAGTGTTGAACAAGGATGTTTCCCTCACAAATTAAAATGCGCTGAGGTGATTCCTCTCTTTAAGAAAGGAGACCGAACAAATATGGCAAATTACAGACCTATTTCTCTTCTTCCAACTACTTCAAAAATCTTTGAAAAAATAATGATAAAAGGGATCACTTCGTTCCTAAATAAAAGCAAACTTTTCAGAAGAAATCAATTTGGCTTCCGTTTAGGAATGTCAACTGAAGATGCGATTCTTAGGTTATGTAGCAAGCTATATGATGTCTTGAAAAACAACAAACCCACTTTTGCTCTTTTTATCGATATGACAAAGGCCTTTGATATGGTCGAGCACGATTTATTGCTAAATAAATTGTATAATGCGGCATTTAGAGACATTGTTTTTCAATGGCTGAAGTCATATTTGAAAGAAAGAGTTCAAAGAGTTACTGTCAACGGAACATTAAGTACCACAAGGATCTGTTCTTGGGCCCATGTTCTTCTTAGTTTATATCAACGCACTCTTTTCGCTTCCGCTGAATGGTCTTTCAACGGCTTTTGTAGATAATATCTCTTTTACCTACCAATCTGATTCAGAACTTGCCTGTATCACGAGAATTGAAGAGGATCTTGAACTCTTGAGGACTTGGTTTTTTATTCATAAATTGATTATAAGTGAAAAAACTAAATTAATGACTTTTAAATCATCTGGACTTTATCCTTGTCCTTATAATTTCTGTTTCCATAGGCCAAATTGTAAAAAATTTATTTTTCCTATACATTCTTGCGGCAAACACAATTTCGTCCATAGCGATTCCTGTTCCAATCCTTGTTTCAAAATTGATATAGTAAGAAACTTTAAGTATTTAGGGGTAATAATCGATCCCAATCTTAATTGGAAAGATCATACTATCAGCTTGAAAAATTATATTATGATTGTTACTCGAAAAATGTATCTCTTAAAGCCATTCTGCTCAAAAAAATTGTTGATATCAATATATTATGGTCTTGCGCACTCAAAATTACAATACGGTTTGTCCAGCTGGGGTGGTTCATATGCAAATACTTTTAAACCCTTACTGACTGCTCGAAAACATCTTATTCGAATGATTTGTAACAAAAACCGCTTTACCGAAAGTTGGCCCTTATACAAGGAATTGCGAATTCTCCCAATGAGACACCTTTACTTTTTTAAAGTCCTTAAAGAATTTTATAAACAGAGTGGTAATATTCCTAGTAGAAATTCGCAACTATACAATCTACGAGTAAACAATTTACATCTCTAACTTTTATACTATAACAGCACCGCTATCTTTTAATAAACTGCCTAGTACAATGAGAACAACTACAAATTTTAACTCTTTTCTATATAAAGTAAAAAACTGGCTTTTCACGATTGATTTAAATAATATAGAAAACTGTATTTAAATTCAATTCTCGTTATCTTATTCTTCAATAACTCTAAAACAAAATGTAATTAGCAAAATACATACAAATTTAAACAAATTAAATCACTAAACATCTAAGAATCTGTTTTCAGTTTCCTTTATTTATTGTAATTTATTTATGTTTGTATCATTCAACACTTACTTTAAGTTAAAGAATGATTACTATTATTTATTCTATTATGTGTAAGTTCATACCAAAAATTGTAATTTTTTAAGTAGGTACCATAATGAATGGATAAATGTTTTTCTAATCTTTCTAATCTAAAAGAATAGATTTTTCAGGAAAAGTCGTATAACGGTACCTCCAATACCGGTTATTTGATATCCGATTTTCTCGTAAGCCACTTGACGGATTTCGATGAAATTTTTAATTTGGGAGCCCTTTTATAAAAGAAATAATATAAATTCTTAAATTTTTAAAAAAAAGTTTCTTAAAAAGTTTCAAATTTTTTTTTTATTTTTGTTTTTTTTTTTCGAAAACGGTTTAATCTATTTTTCTGATAAAAACTACAAAGTGCTAGAAGTTGGCATACTCAAACAAAATTTGGAATATATTTTCGAAAAGTTTTTCAAAAAAAAAAAAACTAAAAAAATCATAAAAATTCAAAAAAGTAAAAGAAACCTTATGGCTTACTTCATTTTCTCCAAAAAACGTTTTGGGAATGGATTTTTAAGTGATTTAGAATATTTCATATTATTTTTTCAACGCCTTTTTCCCAAAATCTCAAACCCCAACAACATTTAAACACATTAGAGCAAGTTCGTACGACCCAGTCGTGCACTTTATTTTTCATGGAATGGCAATTGTATGCGCGTTAACAGTTATGATGGGATCATTACAGTTTCTAAAGACATCAAAATCACGCTTTTTGGGTGAATGGCGTATGAGCACTTTTTGTACGTTGGTTTTTAAATAAACATACATACATACATACATACATACATATACATAAATAAATGGTATTTTTTTAAGTTTTCAAAGTAAAAGAATTGTTTGAAAATGTTCCAATGATATACAAAAGATTTTATTTATGCGGTAATTTTGGAGAAGCAGTGATATTGCAGACTTTAACTCTCTGACGTAATGTTCGCGCGAAATTTCTTAATATGTGATAAATTTATAGCCAAAGAAATAAGACAAAAAAAAAACCACCAAACATAATTTCTTATACTGACGACTTTATACAGTGCATCCCAGCCAACATGAATGTTTTTATTTGCATCTTTTATTGGTTAATGTTCCTGGACCTACATCTGTTTTGAGTTTGAAAAAAGTAAATGTTTGTCACACTTATCGTCAAGCATGTGAAGAACTGCATTTACTTGAAATTGATACTCATTGCGATGCCACACTTATCAGCAACTTATCCGCAACAGGTTAACTGCATCAAATAAGATAATTATTTTGAATTATTATCGCAACATGTTTTCCATCAAAACCGGTAGAATTGTGGCAAAGTTATCGTGACTATATGACTGAAGATATCTTGAATAGAATATGTCGTATTTCTAGAAATCAGGAATTAATCATTACGCTGGAAATGTATAATGAGGCCTTAGTTATAATTGAAGATATTGTGCTTAGCAATCGCAAATAAAACATTGTCACAATAAGGTTTGCCTGCACCTAATTGACCAAAACATAGCGCATTTAATCAAGAAATGCAACGTGAACAACAATGTGATATAAATGAAATGAACGCATTTGTAAATTTGAATCTGCTCAAATTGAATCGAGAACAAAATAAAATGCACGACTGGGTCGCACGTACTTGCTCTGTTGGTGCAATAGTCCGATGAAAACAAACTTTTCGATCAATAAGAACAATTCATTTTTGAAAAATTTGGTAAAAACCAAAAAAAAATGGCTAAAACTGGAAAACTCGATATACGGGAGCTAACGTTAAGAAACCTTTAATATTTAAAATAAGACGTTATCTTTTGGGTGTTATAAATGATACAAATGTCCACTTATGGCCAGATTAATAATACTGTTAAAAGCAATTTCCGCTATTATCATGTATAGCCAAAAACTAAAAATGCAGTTTTGTTTGAAGTATTCTATGTATGTTACATAAAAAGTTTCATAAAAATCGGGGGAGCCTTTTTTGAGTAAATTAGAAAAAATGAAAAAATTGGCCAAAATCTAGTGGCTTTTTGTATTGGAGCCACCATTTAAAAAAGAGAAAATGAAAAAAAATCAATGCCATCTGATAGGAAGCTGTTGGGAACTATACCAAACAAAGTTTGAGTGAATTCGATGCAACCGTTGACAACTTATGGCCATTTGAAAAAAAGCCGTTAAGAGCAGATCTCCGTTATTTGCATTTTTAGCCAAAAACTAAAAACGCAGTTCTCTTCAAAACACTAAAAGAATATAACACACAAAGTTTAACCAAAATCGTTAGAGCCATTTTCGAGAAAATTAGAAAAAACCAAAAAAAGTTGGCTAAAACTCAACGGCTCGTTGTATGGAAGCCACCGTTTAGAAAGGCTTCAGTGAAAAATTTACTAAACCGTCCTATAGAACACTATAAAAAACTATGTCAAACAAAGTTTGAGTTGATTCAATCAAGCCGTTGAGAACTTATGGCTATTTGAAAAAAAGCCGTTAAAACCTGATTTTCGTTACGACCATTTGAGGCAAAAACAAAAAACGCAGTTTTGTTAGAAATGCTTAAAGTTAGCTAAATTTTAAATTTAATCAAAATCGTTAGAGCCGTTTTCGAGAAAATCCAAATTGAAAAAAACCGTTACTTGAAAGGTACCAGTTTGAGCCGGGCTAAAACAAAATAAAAAAAACCTCGACAACCGTTTTTCTTCAAACTGCTATATACCAAGTTTGAAGAAAATCCGTCAAGCCGTTTAGGCTGTAGCATGACGTGAAAAAGCGCACATCCGCACATCCGCACATCCGCACATCCGCACATCCGCACATACGCACAGACGCACAGACGCACAGACAGACCGACGGACGGTATGGCGAAAACCACTTTTTTGGGCTTCTCTATAATCGTAATGTCATGTTTGATTAAAACCTCGATTTTTTTTTTCTGCACGAAACCAATACTTGCCCTATAGAGCAAGTAAAAATGCATATTATACCATAATTCAAACTCTACGAAACGAAAGCGGAGGAATGTTTTTTCGAAGGCGCCAGGCGGTACCGAAAAACATTTTTGATTTCCTTGCTATTAGCGACTATAAGATCACAGAACAATCATTAGCACTTGTATCATCTGGAATAGCTGCCACATTATTGGTGGTCGTACAGCACACTCTGCACTTAAATTGCCATTGAATATGCAAAGTAATAAGAACCCAACGTGTAACATTTCTTTAGACTCTGGTTTGCAAAAATGCCAATTATGATAGTGTGGGATGAATGTACAATTGCACATAAGAGATCGGTGGAAGCTTTAGATAGGACTTTGAAAGATTTACGTAATAATCAATAAATATTCGCTGGCGCTCTGATATTGATTTCCGTCAAACGCTGCTAGTGATTCCCCGTTCAACTCCAGCATCAGCAGATGAATTAGAGGCATGTTTGAAGTCATCCAGTTTATGGAGAAATGTTCAAACACTCACTTTAACAACATATGTAAGAGTACAATTACTAAGTGACCCATCGGCTGACGAATTTTCTAGACAACCACTGTCGATAGGAAATGGACAAATTCCTATTGATGCTACTACTGGATTAATCACTTTTCCAGATAATTTTCATAATTTCGTACAAACAAAATAACAATTGGTTTCAAGTGTTTTTCCAAACATTGCGCAAAATTATCGAAATCGCAATTTTTTAGCTGAAAGAGCAATACTGGTAGCCAAAAGTCAGGACGTCGGTCAATTGAATGTGGATATTTCAAGAGATGTGCGTGGTGAGATTGTGATGTATCAATCAGTAGATACGGTCACAAATCAAGTTGGCGCTGTCAATTATCCAACAGAATTTCTGAATTTTTGCAGTACCCCGTGGCGAAGTGGTTAGTGTATCGGACTGCCACGCCAAAGGTTCTGGGTTCGATCCCTGACGGCTCCACCTAAAAAGTTCTTTTCCGGGGTTCTGCCTCTTGCGAGGAAGTGACAAGTCCTCCAAGAGTAATTAATGTCATGGAAAGTGCTTCTCTGTTAGCCGTTCGGATTCGGCGGTAAATTGTAGGTCCCTTCCATTCCTGCAGAATATCAACGCACAAACAGGAATGGTTGAGAGTGTAAGTCACAGGCCCCGGCCCCGCTTGGAGCTGTTGTGATAACAATTTATTTTTTTTTTATTTTTTTTCTGAATTACTTGGATTTGCCTGGACTGCCGCCTCATCGTTTAAATTTGAAAGTTGGTGCACCCATTATTCTTCTTCGGCATACAAATCCACTTCGATTGTGCAACGGAACAAGATTAGCAGTAAAAAATGTCATGAATAATCTTATTGAAGCAACGATTTTAAAAGGAAAATGTATAGGTGAAGATGTATTGATTCCGCGTATTCCAATGATTCCGCCAGATTCACCTTTTAACTTCAAACGATTGCAATTTCCAATACGTCTTGGTTTCGCTATGACAATTATTGTGACAATGACAATCTTTGGCATTGTGCGGAATCGACCTAGAATATCCATGCTTCTCCCACGGACAATTGTATGTATCATTTTCACGTGTAGGAAAGCCATCAGTTCTGTTTATTTATACCACAACTCCGGGCAAAATAAAAATGTAGTCAACGAAAAGGCTCTGCGATAGTAAAATAAAAAGAAGAAGAAATAAAATAAATATAAAAAGAGGGTGTATTTAAAACGAGTGTATTTTTCATTCTAATACTAATGTGATCTGCTAAGCGAAGCAGGCGCAGGGCCCATTAACTAAATACTTTTTGCACGACTTAGCTGTTTATAGGGTGAAATGGGCTAAAAGAAAAAAAGTAGTATACGGTTTTATAAAATCTTATTGTGTTTGATATTTTTAACGTACATCAATGCTTGAAGGATGCTATTTTTAACAAGCTGTTATAAACAGGAATTCCATTGAATTTTTGTTAATGTAATACATTCGGGTGTATACTTAATTTTCTCAGTTTATTAAATTTAAAAAAAAACATCCAGGTTCTCATATTTAAGACAAATTAATTTGATGGTATAAGTATAATTAAGAATTCAAACTTATCGCTTAATATTCAAAATGTTTATATCTATCATCGTTTATATCACCGCGCTAGAAGGGCAGAACAACGTCTACTGGGACAGCTAGTTATAAATAAAAAGTTAAAAACTCCTAAAACAAGGAAGAAATTGATTTTTTGATCTTTTTACTCACCATTACATCAGAACTATCTTTTGCAAAACTTTATATATTTCAAATATGGATATAGTTTTGTATTTAGTATCTGAGGCAGATTAAACACTCTTTCAATCTTAATACAAACAATTTAATTTTCAATTACCTTAACACAATTATTGCTTATATCCAACATGGATAGATTCGGAAATATAAGCCTCGATTTTGTAACACCTACTAAACTCCAATCTGAGTCATCAGATTCATTGGAAAAAGTTGTAACGTCATCAGTTGACAACTGAATTCGAGTCAAAAGATTATCAGCCAATATTAAAGTTCGTAGGGATTCCAATCTAAAAATTAAGCAATAGTAAAACATTAGCAAGTCAATATGAGTACCTATACAAGATTTTTCAATAAGGGCGGGAGGTGTTGAAATAAAATAAAATATAGGAATTGTATAAAAAGAAAAATCGGTGCTTCTGGAGTTCAGATTAGTTTGGACAGTAAAGGAAGTTAGCCAAGTAGATTGGCACATAATCCATTATCAGAAGTGGGATAGCCTGACACTTATAATAAAAGCCCAAGACAAAAAAAAATAAAAACTGAACAAAACAAAAAGAAAATTTTGAAACCAAAATATATTGTAGATGGAAGAATTCGAATGCGTAGAAATCGAAGAAGGCTCTGATCCTGATTGCAAGAAAAAGGGAATACCAGCAATGCAATAGTCATTACAACTGATACTTTGTCAAAAAAAGAAAGTGCAAGACTGGGTCGTACGAACTTGCTCTAATGTGTTAAAATGGTCTTGGGTGCTTGAGATTTTGGGAAAAAATCATATGAAATTTTATAAATCACTTGAAAATCAATACCTAAAACGTTTTTTTGGAGAAAATTAAGTAACCCACAGGTTTCTTTTCCTTTTTGAATTTTTACGAATTTTTTTTCAAAATCGTATGACCAGTTTTTTTTTGAAAAACTTTTCGAAAACATATTCCAAATTTTTTTTTTTTAGTATGCCAACTTCTAGCACTTTGTAGTTTTTATCAGAAAAATAAAATTAAAAAAATATAGATTAAACCGTTTAAAAAAAAAACTAAAATTTAAAAAAAATTTTTTTGAAAAATTTAAGAATTTATATTATTTTGTTATAAAAGGGCTTCAACATTAAAAAATTTCATTGAAATCCGTCAAGTGGCTTACGAGAAAATCGGATTTCGAAAAACGGGTCCTATGGGAGGTACCTGAAAAATCTATTATAACCAAAACATAAAGTTCGCACAGAAAACAGTATTCAGACAGTTTTATCAATATCGTAGGAGCCGTTTTTGATTAATTTTTCACAATAAATAGTATGACAGGTACCGTTAGTTTTGGAGCTAGAATGCTAGTTCCAAGAATCCCTCTGTAGGACGTCATAATAATACTATGTACCATGTTTGAAGCAAATCGGTTCAGCCGTTTAGGCTGTGGGGAACTATACAGACAGACGGACACACGGAAAGACAGACAGACAGACGTAATGTCATGTTTGATTGTTAGAATTTTTTTTTTTACGAATGCATAACTTGCCTTATAGTACCTACTAGCTGACCCGGCCGCGCTTTGCTGCGGCTTTATTGTTTTGCTTTTAATTATTGGATATAAAAATTGCTATGGTTAAGTGATTGGTATGGAATTGGAATGATAAAAATTTCAAGATATGTAAGTTTTAATGAATAAAAAATGTTGAATTTATTATTAATATTATTGTGATTTAATAAATATTAATTAAGAACTAAATGATGTACAATGTTTTTTGTTAATCTATCTTTCGCTAACACAAATAAATTTGACGGTTTTCCAACACGTAAGCAGGCAACATAAAGCTGTCCATGGGAGAAACACGGATTCTCCAAGTCCAAGCCACAAATCGTCATTGTCTGCCCTTGGGATTTATTTATCGTCATGGCGAAAGTCAAACGAATCGGGAATTGTAGCCTTTTGAAAGGTATTGTAGATTCGGACGGTATCATGGGTATTCGAGGTAACAGGACAACTTCTCCTTTGAACTTTCCAGTCAATATCTTTGCTTCAAGTAAGTTTCCGGTAATTTTTTTGATGACTAATCGTGTACCGTAGCATAATTTTGGTGGATTTAAGTTGCGCAAAAGAATGACTGGTGAACCAATTTTAAGACAGAACTTGTGTGGCGGCATTCCTGGCATATCCAGAGAATTTAAAAATTCGATTGGAAAATTGACGATCTCATTCTCATCAACTATAGTGTCGATTGACTTAAAAGTCATCAAATCACCCGGCAGTAAATTTTGTATTTGACAGTTAATAACGTCAACATCGACATTTCTTGCTGCTAAAATTGCACGATTACTGAGCCAATTATGATCTAAGTAACTATTAATAATATCTGGGAATACACTGTCAATAAGTTCTGTTTTTGAATTAACAACAGAGCAGAAACTATCTGGTAATTTAATAAATTGCGTATTTTGATGCAATTCAATTTTACCGTTTCCAATATCAAGTAGTTGATTTGAAAATACTTGTGTCAATGAATCATTATGCAATTGTACTCGCATGTTCATTGTCAATCGCAGTGTTTTAACGTTTTTCCATAAAAATGATTGTTTTAAGCACGCATTGATCTCATCAGCACACGTAGAGCGAGAAATGACAGGTAATATCTGCCGGAAATCAACAGATAGTAACAAAACAACACCACCAAAAAGTCGGTTATTGCTGTTTAAATCTTGCATGGTTCTGTGAAATGCCTCGAGAGAATGTTTGTGACTCATAGTGCAAGTTAGCACCCTGTACGACGACAATCTCAAAAAAAAAAATAATTGTTCTCGAGAAGAGCACAATATGGTAAACAGAATACCGTTGAACCATCAATTGTCTATTAACCGCATTACCGAATGGTCAAAAACTGAGAAATACCGTTGCCCATCAGAAAGAGGAATATTCGCTGTTCAGTAGTTTTCAACAAAAAAAACTACTGTTGCTCATGCTGATGTTAGCAGTACAAGTAAGTTGGTAATCGAGTGATAAGCTGGAAACTTCGATCGTGAAGCTGATCTTAATTCTAAAAAACTAAGAATCTTTATAATAAAGAATTAAGTTGGTCTGCGTTAAGACCTTAAAAAAGTCTTTTAACTTACTGGCGCCCAACGTTTAGCAACGCGAGTTTTTCGATCCTTGTAAAAAACCGTATTAAAAAAAAGTATAAAAAGACAAACTGTTGCTTAATTATGATCCCAACCCATGTGCTTAAAACAAAAAACTGTGGCATAAAGTATGGACAGTTAAATAACGCAGCCACATGGATAGCTCCAAGACCAATCAATTAAATTGTTGTCAAGCTAAGGAAAAAGTTTAAAATCGAAAATTATATACTGATATAAAACAATACATTTAAAAAAGACATTACAAAAAATTATTATGACTACCGGAGTGATTTCCCTTTAAATTTATACAAATAAAAACTTAATTTATAGATTTATCTCAAAATCAATGAAAAAAACAATTTTTGCTTGAAAAATAGAAATAGGGATATACTACAAATTAAAACTAATTACTTTATTCATTATATTATAGCTATTAGGGAAATATTATATTACTTTACATTATCAGAGCGAAATAAAATAATTAATTTTTGATAAAATTCGCAACTGTAAAGGGGAAAAAAAAATAAAATGCACGACTGGGTCGCACGTACTTGCTCTGTTGGTGCAATAGTCCGATGAAAACAAACTTTTCGATCAATAAGAACAATTCATTTTTGAAAAATTTGGTAAAAACCAAAAAAAATTGGCTAAAACTGGAAAACTCGATATACGGGAGCTAACGTTAAGAAACCTTTAATATTTAAAATAAGACGTTATCTTTTGGGTGTTATAAATGATACAAATGTCCACTTATGGCCAGATTAATAATACTGTTAAAAGCGATTTCCGCTATTATCATGTATAGCCAAAAACTAAAAATGCAGTTTTGTTTGAAGTATTCTATGTATGTTACATAGAAAGTTCCATAAAAATCGGGGGAGCCTTTTTGAGTAAATTAGAAAAAACAAAAAAATTGGCCAAAATCTAGTGGCTCTTTGTATTGGAGCCACCATTTAAAAAAGAGAAAATGAAAAAAAAATCAATGCCATCTGATAGGAAGCTGTTGGGAACTATACCAAACAAAGTTTGAGTGAATTCGATGCAACCGTTGACAACTTATGGCCATTTGAAAAAAAGCCGTTAAGAGCAGATCTCCGTTATTTGCATTTTTAGCCAAAAACTAAAAACGCAGTTCTCTTCAAAACACTAAAAGAATATAACACACAAAGTTTAATCAAAATCGTTAGAGCCATTTTCGAGAAAATTAGAAAAAAACAAAAAAAAGTTGGCTAAAACTCAACGGCTCGTTGTATGGAAGCCACCGTTTAGAAAGGCTTCAGTGAAAAATTTACTAAACCATCCTATAGAACACTATAAAAAACTGTGTCAAACAAAGTTTGAGTTGATTCAATCAAGCCGTTGAGAACTTATGGCTATTTGAAAAAAAACCGTTAAAACCTGATTTTCGTTACGACCATTTGAGGCAAAAACAAAAAACGCAGTTTTGTTAGAAATGCTTTAAGTTAGCTAAATTTTAAATTTAATCAAAATCGTTAGAGCCGTTTTCGAGAAAATCCAAATTGAAAAAAACCGTTACTTGAAAGGTACCAGTTTGAGCCGGGCTAAAACGAAATAAAAAAAACCTCGACAATGGTTTTTCTTCAAACTGCTATATACCAAGTTTGAAGAAAATCCGTCAAGCCGTTTAGGCTGTAGCATGACGTGAAAAAGCGCACATCCGCACATCCGCACAGACGCACAGACGCACAGACAGACCGACGGACGGTATGGCGAAAACCACTTTTTTGGGCTTCTCTATAATCGTAATGTCATGTTTGATTAAAACCTCGATTTTTTTTTTCTGCACGAAACCAATACTTGCCCTATAGAGCAAGTAAAAAAATTCTAATCAAAATGGATGAAGTACAGTTACGTTTAATGATACGAGTTGCCGTTCAGACAGCAGTCGAACAAACGCAACAATCTTTTGAGTCTCGAATCAGTGAACTTACGAATAGGATTACTTTTTTAGAAACACCACCAAAGGTAGAAGAATATAAGGCGATATCAATTAATCGCGAAGTTAAATGTGAGGAATCATTAGATCTTGTGAAATCCCTCCCAGAGTTTAAAGGCGATCAGTCAAATTATGTCTCTTGGCGTCAAGCTGCATTCGCCGCCCATAAAATTTTTGAAGGATTTGAAGAGAGTTCTAGGTACTACCAAGCTGTAGCTTTGATAAGAAATAAAGTTATAGGACCAGCGGATTCAGTGTTATCATCTTTTAACACTGTTCTTAACTTTAGAGCAATAATCAGTCGATTAGATTTTACTTGCGCTGACAAAAGACCGGTTTACCTCATCGAACAAGAAATGTCAACTTTAAAACAGGGCACATTATCTATTCTTGAGTTTTATGACATAGTGGAACAGAAACTGACATTGATCATCAATAAAACTATGATGACGCATGAAGGTAACACTGATTTAATCGCGTCTCTTAATGAGAAGTATAGGCAGGATGCTCTAAGGACATTTATTTCCGGGTTGCGAAAACCAATGTGCGACATTTTGTTCTCTTCAAGGCCAGCAGATATGCCCACTGCACTAGCGCTTGCACGGGAATTAGAGGCCAATCAAACACGGTATACTTTCGCAAACTCTTTTTCAAACTACATTGAAAGACCAAACAAAGCACTGACACAACAAAGCTTTAAAAATGATACTTTGAATTCCCCTCATTCCAAACGTCAGTTGGACCAGTTTTTCAGAGTGCAGCCAATGGAAATAGATCCATCAACTTCGCACTACAGATCTCCGACTCAAAACCAAGTAAATTCATCACAAAGACCGTTAAACAATAGTTTCAATAATAATTTCATGAACAATAGACCAGTTTTAAAAAGATCAGGACCCTCAGACAAATATATCCACACAAATTATAAGCATTTTGTAAAAAATAACGATTCAATTCAGCAACCAATTCCGAAAATTCAAAGGGTGAATAACTTGGTTCAGAATCGTCCAAGACAACTTGCGGTTCAAAATGAACAGCATTCTAGGGATGATAATTATTTTGACCTTAACGAGGAATCACTGTCATGTAATTATGAAAGAAATGAAAATGACGACCTTGAATTTATAGATGAAGTTAATTTTTTTAGGGATAGGTCCCTTCTACCATACATAAGCAGAACATTAGGAGGGAAAGAAGTTAAATTTTTGATCGATACAGGAGCCGCCAAAAATTATATCAAACATATCAGTTACCTTAGAGGAGTCAAGCCAGTAAACAATTTATTTACTGTTCAATCTTTGCATGGATCGGATACAATCAAATTTAAATGTTTAATACATTTATTTAATAAAAACACAACTTTTATCAATCTTCCTCGACTTGATAGATTTGACGCCATCATTGGGTGCGATTTTTTGCATGAAATAGGAGCACATCTTGATCTAAAAAGAGGAATTATTCAATATGACGGTATAGAGGAAAAGCTTTTATATTTTTTCTGTAGAAATGTTAATCATTTATCAATTGAAAATGAGTTTGTACCACCGGATTTTCGCAAGCAATTTGATTATATTATGATAAATTCAAATGAGTCTTTGCCATTCAACACAAGTGTTATAGCCACCATAAGAACAACGGATAATCAACCTGTCTTTTCAAGAGATTATGCATATCCAATGGCAGCGGCTCGATTTGTCAAAAAAGAAGTTTCTGATCTTCTTAATTCCGGAATCATAAGACCATCACGGTCGCCTTACAATAACCCGATTTGGGTTGTTGATAAAAAGGGTTTAAATGAAGATGGAAGTCGGAAAATGCGCCTTGTCGTTGATTTCAGAAAATTGAATGCAAAAACAACGAGTGATAAATATCCTATTCCGGATACGTCTGTTATTCTTGCAAATTTAGGTCAGTCTTCATTTTTCTCGACATTAGATTTAAAATCTGGGTTCCACCAGATTAAACTTTCTGAGTCTGACAGAGAAAAAACCACCTTTTCTATAAATAATGGCAAATTTGAATTCTGCAGGCTTCCGTTTGGCCTTAAAAATGCACCTAGCATTTTCCAGAGAGCCATTGATGATGTTTTGAGGGAAGACATTAGCAAGTGTTGTCATGTCTATATTGACGATGTGATTGTGTTCTCTAAAACAAAGGAACAGCATCTTCAATATGTAGACAGGATTTTATTCAAACTATTTGAGGCCAATATGCGTGTTTCTCCGGAAAAATCTAAATTTTTTAGACAGGAAGTTGAATTTTTGGGCTTTATAGCTTCAGCACAGGGCATTAAGACCTGCCCAGATAAAGTCAAGAGCATTATTGAATATGAAACTCCAGACACCTTGCTTAGCTTACGATCGTTTTTAGGATTGTCGGGGTATTATCTAAGATTTGTAAGGGATTACGCTCAAATTGCAAAGCCATTAACAAGATTTTTGCGTGGAGACAACGGTAAATTTGGTGCCAGACAGTCAAAAAACATTTCTGTTCAGCTTGATGAGGATGCCATTCAAGCTTTTAAGCGAATCAAAAGCATTTTTGCTTCAGAAGATGTTCTGCTTCTCTATCCTGA
Source organism: Platycheirus albimanus (assembly GCA_916050605.2). Lineage (NCBI taxonomy): Eukaryota > Metazoa > Arthropoda > Insecta > Diptera > Syrphidae > Platycheirus > Platycheirus albimanus. The sequence continues at coordinate 99,499,794 of OU696696.1, read as the reverse complement.
CTTCACAAAGGCATTTGACCTAACCACTGATGCATCGTCTCATGCGTTTTGTCACAAAGTGGAAGGCCTATTACGATGATTTCCAGAACATTAACTGAAACTGAAGAGAACTATGCAACAAACGAGCGAGAGCTTCTGGCCATAGTTTGGTCTTTGGGAAAACTTCGTAATTATTTGTATGGCGTGCGGCAGCTTAACATTTATACAGATCACCAGCCCTTAACTTTTGCTATGTCTGAAAAGAATCCCAACACAAAAATGAAGAGGTGGAAAGCTTTCGTGGAAGAATTTTCACCTACGTTCCACTATAAGCCTGGAAGAGAAAATCATGTTGCGGATGCTTTATCAAGACAATATATGAACGTTACAGAACACTCGAGTGAATCCGAATCGTCAACTGCCCACAGTGAAGAGTCCTTGACAAAATGCATTCGTTCTGTCGAGAATCCTATAAACTGCTTTAGGAATCAGCTTGTTGTCATTGAAGGCCACGAGAACAAAATAGTTAGGAAAATATTATTTAGAAAAAAATCCAGACATGAAATAACATTTAGCGACAGAAATTATATACTAAAAATACTTAAAGACGTTGTTAATCCTAAGAATACCAATGGAATTCATTGTGAATTAAGTGTTTTAGCATCGATTCAAAATGATTTAGTTAACATTTTTCCATCTACCAAATTTTTTCACACGGAAAAATTTGTGATATATATTTATAATGAAAATGACCAACAAGAAATTCTCGCTGTAGAACATAATCGAGCACATCGATCCCTGCGCGAGAACACACAACAAGTTCTACGGGACTATTTTTTTTCCTGATATTGGCAAAAAATTAAAAGAAATAATTAAAAACTGCAAAATATGTAACGAAGCGAAGTATCAAAGACACCCCCCTAGGGTGGACATAGGGAAAACTCCTATACCATCTTTTGTTGGCGAAATAATCAGTCGATTAGATTTTACTTGCGCTGACAAAAGACCGGTTTACCTCATCGAACAAGAAATGTCAACTTTAAAACAGGGCACATTATCTATTCTTGAGTTTTATGACATAGTGGAACAGAAACTGACATTGATCATCAATAAAACTATGATGACGCATGAAGGTAACACTGATTTAATCGCGTCTCTTAATGAGAAGTATAGGCAGGATGCTCTAAGGACATTTATTTCCGGGTTGCGAAAACCAATGTGCGACATTTTGTTCTCTTCAAGGCCAGCAGATATGCCCACTGCACTAGCGCTTGCACGGGAATTAGAGGCCAATCAAACACGGTATACTTTCGCAAACTCTTTTTCAAACTACATTGAAAGACCAAACAAAGCACTGACACAACAAAGCTTTAAAAATGATACTTTGAATTCCCCTCATTCCAAACGTCAGTTGGACCAGTTTTTCAGAGTGCAGCCAATGGAAATAGATCCATCAACTTCGCACTACAGATCTCCGACTCAAAACCAAGTAAATTCATCACAAAGACCGTTAAACAATAGTTTCAATAATAATTTCATGAACAATAGACCAGTTTTAAAAAGATCAGGACCCTCAGACATATATATCCACACAAATTATAAGCATTTTGTAAAAAAATAACGATTCAATTCAGCAACCATTTCCGAAAATTCAAAGGGTGAATAACTTGGTTCAGAATCGTCCAAGACAACTTGCGGTTCAAAATGAACAGCATTCTAGGGATGATAATTATTTTGACCTTAACGAGGAATCACTGTCATGCAATTATGAAAGAAATGAAAATGACGACCTTGAATTTATAGATGAAGTTAATTTTTTAGGGATAGGTCCCTTCTACCATACATAAGCAGAACATTAGGAGGGAAAGAAGTTAAATTTTTGATCGATACAGGAGCCGCCAAAAATTATATCAAACATATCAGTTACCTTAGAGGAGTCAAGCCAGTAAACAATTTATTTACTGTTCAATCTTTGCATGGATCGGATACAATCAAATTTAAATGTTTAATACATTTATTTAATAAAAACACAACTTTTTTCAATCTTCCTCGACTTGATAGATTTGACGCCATCATTGGGTGCGATTTTTTGCATGAAATAGGAGCACATCTTGATCTAAAAAGAGGAATTATTCAATATGACGGTATAGAAGAAAAGCTTTTATATTTTTTCTGTAGAAATGTTAATCATTTATCAATTGAAAATGAGTTTGTACCACCGGATTTTCGCAAGCAATTTGATTATATAATGATAAATTCAAATGAGTCTTTGCCATTCAACACAAGTGTTATAGCCACCATAAGAACAACGGATAATCAACCTGTCTTTTCAAGAGATTATGCATATCCAATGGCAGCGGCTCGATTTGTCAAAAAAGAAGTTTCTGATCTTCTTAATTCCGGAATCATAAGACCATCACGGTCGCCTTACAATAACCCGATTTGGGTTGTTGATAAAAAGGGTTTAAATGAAGATGGAAGTCGGAAAATGCGCCTTGTCGTTGATTTCAGAAAATTGAATGCAAAAACAACGAGTGATAAATATCCTATTCCGGATACGTCTGTTATTCTTGCAAATTTAGGTCAGTCTTCATTTTTCTCGACATTAGATTTAAAATCTGGGTTCCACCAGATTAAACTTTCTGAGTCTGACAGAGAAAAAACCACCTTTTCTATAAATAATGGCAAATTTGAATTCTGCAGGCTTCCGTTTGGCCTTAAAAATGCACCTAGCATTTTCCAGAGAGCCATTGATGATGTTTTGAGGGAAGACATTAGCAAGTGTTGTCATGTCTATATTGACGATGTGATTGTGTTCTCTAAAACAAAGGAACAGCATCTTCAATATGTAGACAGGATTTTATTCAAACTATTTGAGGCCAATATGCGTGTTTCTCCGGAAAAATCTAAATTTTTTAGACAGGAAGTTGAATTTTTGGGCTTTATAGCTTCAGCACAGGGCATTAAGACCTGCCCAGATAAAGTCAAGAGCATTATTGAATATGAAACTCCAGACACCTTGCTTAGCTTACGATCGTTTTTAGGATTGTCGGGGTATTATCTAAGATTTGTAAGGGATTACGCTCAAATTGCAAAGCCATTAACAAGATTTTTGCGTGGAGACAACGGTAAATTTGGTGCCAGACAGTCAAAAAACATTTCTGTTCAGCTTGATGAGGATGCCATTCAAGCTTTTAAGCGAATCAAAAGCATTTTTGCTTCAGAAGATGTTCTGCTTCTCTATCCTGACTTCACAAAGGCATTTGACCTAACCACTGATGCATCGTCTCATGCGTTTTGTCACAAAGTGGAAGGCCTATTACGATGATTTCCAGAACATAAACTGAAACTGAAGAGAACTATGCAACAAACGAGCGAGAGCTTCTGGCCATAGTTTGGTCTTTGGGAAAACTTCGTAATTATTTGTATGGCGTGCGGCAGCTTAACATTTATACAGATCACCAGCCCTTAACTTTTGCTATGTCTGAAAAGAATCCCAACACAAAAATGAAGAGGTGGAAAGCTTTCGTGGAAGAATTTTCACCTACGTTCCACTATAAGCCTGGAAGAGAAAATCATGTTGCGGATGCTTTATCAAGACAATATATGAACGTTACAGAACACTCGAGTGAATCCGAATCGTCAACTGCCCACAGTGAAGAGTCCTTGACAAAATGCATTCGTTCTGTCGAGAATCCTATAAACTGCTTTAGGAATCAGCTTGTTGTCATTGAAGGCCACGAGAACAAAATAGTTAGGAAAATATTATTTAGAAAAAAATCCAGACATGAAATAACATTTAGCGACAGAAATTATATACTAAAAATACTTAAAGACGTTGTTAATCCTAAGAATACCAATGGAATTCATTGTGAATTAAGTGTTTTAGCATCGATTCAAAATGATTTAGTTAACATTTTTCCATCTACCAAATTTTTTCACACGGAAAAATTTGTGATATATATTTATAATGAAAATGACCAACAAGAAATTCTCGCTGTAGAACATAATCGAGCACATCGATCCCTGCGCGAGAACACACAACAAGTTCTACGGGACTATTTTTTTTCCTGATATTGGCAAAAAATTAAAAGAAATAATTAAAAACTGCAAAATATGTAACGAAGCGAAGTATCAAAGACACCCCCCTAGGGTGGACATAGGGAAAACTCCTATACCATCTTTTGTTGGCGAAATAATCAGTCGATTAGATTTTACTTGCGCTGACAAAAGACCGGTTTACCTCATCGAACAAGAAATGTCAACTTTAAAACAGGGCACATTATCTATTCTTGAGTTTTATGACATAGTGGAACAGAAACTGACATTGATCATCAATAAAACTATGATGACGCATGAAGGTAACACTGATTTAATCGCGTCTCTTAATGAGAAGTATAGGCAGGATGCTCTAAGGACATTTATTTCCGGGTTGCGAAAACCAATGTGCGACATTTTGTTCTCTTCAAGGCCAGCAGATATGCCCACTGCACTAGCGCTTGCACGGGAATTAGAGGCCAATCAAACACGGTATACTTTCGCAAACTCTTTTTCAAACTACATTGAAAGACCAAACAAAGCACTGACACAACAAAGCTTTAAAAATGATACTTTGAATTCCCCTCATTCCAAACGTCAGTTGGACCAGTTTTTCAGAGTGCAGCCAATGGAAATAGATCCATCAACTTCGCACTACAGATCTCCGACTCAAAACCAAGTAAATTCATCACAAAGACCGTTAAACAATAGTTTCAATAATAATTTCATGAACAATAGACCAGTTTTAAAAAGATCAGGACCCTCAGACATATATATCCACACAAATTATAAGCATTTTGTAAAAAAATAACGATTCAATTCAGCAACCAATTCCGAAAATTCAAAGGGTGAATAACTTGGTTCAGAATCGTCCAAGACAACTTGCGGTTCAAAATGAACAGCATTCTAGGGATGATAATTATTTTGACCTTAACGAGGAATCACTGTCATGCAATTATGAAAGAAATGAAAATGACGACCTTGAATTTATAGATGAAGTTAATTTTTTAGGGATAGGTCCCTTCTACCATACATAAGCAGAACATTAGGAGGGAAAGAAGTTAAATTTTTGATCGATACAGGAGCCGCCAAAAATTATATCAAACATATCAGTTACCTTAGAGGAGTCAAGCCAGTAAACAATTTATTTACTGTTCAATCTTTGCATGGATCGGATACAATCAAATTTAAATGTTTAATACATTTATTTAATAAAAACACAACTTTTTTCAATCTTCCTCGACTTGATAGATTTGACGCCATCATTGGGTGCGATTTTTTGCATGAAATAGGAGCACATCTTGATCTAAAAAGAGGAATTATTCAATATGACGGTATAGAGGAAAAGCTTTTGATTATATAATGATAAATTCAAATGAGTCTTTGCCATTCAACACAAGTGTTATAGCCACCATAAGAACAACGGATAATCAACCTGTCTTTTCAAGAGATTATGCATATCCAATGGCAGCGGCTCGATTTGTCAAAAAAGAAGTTTCTGATCTTCTTAATTCCGGAATCATAAGACCATCACGGTCGCCTTACAATAACCCGATTTGGGTTGTTGATAAAAAGGGTTTAAATGAAGATGGAAGTCGGAAAATGCGCCTTGTCGTTGATTTCAGAAAATTGAATGCAAAAACAACGAGTGATAAATATCCTATTCCGGATACGTCTGTTATTCTTGCAAATTTAGGTCAGTCTTCATTTTTCTCGACATTAGATTTAAAATCTGGGTTCCACCAGATTAAACTTTCTGAGTCTGACAGAGAAAAAACCACCTTTTCTATAAATAATGGCAAATTTGAATTCTGCAGGCTTCCGTTTGGCCTTAAAAATGCACCTAGCATTTTCCAGCCATTGATGATGTTTTGAGGGAAGACATTAGCAAGTGTTGTCATGTCTATATTGACGATGTGATTGTGTTCTCTAAAACAAAGGAACAGCATCTTCAATATGTAGACAGGATTTTATTCAAACTATTTGAGGCCAATATGCGTGTTTCTCCGGAAAAATCTAAATTTTTTAGACAGGAAGTTGAATTTTTGGGCTTTATAGCTTCAGCACAGGGCATTAAGACCTGCCCAGATAAAGTCAAGAGCATTATTGAATATGAAACTCCAGACACCTTGCTTAGCTTACGATCGTTTTTAGGATTGTCGGGGTATTATCTAAGATTTGTAAGGGATTACGCTCAAATTGCAAAGCCATTAACAAGATTTTTGCGTGGAGACAACGGTAAATTTGGTGCCAGACAGTCAAAAAACATTTCTGTTCAGCTTGATGAGGATGCCATTCAAGCTTTTAAGCGAATCAAAAGCATTTTTGCTTCAGAAGATGTTCTGCTTCTCTATCCTGACTTCACAAAGGCATTTGACCTAACCACTGATGCATCGTCTCATGCGTTTTGTCACAAAGTGGAAGGCCAGTTGGACCAGTTTTTCAGAGTGCAGCCAATGGAAATAGATCCATCAACTTCGCACTACAGATCTCCGACTCAAAACCAAGTAAATTCATCACAAAGACCGTTAAACAATAGTTTCAATAATAATTTCATGAACAATAGACCAGTTTTAAAAAGATCAGGACCCTCAGACATATATATCCACACAAATTATAAGCATTTTGTAAAAAAATAACGATTCAATTCAGCAACCAATTCCGAAAATTCAAAGGGTGAATAACTTGGTTCAGAATCGTCCAAGACAACTTGCGGTTCAAAATGAACAGCATTCTAGGGATGATAATTATTTTGACCTTAACGAGGAATCACTGTCATGCAATTATGAAAGAAATGAAAATGACGACCTTGAATTTATAGATGAAGTTAATTTTTTAGGGATAGGTCCCTTCTACCATACATAAGCAGAACATTAGGAGGGAAAGAAGTTAAATTTTTGATCGATACAGGAGCCGCCAAAAATTATATCAAACATATCAGTTACCTTAGAGGAGTCAAGCCAGTAAACAATTTATTTACTGTTCAATCTTTGCATGGATCGGATACAATCAAATTTAAATGTTTAATACATTTATTTAATAAAAACACAACTTTTTTCAATCTTCCTCGACTTGATAGATTTGACGCCATCATTGGGTGCGATTTTTTGCATGAAATAGGAGCACATCTTGATCTAAAAAGAGGAATTATTCAATATGACGGTATAGAGGAAAAGCTTTTATATTTTTTCTGTAGAAATGTTAATCATTTATCAATTGAAAATGAGTTTGTACCACCGGATTTTCGCAAGCAATTTGATTATATAATGATAAATTCAAATGAGTCTTTGCCATTCAACACAAGTGTTATAGCCACCATAAGAACAACGGATAATCAACCTGTCTTTTCAAGAGATTATGCATATCCAATGGCAGCGGCTCGATTTGTCAAAAAAGAAGTTTCTGATCTTCTTAATTCCGGAATCATAAGACCATCACGGTCGCCTTACAATAACCCGATTTGGGTTGTTGATAAAAAGGGTTTAAATGAAGATGGAAGTCGGAAAATGCGCCTTGTCGTTGATTTCAGAAAATTGAATGCAAAAACAACGAGTGATAAATATCCTATTCCGGATACGTCTGTTATTCTTGCAAATTTAGGTCAGTCTTCATTTTTCTCGACATTAGATTTAAAATCTGGGTTCCACCAGATTAAACTTTCTGAGTCTGACAGAGAAAAAACCACCTTTTCTATAAATAATGGCAAATTTTAATTCTGCAGGCTTCCGTTTGGCCTTAAAAATGCACCTAGCATTTTCCAGAGAGCCATTGATGATGTTTTGAGGGAAGACATTAGCAAGTGTTGTCATGTCTATATTGACGATGTGATTGTGTTCTCTAAAACAAAGGAACAGCATCTTCAATATGTAGACAGGATTTTATTCAAACTATTTGAGGCCAATATGCGTGTTTCTCCGGAAAAATCTAAATTTTTTAGACAGGAAGTTGAATTTTTGGGCTTTATAGCTTCAGCACAGGGCATTAAGACCTGCCCAGATAAAGTCAAGAGCATTATTGAATATGAAACTCCAGACACCTTGCTTAGCTTACGATCGTTTTTAGGATTGTCGGGGTATTATCTAAGATTTGTAAGGGATTACGCTCAAATTGCAAAGCCATTAACAAGATTTTTGCGTGGAGACAACGGTAAATTTGGTGCCAGACAGTCAAAAAACATTTCTGTTCAGCTTGATGAGGATGCCATTCAAGCTTTTAAGCGAATCAAAAGCATTTTTGCTTCAGAAGATGTTCTGCTTCTCTATCCTGACTTCACAAAGGCATTTGACCTAACCACTGATGCATCGTCTCATGCGTTTTGTCACAAAGTGGAAGGCCTATTACGATGATTTCCAGAACATTAACTGAAACTGAAGAGAACTATGCAACAAACGAGCGAGAGCTTCTGGCCATAGTTTGGTCTTTGGGAAAACTTCGTAATTATTTGTATGGCGTGCGGCAGCTTAACATTTATACAGATCACCAGCCCTTAACTTTTGCTATGTCTGAAAAGAATCCCAACACAAAAATGAAGAGGTGGAAAGCTTTCGTGGAAGAATTTTCACCTACGTTCCACTATAAGCCTGGAAGAGAAAATCATGTTGCGGATGCTTTATCAAGACAATATATGAACGTTACAGAACACTCGAGTGAATCCGAATCGTCAACTGCCCACAGTGAAGAGTCCTTGACAAAATGCATTCGTTCTGTCGAGAATCCTATAAACTGCTTTAGGAATCAGCTTGTTGTCATTGAAGGCCACGAGAACAAAATAGTTAGGAAAATATTATTTAGAAAAAAATCCAGACATGAAATAACATTTAGCGACAGAAATTATATACTAAAAATACTTAAAGACGTTGTTAATCCTAAAAATACCAATGGAATTCATTGTGAATTAAGTGTTTTAGCATCGATTCAAAATGATTTAGTTAACATTTTTCCATCTACCAAATTTTTTCACACGGACAAATTTGTGATATATATTTATAATGAAAATGACCAACAAGAAATTCTCGCTGTAGAACATAATCGAGCACATCGATCCCTGCGCGAGAACACACAACAAGTTCTACGGGACTATTTTTTTTCCTGATATTGGCAAAAAATTAAAAGAAATAATTAAAAACTGCAAAATATGTAACGAAGCGAAGTATCAAAGACACCCCCCTAGGGTGGACATAGGGAAAACTCCTATACCATCTTTTGTTGGCGAAATATTACATATTGACATTTATTCGACAGATAATTTGCATTTTCTCACATGCGTTGACAAATTTTCAAAATTTGCTGCTGTTTTCCCTATAAAATCTAGGTCCATAGTTGACATTAAGGAACCGCTGATCGAAATTTTAAATTTTTTAAAGGTACTAAAACAGTAGTGTGTGTTAACGAAAAGTCCTTAATTTCACAAACTATCAACACTTTGCTGAGAGATTATTTTAAAATAGAAATTTATACCATTCCTCCTTTTCACAGTTCTTCTAACGGGCACGTTGAAAGGTTTCATAGCACACTAACAGAAATAGCTAGATGCACAAAATTAGAGCAAGGAATCAACGACACAAAAGAACTTATTTTAATATCAACAGTTAAATACAATAGAACCATTCATTCAATCACAAATCAAAAACCAATAGATATAATACATTCAACCTCATTACAACTACATAATAACATAAAAACTAAAATCATTCAAACACAGGACAAAGATTTAAGGTTCCATAACAGAAATAGGCAAATAAGATCATACGAACCTGGCCAAAAGGTGTATGTGAGAACCAATAAGCGAATAGGAAACAAATTTAGAAAGCTTTATGTTGAAAAAATAGTACAACAAGATCTGGGAACTCAAGTGATTATTGACAATCGAAAAGTTCATAAAAGTAACCTGAGATAAAATTTTTCTTTAATTTTACTGATGAAAGATTCGTTACCTATAAGTTATAAACACTAATATCTAACAAAAATTTGTTTGCCCTGAACCTGAATATTAAATATGTACTTAATTTTGCTTTCTATTATTAAATTAAATGTAAATTGTAGAATTGTCTTAATGAAAAATATTAACTATGCACTTAATGTTGTTCTTTATATACATATAAACAAATAGAATAAATATTTTAATAATTTGTATTTTGAACTATTTATTTTCTAATAAGAGAAATTAATAATTTAATTATTTGATGCAAGCAACTTTATTTTTTTTCGTTATATATTGTATGTAGTTCATAATTTTCTTTCTTACTGTAACTAATAAAAGATTTATTTAAATAAAATACCTGATAATAATAAAAAAAAACACACACATTAAAACTTGAATACGTTAAAAAAAATTAACATCATCGTATTTACTTTCTCTCTATAATCACTATGTATAATTATTGTTTCCTTCTCTCTAAAAAAAAAAATACTGTACTTATGTTATTTTAACTTTAATAATAATTAAAATCAATTGAAATAAGAATATTGGTACTCCACTGTATAATGTACACAAAATTATATTATAAGAAAATTTTTTCAAGAAGTTAACGATAAAACGACAAACAATCTCTGCGATCTACCGAGGACGGCAGAATATGAAGCGGGAGCAGTTAACACCCTGTACGACGACAATCTCAAAAAAAAAAAAAATTGTTCTCGAGAAGAGCACAATATGGTAAACAGAATACCGTTGAACCATCAATTGTCTATTAACCGCATTACCGAATGGTTAAAAAGTGAGAAATACCGTTGCCCATCAGAAAGAGGAATATTCGCTGTTCAGTAGTTTTCAACAAAAAAACTACTGTTGCTCATGCTGATGTTAGCAGTACAAGTTAGTTGGTAATCGAGTGATAAGCTGGAAACTTCGATCGTGAAGCTGATCTTAATTCTAAAAAACTAAGAATCTTTATAATAAAGAATTAAGTTGGTCTGAGTTAAGACCTTAAAAAAGTCTTTTAATTTACTTGCACTCATCCCAAACAACAATTGAACATTTTTGTAATACTGCAGCCATTGAGTTCCTTTTTTTGATATTACACATAGCGTTTGCATTGTTGTGAATATCTAATATCAGCTTTAGTGCAGAATGCGCTGTTCGTCCACCATCTTGATCTAACAAAGTGGCAGCAATGACGGAAGATGCAATGGCTAATGCATTTTTTTTTGTGTGACCGTATCTTTGCAAGTATTAATGACACTAAAAATGTTTTACCGGTCCCACCAGGTGCGTCTAAGAAAAGGAAACCACCTTGTTTTGAATCTACAGCCAACATAATTCCATCGTACATAATTCGTTGTTCAACTGTCAATAATGGCTCATTATATGCAATAATCGAAGCTAAGTCAACTTCGTCATACTGTTGTCCTCGTTGCATATCCGTGTTCACTTAGTCATTGGCTGGGCGATCAGGCGATGGCAGCAAAAGAAACTAATAAGCATTTTACAAATTTTGTTATGTTATTTGGAGTTCCAAACGAAAACTATAAGTGACAAAAGGACTTTACAAGTTAACAGTTAAGAAATCGTTGCAAGTATTATGAAAGTAGAGCGAATGGACAAGTTGAACATTTTTGTATGCGGTAGCGAATTTGTTGAGAATTAACTTGGAAATGGAGTGGAGAAGAGACAAGCTATGTTAGCCGAGTACAGCTAGCTCGGAACACCACAGTCTCTAAAACAACAGGGCCTTCACCATTGAAAATATTTAATCTGAAGATTGAATTAGAATACGAAAATGTCGATGTTTTACGTGAAACGTTTTAAACGCATTCGCGAAAATGCTGTGACAATGAAAACAAGATTTGACAAAGGTAAATTTACTTCAAATAAATAAGTTTTAGCAACAATTATTGTTTTTTACAAAACTAATCAAATACGCAAGTCGAAACTTGCTGTATAATTTAGATTTATAATTATGAAGTTATTGACAGGCACAAAGAAATCACATTCGTTAGTTGTTCAAAATTTATAGGAATTCACAATTCAGTTGATTTTGAAAATTCAAACTGAGAAGTTGGATATTTGTTGGAATGAAAGTAATATGGAATAAGACTTGTTAACGCCTGTGAGCTTAACCTCTGAGCTGAATCGTAGACATGCTAAAGATTGCCTCTGAGCTACAGGAATTTGTTGTTTTCAATAATCATCGAGAACGATGAAAACTGCAGGATGGCAGTGTTATAATACTGTAGTTGGTACTTAATAAATAAGTAGTCAAGCTGAATGCCTCTGAACTACGATGGTTTGATATGCAATAAGACAAGTTTTCGCTTGAGAGCTCAACCTCTGAGCTTAAAGTTAAAGCCAATTAGTTGTTAAGTTGAGTGAAAACTTTTGAATCAAGGTTGCGAGCTTAAATCTGTTTTTGTGATTTCATTGAGATCGATGAAAATGGCAAGATGGCCGTATTAGAAATGGAAAATACTCTGTCATATATTACTTTAAAGGACTATTAAAATATTTTGATCGAAATATAATGAAAAATATTTAGTATGAAAATTTCATTCAGGAATTGTATATAAATAGTATATTATACGAGTATATACATACATATACAATACATACAACATATACATATATAATGTTTCTGGTCTGGGTTATATTTCTATTGTTAAGAGTTGTGTATAGATAGTTTTCGACTTATAGGATACTAGCTTTTACCCACTACTGGATCGCACGAACTGCTCTAATAACACATTGGTCGTGGTTTGAGATTTTGAAACTATTTTTTTGGAAACTCTTATTCTTTGCATGAATTTCAATGTATGGCAGTGAAATTATCAAAATCTGTGTAGTGGTTTCTTAGAAAAAAATATATATTTTTTTGGAGAACATTTTGCAAAAAAAAAATTAAATACCCCAATAAACAGGCATTCTGCATTTATCATATAACTACTTATCATTTTTGAAAAAAGTTAATAAGCTGTTTTCAAAATATTAAATTACTAAGAGAAATGTTTTTTGAAAAAACAACAATATATTTATTAAAAATATTGGTAAGCAGTAGGTATTAATTGAGCTACTTTAGCCTATATATTTAACCGACAAAATCGGTTAAAGCGTTCTGAAAAAAGCCAAAAGCAAAACAGAAACGGTCCTATGGAAGGTACCTTACTTACTTACTTACTTAAGATGGCGCAGACAGTTCATTGTGGACCACGGCCTCAACCAACAATCCTCGCCAGCTAGGCCGGTCCCTAGCCAGTGGCCTCCAGTTGCGCACACCAAGTTGGTTGAGGTCGTTTACCACTTGATCGCGCCACCTTAGATGGGTTCTTCTAGAACTGCGTCGGCCCTCCGGGTTGGAATTGAAGACTCGTCGGGCAGGAGCGTTTTCGTCCATACGCTCCACATGGCCCAGCCATCTAAGCCGCTGTATTTTCAGCTTCTTCATCAAGTCAATATCGCTGTATAGCCCGTACAGTTCGCCTTTGAGTCTTCTCCTTCATACTCCATTGATACATACAGGACCGAATATCACCCGAAGAATCTTTCTTTCAAAGCACCCCAGCCTGTATTCATCCGACTGTGTCAGTGTCCACGCTTCTGCCCCATACAGCAGGACTGGGATGATAATGGGTCTTGTATAGTGTCTCCTAGGCCTTTGAGTGAGGGCTTTACTACTAAGATGCTTTCTTAGCCCGAAGAAATAGCGATTGGCAAGAGTGATTCTTCGACTGATCTCTTCACTGATGTTGTTCTGAGAGGTTATAGTGGAACCCAAATAGACAAAGTCCTTGACAACCTCAAAGTTATATCTTTCCATTGTGACGTTTTGTCCGAGCCTATGGTGATGATCTACTTCACCCGAGGACAGTATATACTTTGTTTTATCTTCATTTACAGCCAGACCCATTCGAGCCGCTTCCTTTTTAATACTTGCGAATGCTCCACTGACAGCGCGCTTCGTTCTTCCAATAATGTCAATATCATCAGCATAGCCAAGTAATTGAACGGATCTATAAAAAAAAATCGTACCGCTGGTGTTGACATGCGAGTTGAGTGCGATTGCCTCAAGAATGATGTTGAAGAGGTTATATGACAGCGCGTCACCCTGTCGTAAGCTTTTCTCGACATTAAATGAGTCGGTGGTGTTCTTACCAACCTTGACGGAGCAGCGCGAGTTCTCCAAAGTCATCCTGCACAATCGAACGAGTTTAGCAGTGATGCCAAGAAGTGACATGGCTCTGTATAGCTCGTTCCTGTTAACGCTGTCATAGGTGACTTTAAAATCGATAAAGAGGTGGTGGGTATCGATCTGGAATTCTTGGGTCTTTTCCAAAATCTGCCGAAGTGTGAAAATTTGGTCGACGGTTGACTTACCGGGCTTGAAACCACACTGATAGGGGCCAATCAGTTCACGTGCGAAAGGGTTCAGACGTTCACACAGAATGGCCGACAAGATTTTATAGGCGACATATAGGAGACTTATAATTCTGTAGTTGTGTAGTTGGCGCAGCTTAGAGTACCTCCTTTCTTGTGGATAGGGCACACAATGCTGAGGTTCCATTCGGCAGGCATACTTTCATCCGACCAGATTGTACAGATAAGTTGGTGTATGCTCCTCACCAAGTCATCTCCCGCTGCTTTGAAGAGTTCAGCCGTAAGGCCATTAGCTCCAGCAGCCTTGTTGGACTTAAGTTTAGATATTGCTATCCGAACTTCTTCTTGTTAGGGAGGACGGAAATTTTCTTCATTATCATCCAAATCCAATGATTCATTCTGCCTGACAGCGATTAGATGGTTGTCTTCACCGTTTAGCAGTCTGCAGAAGTGTTCTTTCCAAATTCTCAGCACCGACTGTGTATCTACAACGACATTCCCACCCTCGTCTCTACATGCTTCCGCTCGGGCTTTGTAGCATTTGGACGAATACTTTACCCTTTGGTAGAACTTTCGAACATTGCTTCTGCCGTAGCACCCCTCAATAGATTCAACCATTCGTTTTTCCAGTTCTCTTTTTTTTCTTCTGAATAGGCGATGTTCCTCTTTCCTCTTTTGCTGGTATACCACAGGGGAAGTGCTCTTGGCAGCTCTAGTTCTGGCATTCAGAACTGCATGAAAGGCTTCGTCTTTGGCCAAGTGTGCGACCCTGCACTCATCATCGAACCAGGTGTTTCGTTGTGGTCGCCTAATGAAACCCAAAACATCCGTGGCAGCGGTTTTGATGGCCATTTTGCAATGTTGCCACTGGCCC
Source organism: Platycheirus albimanus (assembly GCA_916050605.2). Lineage (NCBI taxonomy): Eukaryota > Metazoa > Arthropoda > Insecta > Diptera > Syrphidae > Platycheirus > Platycheirus albimanus. The sequence goes on along the minus strand of OU696696.1, from coordinate 99,484,597 downwards.
TCTGGGTTTGGCGCAGGCGCCGGGCTTGTCAAGAGATAAGAGGAGACATGGTTGGCAAAAGTTGTTGCGGTCTCTTGCGATTGTAACTTCGCAACATCAAACTTTCTCACAGTGGATGTTCGATTCTGCGGTCCGGTGGAGATCCGCATTCGCACTTTAGCTACAACAAGGTTGTGGTCCGAGTCTATGTTGGCCCCTCGGAATGTGCGGACATCCATGACACTGCAGGCATGTCTACTATCAATCGCAATGTGATCAATTTGGTTGACGGTATTTTGATCAGGAGACCGCCAGGTCCCCTTGTGTATATTGAGGTGTGGGAAGTATGTGCTAGCTAAGATGACACTTCGCCCCGCAGCAAAGTCGATTAGCCTGTGTCCGTTACCGGAAGTGTTGTCGTGCAGGCTATGCTTTCCGATTCTCGAGCCAAAGTTACAATCCTTTCCGATTTTGGCGTTGAAGTCACCAAGAATAAACTTAGTGTCGTACTTCGGGCATTCATCATACGTCTTTTCGAGAAGATCGTAGAATTCTTCTTTGGTCGTGTCATCTTTTTCCTTCGTGGGGGCGTGGACGCAGATCAGCGAGATGTTGCTGAATTTGGATTTAATGCGGATTGTGACAATGCGTTCGCTTATGCCCCCAAACCGCAAGACTTCTTGCCTAAGCCTTCCTCTTATCACAAATCCGTATCCAAATAGCCGCTGTTTTATTGTCCTGTAGCACTTGCCGTAGTAGATGACACGGTTTTTCATCCTCCTTGTGCCTTCACCATCCCATCGCACTTCTTGGATGGCTGTGATGTCGGCTTTGACACCATCTAGGGCCTCTACTAATTGTTCGGCGGCACGTGGCCTGTTAAGGGTCCAGACATTCAACGTGCAGAACCGAAATTCGTTGTCCTTGTTTCGTTTGCTAGGGTCGTCATCAGTAGGGTCATCCATATCCGAGGCAGTTGGTTGTTTTGGAATAAAGGGTTTTTCACGTGGTAGGGAAGTTACCCCAACGCACAACCCCCAACCTGGGGGACCAGGCCCTATGCTGCTCTCCTTGGACAAAAGGAGCTGGAGAAATCCAGTCAGTAACCCACTACGGGGATGTGAGAGCTACCGTTGCTCCTATACGGGCTCATCCGCCACCTTCTCTATTTCACTACCCTGACTACTAGTAGTGAAAGGACCCAAACACCTGAGCTCCAAATATGTCGAAGTAGCTCAATGGGGTGCCTACCATATTGTCTGTAAGCGTCGCCGTTGGTTCACTTAATTGGAAGCTCATCCGCCGCTCGCTTGCTTTCTGAGGAGTTCGTACAAAATAAACTGCTACCCAACAAGAGAAACAGAGGAGCTTTATGGCAGAGCAATTATAGTGTTTTATAGTGTTTTTCTGTGATAAAAACTCGCGCTTATAAGTTCAGAGAGTCAAGTCCGGGTGGACAAGACCAGTACCCGGTGGCTACCACTAGGAGGTAAAATAAGCACAATTGATGCGTATGAGACAGTTGCAACGCTGGGCATCGCCAGGTTGATACCAATCAGGGTCTACCACCCTACAGCACCCAGCCAGGTACCGTTCTTAGCAATTGTTGGTAGCTTTGTTTCCAGCCATTAGATAGTTCATACGGTCAAACCTAAAAAGCTAAACTTATCAAAATCGTTTGAGTCGTTTTCGAGAAAAATTAACTTCAACATAAACTTATTATGGCAGGTACCGTTAGTTTTTGAGCTGCAAAAATAAAATTCAATATCCCTTCTGTACAATACCTAAAAATCTCGATATACCTAGGTTGAGGGAATTAAGCAAAGCACATCCGTTTGGGCTGTTGTACAAACTTATAGTCAGACGAATAGGCAAACATTTAAGATAGACAGACGGACAGATTTTTGTGACTAACTTTTTTGGTCTTCGCTTTCATCGTAATGTAAGACAAAATTTTCATGTATGTATATTCGCATGTAAAAATGTCAGCGCATTTCAATTATTGACTTTTAAAGGAATATTTTTGATATCTTGGGTTACAATATTCTAATTTTCGTAAGGATCTCTACTTGAGATTAAAAAAATGTATAGCCTATGTTACCCACAGATAACGTTCGGGAGGTTGAAACATTTATTTAATTTATTTATTGGTTAAGGCGTGAAAGCCTTACAAACAAACATACCTACTTTCACATTTTTAATAGCTTTGTTTGTTGAACTTTACCAAGGGTCGCAACAGGTTTTTTTGACAACTCTTGGAGTCCCGTTTCGTTTTCCCGTTCTCCAAAGACACATTAAGGCTGTTGATTGTATATTTTTCACAATTCACGAAATCTAAAGTTTCCATTTTGCTTTATTTCTTCGATTTGTATTTACTTTCATCAAAATAAATGCATTCACTTGGATTTCTTTCACATTTTTACAAAATAAAGAAAAATCAAAGAAGCACAGAAGCAAAATACACAAGAAATGCTTGAGAGCAAAAGTCACTTCAACAGCTGATTCGTTACCTTAATTCGCTTCAGCTAAATACAGGGTGGGCAAAAAGAAATCATCCTATTGAAAGATGCTCTCATTTTTGCAAAAAGGCCGCCAATGTCAAATCTGTTTTGACATTTGTGGACTAGACAGATGCAGAATACAAGTGAACAAGCCATGGAGCGATACATGAAACGACATGAACCGATATTCTGAAGTAGGCGTTCCCAGTACAGTGAGTCATAAGTCCCAAATTGATATTTTGGGACTATGACAAACGTAAGGGGGTTATAAGTCCCGAAAGTCAAATTCGGGACTTTTGACTTCGGGACCAGTTTCTTCAGTTTTTCATTTAGAAAAAAAGAGACCCAAACAACAGCGGATGGATGACTTCTTTTGGCCCACCCTGTACCAAGATCGACTTTAGGGCGACCTGAGGTTTCAAAAAACAAAGAATTTTTTTTTGAGGGCGAGATGAGGTATGTATTTCAAAAAACGACCCCAGGGCGACCCCAGGGTGACATCAGGGCTCAACAAACAAAGCTAATATTAGTGTGATGATAATTTTTCTTCGGCTTAATTATTAACAGTTCTACATAGTTGAATGTTCTTTGTCAAAGAGATCTCCACAGTCTTAAACGTTCTAACACAAAAACAAAAACAAAAAATGGCAGCGCTCGTGAAATAATAACTTTTAAAGGAAAATATTTGATACCTTGCGTTACATTATTGTAATTTTCGTAGTTATCTTTTACTGAAATTAAAAGAAATGTTTATACTATGTTCCTCACAGATAATGCAGCTTTCTACTAGTGAAAGAATTTTTAAAATCGGTTCAGTAGCTTAGGCATGATTGACTTACAAACGAACACCCTTACTTTATCATTTTGTATGAGCAGGAAAAGTCATCATAAAAATGTTCAACAGATCGGATTCCACGAGGAATATTGAGCTACGTTTGAACAACATTTATTTGATTTCATACCAAACAATAACTTAACCGTTTATAACAAAGGTAATATTCCCACCTTCATTTTCCAAGCACGGAAAACTTTGATAACGAACGGCAATCAATACGACACCTCCTACTTTTTGCATTGTGTATACATATTTTGAAAGTAATTTCATGGAACATGTTTTGTAGTTGTGAGCTTTGTCAATGGTGGCGCTAATTTTCTTATCTACTTTACATCAAATGTCTTTCATTGTTGTTTTTTGCTTCCCATGGCAATCTAGACAAAAACGACTCCAATCTCTACAACAAAGAGTTTGTGAACTTCGTCCATAGATGGCGCACTTAACGTTCCACTTATAAGGAGTACTTAAGTATTTAAATACAATGCTTCTATTGTATATAAAATCTTTAGTAGTCTGGAGGAAAGAATCGACTGTGGCGACACCTAGACTTTCCAAACCATATCTCCAAACATCCCGTTTTGGAGAGAAAATATATGTAAAAAGGTTAAAATATGTGATAATTACCAGCGACATCTATAGCATTATTTTTAAGTCGTTCTCCCGACTACTATAGATTTAATATACAATTATGATTCCTAAGGCTTTTCCACATAATGCTTCTTTCTAAAAACAGAAAATAGAATTGTAGCCCAGTAGAAATCGACACAAAAAAAGGCTAAAATCGCAAAGCATGATGTAGTTCTGATTTTTTGGTATGTTGTGTGGACCAGTTAGAATAGTGTAAATCCAAATTTGCAACTTCGAAAAACTTGCGCTTGCTGCGTAGCAAGCGAAAAACTGCAGTCTTAGGACTTTTTTCACTCTTTGCTCTAAAAGTCTTAAACTATGCATTTTTTGACAAAGAAAATAACCACTTTCTGTAAGTCCATTAAATTTACAACAATTTAAAATAAACCGCAGCTCTATAAACCCCATTAGAGACCGAGCTCTGAATCTTTGAAAATTATCCATTTTTACAGAAAATAAATAATTTTTAGTTTTGCTGCTGTAAGGATCAAAATATTGGCAAAATCACTCGTCCTATGAGAAAAGTTTGCATGCAAAAAGTTGAAGTAAATTTCATTTCCTTTCGTTTAAGCACAAGACAAAGGGTGGTATGCATAAAACTGAAGTATTTACTTTAAGTATTTACTTTAAGTAAATACTAAAATTTAAGTAGAAGCTCCGATTTTCAGTATTTACTTCGTTTCGTATGCATAAACAAAAGTATATACTTGATTGCAAATACTTTAAGTAAAAACTTAGTTCATCCAAGTAAATACTTAAAATTCATCGAAAATCATAGTAAATACTTTTTTTAATTTTTATTTCAGTTTAATTGATTGTTTTTCAAAATTGACGGTTAAAACTGTTATACAAAAGATTAGTTTTTTATTGTAAATACCAATGATCTTAGGGTTTTTATTCATTCTGGATTCGTGATGGCAACTAAAGGGAATGAAAATATGTCTATGAGCCAAATGCACCTTGTGTTTGTGCAAATATTAAAAATAAGTTTTAGTTTAAGTTTTACTAAATAAATCACAGCAACCATCAATTAAAAGTGCTAAGGCAGAAGCCCTAGAATTATTTATTGATGAATACAAATAAAAAACGGGTGTTAAACTTAATGCTGAGCAAATTAAAAAAAAATAAATAATTTTAAGAGTGATATTAAAAAAAAGACAGATTTGAAGAAAACAGGAAATAAGCCCATTAAACTTAAAGAATGGGAGTCTATTTTTCTCGATATTATCAACGCCCGCCGCGCCGATGAAAATCCAACAATCACTTGTATTCGTGGTAAGATTGTTGAAATAAAAGCTGAATGTGACTTTTTTTACATGCGTTTTAAAAGGTGGATTATCTGTTGGAGCAGATGATGCTTACCAAGGAATGTCAATGGAAGAGAACACAACAAACAGTTCTGGTATCACTAACAGCATAGTATCCAGAGAAGAGACGGAAAGAGTTCCTGTACCAAAAAAAGACGAAAATTGAGCAAAACAGAGGAAACGAAAAATCTTTCAAATAGTTCTTTTTTTGATTTATAAAAAATAACATTATTCGGATTTATACATATGTTGACAAAAAATTTATTTGTACATTTTGTTTTTAAGTTCATGTAAAGAAGGAAACATTTTTTTTTTTGAATAATACAAAATTAATTTCTACAAAATAAAATTATTGTATGTTATATATCATCTGAGCGAATTCGATCCTTTTCATTTGGCCTAATCTTCGAATTTGAAGAGAATTAGTCGATAAGTGTTCACTTTCACTAAGTGATGTATACTTTCCTGTTTCTTCAAACGGTTGAAAATCCTCGTTGTCCTTCAAATATTTTGCAACGTTGTGCAAGACAAAGCAAGCAACAATTATATTTGGAACATTTTCGAAATTTAGCCTTATGCAGTTTTGAAGAATTGGAAATCTTCTTTTTAACTGCCCAAAACATTTTTCTATTACCACTCTCTCTTTACAGTGGAGTTTATTAAATGCTTTTTCCTGATTTGTCCTTGCATTTTTGAAAGGGGTCATAAGCCACGGTGCAATTCCATAGCCCTCATCTCCGAGTAAAACAACGTCTGCTGAATTTCGCATAATTGATTCCACAGCGCTATTTCTCCAAATTCTGGAATCATGAACGGAACCAGGCCACTGGCAATCGACGCTGGTAAAATATTCCATCGCATTGCACGTTGCTTGAATATTAATTGAAGCATAACCTTTTCGGTTTATGTATTCTTCTGGATGAGAATGGGGTTTCAAAATTTTAACATGAGTGCAATCTAAGGCCCCTTATCATGTTGGGAATCGGTATGTGCCACTCCATTCTTCTTTTGCCCTTAACTGTTCTTCGTAATTCGGTGGAAATTTTATCCAATTTGATGCCTTATTTTTTATGAGTTTTGCAACACAATTAATTGTTCGACAAACAGTACTCTGATGAACGCCTATATCTTCGCCAACACCAGTTTGAAATCCAGGATCTCCAATGTACCGCAAAAACATCCGCATCTTTTCGAAGTAGGTTGTTGCACCTCCCCTTGTTTCAGTTTGAAAACCTTTAAAAGTAATAATTATAACATTAATTATTATTATAGCAATGAATATAAATACATATAATAAATCAAATTGGTTATAAGACTTACCAATGAAATAATCACTTAACCACTCATTAACCACATTTTCTCGTTCAAAGCGATACAGTTGCTTGAAATTCGATTCGGTTCCAGATCTTCGTCCTTTATATATTTTTGTCGAGTTAACACGTATATACTCCGCCATTCTAAATAGAATATTAAATTTTTTTTAACAAATTTTAATTGTATTACGACCTTATTCGCTTTAAACTCGATCTGCGACTAAAGTTTCTAAGTATTGACCTTTTAAGACTACCAAAGTCAAGCAAAAGTAGATGCTATATAATTTTCAAGTTGGTCCAGAGCAACTTGAAAAATGTTCAGTATTTGCTAAAGAAAAAAAGGTCATACAACTTTTTATGCATTCCAAAAAAAGTATTTACTACAAAAATTCATCCCAAAAAAGTATATGCTTTGAATTTAAGTAAATACTTAATTCTTAGTATTTACTCCAGTTTTATACATACCGAAATTAGTATTTACTTAAGAAATCCTAAGTAAAAGCATTTACTGCCTTTTATGCATACCACCCAAAGTCTGTGAGACTAATAGTTCGGTACCAATCTTGAAAAAACATAAAAATGGATTTTTGAAGTACTGAGACAAAGCTCTTTAAACACCTATTTGTGTGCTTAGTACAAAAGGAAAAGGCATATGACCATGTAAAAAATTAACTATTTTTTTATTTACAGGTAAGGTTAAATAATTAGTTGTTGGTAGATGTATATTTAGAATTAATGTTTAAAAACCAATCACTCGTGTTTTTTTTTTTTTTTTGCTGAGGTTCAGGTTCACGTTTTCTGCAGGATTTTCAGGACCTTCATCAATTATGGCATATTCTTTCTTAGGTTGGTCATATTAATTAGGTTCGTCCAATTCTTCAGATTCTGGTTCAACCTCAGCTTCCACTGGATCTTCCTCGTCTTCTTCTATCAAAATAAGACGACGTTATCGCATGAACTTCTTGAGCAATTCAAGACTAGAAGCGAGCATTTGAGCCCAGCTCTCAGGCAAGTACACGTCCCCCTTCATCCCTTCTTACTTTTGCAGGCTATTATTTTGAGAAGGTGTGGTGGGGCTGGCTAGTTTTTGGTTGCTATTGGCATGATGCCACAGGAGCTTATTTCCCCATTCAGAGCCACTTTTTCGCTTGATGGTAGGTGCGGAACGCATGGAAATTGGACTTGCCGCTGACTTCACGAAAAGGTGGAACCTGAGGTCGTGCAGTCTCTGAACCTCCGTAAGGAATTACCAGACACTTTTCATCAAAATAAAACGACGTTATCGCATGAACTCCCTGAGCAATTCAAGAATAGAAGCGAGCATTTGAGCCCAGCTCTCAGGCAAGTACACGTCCCCCTTCATCCCTTCTTACTTTTGCAGGCTATTATTTTGAGAAGGTGTGGTGGGGCTGGCTAGTTTTTTGTTGCTATTGGCATGATGCCACAGGAGCTTATTTCCCCATTCAGAGCCACTTTTTCGCTTGATGGTAGGTGCGGAACGCATGGAAATTGGACTTGCCGCTGACTTCACGAAAAAGTGGAACCTGAGGTCGTGCAGTCTCTGAACCTCCCTCCGTAAGGAATTACCAGACACTTTTCATCAGCTTCCGCGATACTGTCATGAGTTTCATCTGTCCGTAGGGAGATGGGAGCCATCTCTAGTAGGTCCTTCCGGTTCTGAAATTGGCCCCACAATTAAATTTTTCCCTGCCAGAAAAGGGCAGGGGTGGTGTCGTATCCAGTAAAAGCGTAAAGAAACAGTTCAAACCCACAGGGCACTTCAACTTCCCTTCTGTTGAACGCACTCGTGGTGTACTGAATGAACTTTGCCTCACATCTGCCACGTCCACGTTTCTGAAAGCGCAAGTTGTGGATGGTAGAACAAAAGCCACAGAGGAGAACAAGGAGGTCCACGTCCTCTCCAACCACAGTCACATGATGTTATTTTATTATTCTTGTTTATATTATTCTTAATTTTCTAGAATGCCATCAGAACGATATCGCGGTCTGCGTCTTCAGTCGCTGTATGAGTTTGAATGCCTTCGAGAGAGAATGCAGTGCATAGATGTTGAATGAGGCGTTCTTTGTTTCGGTCATTTGACAGCATCTTCTCCTTGGGTACTGTTATGATGCCGGGGGAGTAAAAAACAATTTCACTCCAAGAAGCAGCATAACGTCTCAACCGTTCTGCAGATTTTGTACTGTGATCGGCACAGTCCCGTGGATACCCGTCGAAAACCGCCGACACGTTTATCGCAAAGTGGTTTAACGTGGAGCTGACGTAGCTATAATCACAATAGCTCGTATAGACGAGTTTCGATGCCAGATCACAGTTGTAGTAGGTAAGATTTCAGAGGCTGAGGTGAAAGCTCCGTAAAACTTTGATTTGGATTCACTCTTCATTAAACAACGCCATAGGGTAAGGAGCCAATTCAAATTTGAAATACTCTTTCAATTGCTCGTCTGACTGGGAAATCATGTGATATAGTCGTCTTTATTTCGATAGAAGAAGACGAGGAAGATCAAGTGAAAGCTTAGGTTGAACCAGAATCTGAAGAATTGGACGAACCTGATTAATATGACCAACCTAAGAAAGAATATGCCATAATTGATGAAGGTCCTGAAAATCCTGCAGGAAACGTGAACCTGAACTTCAGTAAAAAAAAAAAACCACGAGTGATTGGTTTCTAAACATTAATTCTAAATATGTATACATCTACCAACAACTAATTAATTAACCTTACCTGTAAATAAAAAAATAGTTAACATTTTACATGGTTGTATGCCTTTTATTTTTGTACTAAGCACACAAATAGGTGTTTAAAGAGCTTTGTCTCAGTTCTTAAAAAATCCATTTTTATGTTTTTTCAAGACTGTTACTGAACTATTAGTCTCACAGACTTTATTTTGTGCTTAAACGAAAGGATATAAAATTTACTTTAACTTTATACATGCTAACTTTTCTCATAAATTTTCTCATTATTTTCTGTAAAAATGGACCATCTTCAAAGAGTCATAGCTCGGTCTCTATGGGGTTTATAGAGCTGCGGTTAGTTTTAAATTGGTGTAAATTTAATATACTTACAGAAAGTGGTTATTTTCTTTTTCAAAAATCGCATAGTTTAAGACTTTTAGAGCAAAAGTGAAAAAAGTAACAAACTTTTGCAGTTTTTCGCGTGCTGCGCAGCGGATTAACACTATTCTAACTGGTCCATACAACATACCAAAAAATCAGAACTACATCATGCTTTGCGATTTTAATGTCGATTTCTACTGGGCTATTGTGAACATTACATTAAACATTAATCTGCTCCGTCGATGAATCTAAGAAATAGACACACTTACAAACACTAGCAACTGAGGCCATCGTCTCAAGACAACACAAACACGACAGTGAGAGACAGACAGAACAGAAGAGAGAAGAGCACACAACACATGCCACAACCTCACATGTATGGTGTGACGTGTGATGATCACTTTTTTTGTAACATCATGGGAAACATGCCATCTATCTCTGGGAATTAATATGGAGTGAAGGAACTGATACAAAATTTTATTCTTTCTTCCGTTAAAATATCCGGCGGTCCTACTCGTTCATAATACTCATCTTCCAGATAGTTACTCTTGTTGGAGCTACATCCTGGGAGAGAAGTGTTAACTAATAGTTTTAGTGTTGCAGTACAAGACTTTGTCTAGGGTTCATTGGGAACTTTGAGAGATCCTAAAGCAGTCTGCTTTTTGGTAATTATCTTTGTAAGCCTTGCTGATTCAGCGGTATTTTCTGTTTCGTTGCAGAAAATTTTACACGAAGTTTGTTCAGAGCGCTGTGTCTAAACTTTGAATTTTCTTTGAATTTCATAGGTATATTCCGTCCTGTATGTATCAATGGAGTATGGAGGAGAAGATTCAATGGCGAACTGTACGGGCTATACAGCGACATTGACTTGGTTAAGAAGCTGAAAATAAAGTGGCTTAGATGGCTGGGCCATGTGGAGCGTATGGACGAAAACGCTCCTGCCCTACGAGTCTTCAATTATAACCCGGAGGGCCGACGCAGTTCAGAAAGACCAGATCTAAGGTGGCGCGATCAAGTGGAGAACGACCTCAAATAAATTGGTGTGCGCAACTGGAGGCCACTAGCTAGGGACCGGCCTAGCTGACGAGGGTTGTTGGTTGAGGCCGTGGTCCACAATAGACTGTCTGCGCCACCTTAAGTAAGTAAGAAAGTAAGTAAGATTCATAGGTTTCCCAATCAGTATCTGTTCCTGTGCAACATATGTTGGTTCTTAGCCCCTATTCGCTAGTAAATTGTTATTTTCAATAATGAATTCAAAAAAGAACTCAACTCTTGTGTTAATATTCGTGATTCCCCATTTAATGTGATGTGAGATGGAATCACATCGCATCACTAGGTCCCATTTTTCCAAATGGACACGTTGGGCAAGTAGGCTGGTAAGCTCTATTTTCTAGCTATTATACAATTTCTAAAGCGACTGTTTCTACCTACATGTGTAGTCTCGTACAGCGTAAGTTCTTTTAAATGTAGGCCTGTAGGAAAAGGCTTGATTTTCAAGAAAAATCCTGACGTATTTTTATTTAAAAAATAAACTTTATTAAAATCAATAAAAATAAATAAACATTCATAAAAAAACTTAAATATATAGGAACATTGTTTTCAATTTTGTTTTATTATGCACTTAACAGCAAATAAACTGGGCCGCCCGCTGTTTAGCAACTCTGCATTGCATTGATTTTCTCAAAAAGTATACAACTTACAACAATCAAAGTTATACTTTTAATCAACGTGAAAAACAACTTTCTGCAAGTATAACTTTGATTGTTGTAAGTTGTATACTTATTGAGAAAATCAATGCAATGCAGAGTTGCTAAACAGCGGGCGGCCCAGTTTATTTGCTGTTAAGTGTAGTATGTAGTTATATTCACTTGGTGCCGTGACTTAAGGGCAAGTGACATAAGGCCAACCTTGCTTGTTTAGCCTTATGTCGCTGTATGAAAGCGACATAAGGCCAACTTTTAAGAGTTGGCCTTATGTCACTTTTACAAAGCGACATAAGGCCAAATTTTTTTTAGACATGCCCCTATGTAATATTTTATTTTTTTGCCAAAAATACCGGTTTTGTGGCGCTAGAATTCTTATAATTATCTTTTTTAAACTATGCTACATTCATTACACGCATTCTTCTTCTCATTAGTGAATAACAAGTCAAGTGAATAACAAGTGGTAAAATGAGAAGTGCGACTAATTTAATTTACAGCTTTGAATTTTGTGAAGGTTTAAGGAAAGGAAGTAGGCTGATTTATATTAAGATATATAATTTTATAGTAGCTTCTCTTAATTCCTTTTCTCTTACGATAGAAGAGAAACAATTTCACAAACTGAAATTAGCAATAGCTGTTTATTTTTATTTAAACTCATTTTGATGTCGACTCCCTCTAAGTCGAATTTTCACGGGATGTCAAAATTAGTTCGAGTTAGAGGGAGTTTTTGAAAAATTCGAGTTAGAGAGATTAATATTTTTTTTGCTTAAAACCATTTATTGAATATAAAAAAAGATAACAAAAAATAAAAAGCTAAATTATATAAATAAACAGAAGCTTCCAACTTTTATGGCACATTAATTCATTCTTATACATTGTCAAATTACTGTTTCAACAAAATTAATTAAAAAAATTTGTAATTTTTGATTGATGCATCAAAGTGGCTAGAGTTTAAAAAATTACTCTATTTTGAAAAGGCAGCGTTGAACCTCATCCGGTACATTTTCTGTCATTTCAATCGCAGATTGCATTTTCGAATTCATTCTTTTCTGGCACTTCACTATTTATTGTTTCGACTTCGACTTCTTCATCTTCAGATCCACTATCATCATCGTTAGCATCAGCAGCATGACTTCTGATTATTGATTCCAAAATTGATTCGCCTTCAGGTATTTCTGAGGCCACAATACCGTCATCGACTTCCTCATAATCCCTCCAATTCAAGCCCTCAATATTGTAATCAGTTACACATATGAGTTGGTTAAGTGGAATATCATCTTCATCATCCCATGTATCGTCCTTGAAGCCGGCTTTTTTGAAACAATTCTCTATTGTCAACGGAGTTACATCCTGTATCCACGATTTCGAAACTTCGCGTACACAATCAAGCAGAGTTATTTTATAGTCCTCTTTTTTAGTTTCCCAAACCTTTAAGATGGTGGTTAAAATACGGCGTTTATAGTGAACTTTTAAATTTTGGATTATACCCATGTCCATGTAATGTTGGTCGTTGAGCTGGAACACAGATTTCCAATGGATATTCTTTGAACAAATCGCTTGGCATTCAATGAATGCCTCAGCTCAGACCTCTGGCTAAAATAAGCACTCGAGGTTTTGATCTAGGAATCACCAATTAATTTCCCTTTTATTCTTCTAGCTCGCAAGCCTCTAAAGAATAAAAAAAAGAAAAAGATGTTCTCGTTTCGGTGTTTGATCGAAGACAACTTTATTTTTACCAATTCTCTTACTATTTATACAAAAATATATCTTGTCGAAATGATTCCATACTTCGATTCTTGACCCTACTTATGATCGATATTAACCGTCAGCATATTTTTTATGACGCGGAAAGTGTGGCTATCCCAAGTGGCACAGTATGCTTTGTTGATATATTTTATTAGCCTAAGCCAATGACCGCTGGTCAACCCATTCATATTTTTTTATGCATGCACTTAACAATACAACACTTATACTTTTTTTTTGGTGTTGTTCATTGAATGCTTGAGCCAATGCATATGTTGGGAAGCGAGTGTCAAGTGTCAATTAATTGAGTGTATCTAGTGTATCTGGAAATGCATATACTGGGAAGTAGGTATCAATTATTGAAGTATGGTTTTGATAATTAAGTGGTCGCTAGTGTGTTCCCTTCACACCACTCTTCCTGGGGAAAAAGGAGAAATCATGACAAGCCTTGATTTCTTCTTTTACGCGCCACTTGTGCAATAGGTAGGGATTCGATTTGCTAATAATTTTTAGATTCTTTCCTAGAGTTTCAATACGCATGTAAATATATGTTGTTGTTTTTTTCGAATAAGTACAAGTTTTTTTTTGTAATACATAGTACATGTATTATTAATTATGAAGTATGTATATAATATATGTACATATATATATATATATTTTTTTTCATTCATTCATTTTTACAATTAATTTTTCAATGATTTAACTAATACGTTTAACTTCTTCTAATTTGTTTTTTTTTTTTTTTTTTTTTTTTTTTTTTTTTTTTTTTTTTTTATACCTACATATTAATAATATACCTTAGTTTCTATGCATGCTTTCATTAAAAATTATATAAATGACGTCGTAATTTGTTTTTTATTACTATTTACAAATTTTCGTAGGCACTTTCTCCTTTTTTTTTCGTATATAAGTCTTAAGTATATTCAAATGATCTTACAATAATAACATATATATGTAAAATGGTTTTAATCGGTTTTTATGTACATTTATCTTTTTATCACCGTATTTTATTTCACAGTTTACTCCCTTTTGTGATAATACTTCATATGGCCCTATGTATATTGGGTCTAACTTTTTTCTATTTTCATTCCTAAGCAAAACTAGACTACCTACATTAAAATCCGAAACTTTTGCTTTTACATCTGTATCGTACCTCGTTTTCCTAATAATTTTCTTGTCTATGAGAGTATCCCTAGCATCTTTATGGGCTATTTGTAATTTGTGTTTTAAATCTACCACGTAATCTTCATAGTTGTACACTGGATCTACTTTCTTGGTAAGGTTGGAAGGTAGATTACATTGCCTTCCAAAAACTAATTCGAAAGGTGTGTACCCTGTTTCTGAATGTACTGAAGTGTTGTAGCAGAAAACATAATAGGGCAGCCAGCTGCTCCAATCAGTATGTTTTTCTGATACATAACTCCGAAGATAAGTTCCTAAAACTTTATGGGAATTTTCTAGTGCTCCTATACTTTCGTGATGATAAGCGGTAGATTGTAGCTGCTCTATCTTCAACAAATTACACATATCTTTAAATACTTTATTTATAAATTCCGTACCTTGATCAGATGCTATAGTTCCGGGGACTCCATATCTTAGAATAAAACATTCTACGGGTCCTTTAGCAATAGTATTAGCTTCCTTGTTTGGTAGTGGTATCGCTTCTATGAATTTTGTTAGTTCATCTTGAAGAGTGAGAATATATTTTGACCCATTTTCTGATTCGTCCAAAGGCCCAACTAAATCTAAGTATATTTTATCAAAACTTGATTCGGCTGTTGATGTTATGGTCATCGGTTGTTTTTTGGGTTGGATATGTTTGTTACGTTGACATAATGAGTAGTGCTTAACGTATGTCGTCACATCGTTTTGCATGCCTGTCCAAAACTATTTTTTTCGAATGTTACGTAACATGCGATTTATACCAGCATGTCCACTCGTAGGTAACATATGATAATCAATTAGTATTAGTTTTATTTTGCCAGGGTCTGTTATTCTAATTGTTTCATCTATTATGTGCACTTTGATTTTACTTTCTTTAAATATTTCTTCTATCTGTTTCTTTAATATATTTACTTTTTCTTTATGACGGCCGTTTGTTAATTTGCTTAGTTCGTTTTTCGTTACATAAATATTTTTAATTGATAGAGGTCCGCAAATTATACGCACGTCCCTCAACAACACTTTGTCAAATGATGTCGATCGGTCAATAGTGCCATTCTTGGATTCCTCTTCATCATTCATTTGCGGTTCACAATTTTTCTGCACGTCCCTCAACAACATTTTGTCAAATGATGCCGATCGGGCATTAGTGCTTATCTTGGACCGGTTTAAAATTATACAATTACTTCTTGGAATATACCCCAAAATAAAATTTGGACTTAATACTCTAGTACCCTTTAATTTTGCAAAATCTTCATCGTCTTCCTTAAAACTGTTAATTATTTTTAACTCAACTACCTTTAAGCCTGTTTCTGGAGGTTTTAGAAGTTCACTAATGATTTTTTCTTTTTCTAAATTGTCTTTTATTGATTGTCTTGTTTGATATCAGATTTCTTGGCTTGTGCTCTCGTCGTAACACAAACGTATAATTTTTGTAGTTCTTCTGAATTAATTTGTATTCTACTTAGAGCATCTGCAGTACAGTTGTTTTTCCCTGGTGAATACTCGACATAAAAATTATATTCTTCCAATAATAGCCTGAATTTTGTCAATCGACTGGAAGGTTCTTTAAGCGAAAATAGATATACGAGAGGCCTATGATCGGTTAGGATTTTTTATTTTTTAGATATGGTCTGAAGTGCTTTACTGCCCAAACTATCGCAAGTAATTCTTTTTCTATAGTACTGTAATTTTTTTCACTTTTGTTCAGAGATTTACTTGCGTAGGCAATTGGTTTATCATCGAAATTGGACAATACAGCACCTAAAGCAAATCCAGAAGCATCTGTTCGTAAAATGAATTCTTTCTCAAAATTTGGGAATTGTAGGATATTTGGACTTATTAGAAATTCTTTAAGTAGATTAAAAGATGTTTTGCAATCTTCAGAGAATTTAAATTCTACATTCTTTCTTAACAACCGGTTTAAAGGTATTGCAAGTGTAGCAAAATTTGGTATAAATTTTCTGTAATAGTTAGCAAATGCTACAAACCTTCTTACTTCATCCGCGTTTTGAGGAATCGGATAATTTTTCATTACATGCGATTGAGATGGATCTGGTATAATACCCTTATCGGATATTATGTGTCCTAAATATAGCACTTCTTTTCTAAGAAAAGCGCATTTTCTAGGATGGATTTTAAGATTCACTTCCCTAAATCTTTCGAAAACTTCCATTAAATTTTTATTATGTTGTTCTAAATTCTTACCGAAAACTATAAGGTCATCAAGATATACAAAGCAACGTGAGTAAGTAAGACCTGACATAGCCACAGACATCATTCTAGAAAAAGTGCTGGGTGAAATTTTTAAACCCATTGGAAGGCGTTTTAGTTGGTAACGTCCGTTTTCTGTTGAAAAAGCTGTGCAAGGCCTGCTATTTTTTTCTAGTTTCATTTGATAATACCCTTGGCTCAAATCTATACAAGAAAAATATGTGGCACCTCCAACCATATCAAATATGTCAGTTATATTAGGTAGCGGAAATTTATCATCTTCAATAACATCGTTTATTCTTCTATAGTCAATTACCAATCTGACTTTTTGCATTCCCGTTAAAGGATCTTTTTTCTTGGGTACCACCAAAATAGGTGAGTTCCATGCGGATATTGAAGGTTCTTTTATATCATCTTTGAACATCTTTTCTACTTCTATTTGAATATCTTTTTTCTGAGAATGAGGTAATCTATATGGCTTGGTATATTTTGCAGTAGCTCCCCCCTTGAGTGATATTTCGGCCTGACCTATATGTGTGTATGTTAGCTTGTCGTTTTCTAAAGCGGCCCACAGACACCACACTTGTGCGCGCGCATATGTATGTGCTAGGAAATGTGTGCTGTCTGTGGGCTGGCGCGCACACCGATTTTCGGCGCGAGTAAAAATCAAAACTTTTTGATTTTTTGGTGTCGGTGTCTCGGTCGGTGTGATGTGTATGGGGATGCGCGCGCACATTTATTATTCAGTTGCGTCGGAGTTGTGATCGAGTTAAGGTGTGCGGAAGTTTATAATGTCAATTCGTGATTGCGAGTTTTTCAGATCTTTTATAGATATTTATAAGGACTTGCCGGAGATCTGGCAAATAAAGTCAACAAATTATAAAAACCGGGACAAGAAAAAAGAAGCATGGAAAACGCTATTAAAAAAATATGTAGAGCACGATAGTCATGCAACAATTATAAAATAAAATAAAAATAAAAAAAAGAAGGCCAACATGCGAAAACTTGCTTCTTTTTAAAAACCAATCTTTCGACCAAATTCTTTTTTTTTGTTTATTTTTTTATTTCTATCTATGCATGAAACGATTGCAATTAGTGCACACACCTCATCATCATCACTCATTGCGACCTTCTTTCTTTGAAATCTCTTTCACAACTGAAGTTCGTACGATTTGGTGTGCAGTGTGTGGCGAAATCACGCGCCAGTTTCGGTGCACATGCGCGCGCACAAGTGTGGTGTCTGTGGGCCGCTTAAGTGAAAAATGTCGTGAAATTTAAAACATATAACTTCGAGTTCATGTTTTTCCTCCTCGTTAAGAGTTTCAAAAGTTATTTCTTTAAGTAACTGTTGTATTCGTGACTTTGAAGGATGCATAGTTTGTTCATATGCTATAATATGGTATTCTGATAAGGGCATGGATTTAGGTTCTATCCATTTAATTCTTACTTCGGATTCCCTAGTATTTAAAATTTTTATTGGCATTTGTCCGTTTTTCACATGAGATATAGAGCCAGCCATGAAAACTCCTTCACATAGTTCTTGCGAATTAAAAATTCTTGTGTCTAGATGTTTGCTATTTAGCCAATAAGTGGCTTCAGATCTGGGTGCAATGGTAAGTGAAATTAACTGTTCTGAGTTTAATATAGGTAGCGAAATTTCGAAATGTTCTGAAGATAATTTCAATACAAATTGTTCTAGATCTATTACCGACCCAAAATCTTTAAGAAAGTTAGCACCGATAATTCCATCTACAGGTACAGGAAATGTGTCTTGTACAACATGAAAAATATAGGATGTTAAGTGTTGTCCTACTGTAAGAGTATTAGTGCTAGTTCCTAGTGTTGTGAGGTTACCGGAAATACCTTGTATTGTTGTTTTATTATTTGTATTTATTTTTATATTTTCATCTAATACCCCTCTTTTTATTGTACAGACTGATGCTCCAGTATCTAATAAAAAATTAATATTTGATTTATTGTTGATTTTAATATGTACATATAGGCCGTTTGCAATACTAGCAGCACATATAGCTATGTGTTGTAGTGAGATTATAGATTCCCCCCCGATAGGTCGGCTTCCCCCTCGGTGGGTTGTTCGTTTCCCTCATTTGCGATAAAGGTAGTTTCTGTTTCTGTTATCCCTTCCATTACTTCTTGTGTTAGAACTACTTTGGTTATAATTCTGCCTGTTATTAGTTTGGATATTATTTTGTCTCGTTGTGTTATTAGGATTGTTTCTATGCTATAGTGAATTAAAAGGGAGACGGATATAATCCCGAAAATCAAAATCCCGAAAACCCACAATCCCTAAAACCCAAAATCCCGAAAACCCACAATCCCGAAAACCCAAAATCCCGAAAACCCAAAATCCCGAAAACCCACAATCCCGAAAACCCACAATCCCGAAAACCCAAAATCCAGAAAACCCAAAATCCCGAATGGCCAAAATCCAGAAATTTTCTTAAATTTCTGAAATTTATTTCAAAATAAGAAAGAAAAAAGAACTCAACAATAACAATTCATTAGTAAAATATTCTTATGAAAAACAAAATTTCAAATAGTTTAAGAGCAAGGTGATAAATCGTCTTATTTAATTTAATTGTGTGTTATATGAAATACCTTTTAGGAAATTAATATTGGAACGTTCCTTTCGTTCCGAGTAAATTTTTAAAATTTTTTTTTCTTTTAGCTTATACTTTTTTTTATGATTGGCATGTCTCCGCAGATACCTTTCTCGATGCATGTTTTTACACGTATTTGCTCTTCACCTAAAAGAGCAATTAGTGAATAAACACCGACATGAGAGCGCCCTGCAAGTACTTTAAGCCGTCGGTGCCACGCTTCTACACAATTTTGTGTACGGGGCAAATTTTCTTGCAACAGATGAGAAATTGACCAAAAACTTGGTGGATAAGGTGGATTAGCTGGAACTTGCAGCCCTATTCGGTTTCTTTTCCTACTTTCTTTTCCTGCGGACAAAAATGTATAAATTAAATGTTTTATAAAGGATATGTAACCGTTTTCTTTACCATATACGTAATTTTCGGCAAACCATTTCATAACTGGTTTAGAAGTTTCCAAGCATTCCGACCGAAGGCTATCAAAATAGCTAGAAATTTCTTCGGGTGGAACGAAGGCAAGGCTTTTGAGCATCCTCATTTGCAAACTGAAATCTTAAATGTGTACATAAATTTTTTAATGTTTTTTCATAAGATAAAAAAAACATACCTTTATCATTTCCGTATGATCTTGTAAGTCCTGATGATTGAATTGTACGCCAGATTATTCGGCCAAAATGAAATAAACATCCCTTGCTTTCAGCTTCAGGAAAAGCAACCATGGCGGCCTTCACACTGGCTTTCTCGAAGTCGGAGAGTATATATTTTGGGCGAAGAATTATGTTTTTTTTTTAGATATATTCAGAATTTCGGAAAAAAATTCGGCATAGGCCTTTGAACTTTTTGTGGACATGAGGCAGTACAACAACGGAACTATGTGACCATCAACGTATCCGTGAATCGAAAATAGTTGACGGAAAATAGTTGGTACTACCTCAAATGTTCCATCCATGAGCCATAACGAGCAACTCGATAGCTGCCTTAAGTTTCCCACAGTTCCTAAAATTATAATTTTTTCGCTGTCAAAACTTTTCTCCGACAATAGGAACATTTCTCCGTCTACACATCGAAGTTCATCTGCGATGTTAATTTCCATGATAGAAGCTGGCTCGACCTTGGCAAATTGTTTACGGATTCTTCTTATTTTTTATTCTGTGCGGCTAAGCTTGGCAAGTAAACTCGCTTGTTTTCCGCACATGCAGCCTCCGTTTGCAGCAAGATTTTTGAAGGCGGCAGAAAAGTTGTTTTTGCTTTTTCTTTTAAAATTTCATTTCCAATAAAAATTGATTTTTTAAAGGAAAGCGGTTCATGGCAATGGTCAGAAGGTGGCTTTTTCACAATGTGAATTTCTTCATCATTTAAAGTTGTGGTCATTCGCGACTTACACGATCTTTCTTTCCGTTCTTCACACTCCCAATAAAAATAATCTTTATATTTTTTATTCAAATGGTAATTAAAACCATCAATACATAATTTTTCTTTGCCTTTATTTGTATTTACTGTTGTTACGTTTATTTTTGCTTACAAAAAAAAAATAACACGATTTATTTAACAATTTAGATACAAAATTATTATTAATGAAATATTTTTACTCACAATTTTATTAATTTAAGTTCCACGATATATATATTTGCACTTTATAAATCACAACACATCACACCACTGAGAACTTTGACAAAGAACAGATTATTTTCAAAGAGAGAATAACGAAACCGAACAGTTAGTTATCATATGATCAAAATTACAGTACTTTGCAAAAATATAATCGCACCATCCAAAACTGCATTTTACATTTTCTTTAAGAGCATAAGAAAATTGAGAGAAAAAATATGTCCCGTTACTTTCTCTTCTAATGTTTAGTAATGAAAACCAGTTTTTTTTCTGCATTTCAAAAGTATAATGGCACAATTTAAAAAAAAAAAACTTATAACATAAACATTCTTCTTAACATAAGAAGAGAATCTAACGGACTTTTTTTTCTAAGGTTTTTTTTATTGGTGACCTTAAAAAAAAAAAAAAAAAATTTGTAGGTTGTCTTTGCAATTCCCGATCTTATATAAAAAACAGTTTGATTTGATGCTATTATGCTTTTGCAAAGCATTTCGAAATCGAAATCCCGAAAAATTATATAAAATGAAAAATTTGCGCAAATTTTTCATTTCATATAATTTTTCGGGATTTCGATTTCGGGATTTCGGGATTTTGGGTTTTCGGGATTTTGGGTTTTCGGGATTTTGGGTTTTCGGGATTGGGGGTTTTCGGGATTTTGGGTTTTCGGGTTTTTGGGTTTTCGGGATTTTGGGTTTTCGGGATTTTGGGCTTTCGGGATTTTGATTTTCGGGATTTTGACCCCCACCCCGAATTAAAATGGTTTTGGGCTTGGGAAAATGGTTGTTGGTAACTATTGTTGTGAAAATTGTTTTGCCTTGGGAAATTCTGGTAGTTATTACTACGAAAATAGGTTTGTCTTGGGAAATTTCGATGTATGTTATTATTATCATTATTATAATTGGTTCGGTAATTATTCTGAAAAGTTCTAGGTATATAACTTTGACCTCTAGTTTTGTTTCGATTATTGAAATAACTAGAGTTGTTGGCATATCTTATATTTTCTGTTATTTGGGCCGTACTTGGAGCTAACTCTAATAAATGCGTTATAGCCTCTTGCATCTTCTTATGTCGTGCACTATCAAGAATGATGTTATACCTATCGTTAACCCCTTGTTTTAGAAAAACTAACCCTCTACGTTCGTTGGCTGCTGTTAGTGCTTCTCGTGCCTGTTCCCCTTGTAAACTTATTTCTAATTCTGTCATTTTTGATATAAGATATTATATCTCTGACACGAATTCTCTCATTGGTCTATTTTTTTGACGCGATCTTTCTAGTTTAGCTTGTATACTCTCAATTGTATCCTTGTCCCCGCATTTTGAAACTAAATTTGTTTTTAACTGCTCGAATGTTACAATTTTTGTGGTTCCTATAGGCAACTTTTGTGCTTGACTGAAATCAAATTCTGCCATTGTGATTGTCTTTTCTTCTATATTTGTCTTATTTCCCTGTTCTTGTTCCTCTTTTTCTGATTCTGATTCCTCCGAATTGAATTCTTTTATATTATTTTTAACTATTTCCTCTGACAATATTTTATATTCCTTTGCTTTAGTCGTCAAATCAGATAAATATTTATGTTCTTCGCTACTTAATTCTTTTTGATTGATAATTGTAAAATGTTCAACAAAATTATTCCAAAGTTCTAATATCTCTGTTAGCTTTAAGTTTGCTCCCTTTGTTTTTCGTTTACGGCTGGGAGATTTTTTTAAATTTTTATAACAATTTTTTAAACCTCCTAAGGATTCTTCTAGTTTTTTGAAGTCCATGTATGTACACAAATAAACAAATTAAATGGAGAAAAAGGATGAAGAACAAATATTCATAATAGAAAAAAAATGTTTTAATGTTAGCAATGAAATATATATTTTTACATTATTATTTTTTTTAAACAGAAATTCTTCTCCTTATATTATTATTTCTTATTATCTGTTTTTTAATATTTTTTTAAAAAAAATTTTTATGAAGTTTTATAAAATAATTGCCTACAATTAAAATTGATATTATTATGACTACCATAGTGAAATCGATGACATAGTGTAGATCGCCTCCTTTATTGTTGCTCTGCTGGCCGTTGTTATTGATTATGACCTCTTCTTGTTTTGATTGGGTTTTACCCATTATTTTAAAATTTTCAGCGCTTCTTCAGCTGTACGTAAGGTTTCTTGGAACAATTTGTCGAACTTTTTCTTTTGTCTCTTTTTATCTTGCTCGATCTTCCTTTGTTCTTTTCTTTTCGAGCGGAGTTGAAGTAAGAACTTATTTCTTATAGTCTAAGAGCCCACAGCAAATTTTGGGAGTGTAAAAGTCCCGAAAAATATTTATATCAATGGATAGACCTTGCATTGCTAGACATGGAAATCAAAGTCTGGCAGTCAAAGGTGGGGGAAATTGTGAGTAATACTGCATCAAAAACGGGATTTTATCGACTTTTTGGATTCTCATTTGGCTCACCTAATTTTTTTTGGAAATCAAAATTTGAGCCACCCTTAACACGAATATATGAGTCCCAGACGTTTTGAGCGGGACAAAGGGGCTGCCAGACGCCCCCAAAAATTCCCAATTATCGACTTTTTGGATTCTCGTTTGGCTCACCTATTTTTTTTGGAAATCATAGATTGAGCCCCCCTAAGCACGAATATATGAGTCCCAGACGTTTTGAGTGGGACAAAAGGGCTGCCCCCAAAAATTCCCAATTATCGACTTTTTGGATTCTCGTTTGGCTCACCTAATTTTTTTGGAAATCATAGATTGAGCCCCCCTAAGCACGAATATATGAGTCCCAGACGTTTTGAGTGGGACAAAGGGGCTGCCAGACGCCCCCAAAAATCCCCAATTATCGACTTTTTGGATTCTCTTCTGATATTTAATTTTTTGCAAATTATTTTTATTTTCCAATTTCGTGTATATCGCAGCGTTGCCAAGAAGTAATGCTTTGGACTCAATGTGGTTTAAGGTTGATAGTTGAGCACACATAAGCTTTTCGAATTTTACCTTGAATCGTTTTCTGCAACCCAATATTTCGTGGCATTTTTGTAATGTCTTTTCATTAAAAGGAATAACGTTATCACTGATATGTTTCCAATGTTTAATTTTTAAAACACACTTTAATGTATTTAACATGGTTAATAATAAAAAAATACGTTAATTGCACACACGACACACCAGATAAAGTCAGCTTATAAACAACAAATGGAAACAAGCAATTATATTTTAAAAAAAACATGGTTGTCTGTAAAGTCGGTTTACGGACGATAATTTTACGTGATAACCAGTTCACAAAACACTTCAACCTACCTACAACCACCCACCATTCTTTAATTTTGTTCACCCCTTGAACACCAACCTCCCGCCACATACATCAACAAACCAACAGCCCACCATTTTTGAACATTTTTTCCTCCTCTAAGACACAGTAAATCCCCCCTTCCTAACCACTACCAATCACACACACCAACTACACCCAACCACCCACTATTTTCGACAATTCCACCCCCACCCTACACCAAATTCAACCACCAACTCCACCTACAACCACCTGCTATTCACCCACCCCCAACTACCCACCACAACTATTTTTGTTCCACTACTCCCCCCCCCAATCCCAACTACCCATTCCAATACAACCACTGGCCATTCACCCACAAATTTTAACATTCCCCCAACACCAAATCACCCCCCAACATTACAAACCACCCATCCCACCTACAGCCACCAACCAAAGATCAAAAGTTTTTGACAATTCCCCTTACACCTTATCACCCTCCCTCCTCCCCCCTTACCACCACCGCCAACTGCCCACCCCACCTACAACAGCCAATCAACCACCCACCATTTGTGACATTTTTTGTTTATCCCTTAACCCAAACACCAATCTACCACCCCCACATACAACCAACAGCCCACCATTTTTGAAAATTTGTTCCTCCTCTCCCACACAATAAAGCCAGCCCTTCCTAAATACCACCAATCACCCACCCACTATTTTTGACAATTCCCCCATGCACCAAATTCAACCACCTACTCCACTTCCAACCACCTGCTACTCACCCACCATTTTTGACAATTTTTTTTTTCACCCCCCACCCCCTCCCCAGTACAACTATTTTAGGCAATTCCCTTCACTATACCCTCAACACCAATCCAACCACCCATAACACCTACAACTTGCCACTCACCCAACACCACCAACCACCCATCACACCTACAGCCACCAAACAACCACCAACCATTTTTGACAATTATTTTTCCCTCACTCCCTCCCAACACAAAATCCCCCAGATCCAACCACCTACAGCCACCAAGGAACCACCCATTAGCTTTGACAATATTTATCTTACCACCCAAACCAGCTACAACCACCCACCATTTTTGACAATTTTCCCTCTTCCGGACACTACCCCTCCCCCCCGCCTGGCCCACACACACTCCAACCACAACCAACCAACCACCCAACACCCTCCCCTCCCACTTTATCGACTTTCTAGGCTATGAAAGCAGCTAGGTAACGTGACTGTGACTGTGACAGTGACAGTGACTGTGACTGTGACTGTGACTGTGACTGTGACTGTGACTGTGACTGTGACTGTGACTGTGACTGTGACTGTGACTGTGACTGTGACTGTGACTGTGACTGTGACTGTGACTGTGACTGTGACTGTGACTGTGACTGTGACTGTGACTGTGACTGTGACTGTGACTGTGACTGTGACTGTGACTGTGACTGTGACTGTGACTGTGACTGTGACTGTGACTGTGACTGTGACTGTGACTGTGACTGTGACTGTGACTGTGACTGTGACTGTGACTGTGACTGTGACTGTGACTGTGGCTGTGACTGTGACTGTGACTGTGACTGTGACTGTGACTGTGACTGTGACTGTGACTGTGACTGTGACTGTGACTGTGACTGTGACTGTGACTGTGACTGTGACTGTGACTGTGACTGTGACTGTGACTGTGACTGTGACTGTGACTGTGACTGTGACTGTGACTGTGACTGTGACTGTGACTGTGACTGTGACTGTGACTGTGACTGTGACTGTGACTGTGACTGTGACTGTGACTGTGACTGTGACTGTGACTGTGACTGTGACTGTGACTGTGACTGTGACTGTGACTGTGACTGTGACTGTGACTGTGACTGTGACTGTGACTGTGACTGTGACTGTGACTGTGACTGTGACTGTGACTGTGACTGTGACTGTGACTGTGACTGTGACTGTGACTGTGACTGTGACTGTGACTGTGACTGTGACTGTGACTGTGACTGTGACTGTGACTGTGACTGTGACTGTGACTGTGACTGTGACTGTGACTGTGACTGTGACTGTGACATTTTTCTGTGCGTGCTGCCCATATATTCCAAACCGATTTATTAGACGTTATCACGTCAAAAAAATAAACTAAATTCGGTGGCCTAGTGCGTTTCGCTGACTCTCCGAAGTAATAATATGCATTTCATAAAATAAAAAAGTGGATAATTGGGAATTTTTAGGGGCGTCTGGCAGCCTCTTTGTCCCACTCAAAACGTCTGGGACTCATATATTCGTGCTAAGGGTGGCTCAATCTATGATTTCCAAAAAAAATTAGGTGAGCCAAACGAGAATCCAAAAAGTCGATAATTGGGAATTTTTGGGGGCGTCTGGCACCCCCTTTGTCCCACTCAAAACGTCTGGGACTCAAATATTCGTGCTAAGGGTGGCTCAATCTATGATTTCCAAAAAAAATTAGGTGAGCCAAACGAGAATCCAAAAAGTCGATAATTGGGAATTTTTGGGGGCGTCTGGCAGCCCCTTTGTCCCGCTCAAAACGTCTGGGACTCATATATTCGTGTTAAGGGTGGCTCAAAGTTTGATTTCCAAAAAAAATTAGGTGAGCCAAATGAGAATCCAAAAAGTCGATAAAATCCCGTTTTTGATACAGTATTACTCACAATTTCCCCCACCTTTGACTGCCAGACTTTGATTTCCATGTCTAGCAATGCAAGATCTATCCATTGATATGAATATTTTTCGGGACTTTTTCACTCCCAAAATTTGCTGTGGGCTCTGGGTCTATTATTTCCGTTGATTGGCCCGGTATGTTGGCCAATCTATTAAGCTCCAGTAACTCCTTTCTTTGCTTGACCTGGAGACCTCCTCTAGCCTTTGTTTTCTTTACTGCTTGTTGGTATGGTAGAGTTCCTATCTCTGTTCTTCTGGCTGTCCTACGTTTGTACTCCTCGATAGTGATGGGCTTAGGACCAACGTTCTTATCCTCCACAGATGTTTGGCGCAGGATCTCGTTCGCTTTGTTAATATAGGCGGCTGCCAACGCCAGCTGCTCTGTTGTCATCAAAAATAGTTGTTTTGTTGGTTGGTTCGTAGACAATTCAGTAATCTACTGAACTGGCAAGATCGCCATGTAATGTTGGTCGTTGAGCTGGAACACAGATTTCCAATGGATATTCTTTGAACAAATCGCTTGGCATTCAATGAATGCCTCAGCTCAGACCTCTGGCTAAAATAAGCACTCGAGGTTTTGATCTAGGAATCACCAATTAATTTCCCTTTTATTCTTCTAGCTCGCAAGCCTCTAAAGAATAAAAAAAAGAAAAAGATGTTCTCGTTTCGGTGTTTGATCGAAGACAACTTTATTTTTACCAATTCTCTTACTATTTATACAAAAATATATCTTGTCGAAATGATTCCATACTTCGATTCTTGACCCTACTTATGATCGATATTTACCGTCAGCATATTTTTTATGACGCGGAAAGTGTGGCTATCCCAAGTGGCACAGTATGCTTTGTTGATATATTTTATTAGCCTAAGCCAATGACCGCTGGTCAACCCATTCATATTTTTTTTTATGCATGCACTTGACAATACAACACTTATACTTTTTTTTTGTGTTGTTCATTGAATGCTTGAGCTAATGCATATGTTGGGAAGCGAGTGTCAAGCAGAGTTGGCTGAACTGTCACTTTTTAGAAAAAACTACATTTGTTACGTCTGCTACGTAGTTTATGTAGTTTATGTAGTTAAATGTAGTTAAATGTAGTTTATGTAGCAGATGTAGTTTGAACTGTCAAATTATGTGTCAGCTGTCACCTCTCAGTTTAATTACGATCAGAGTTGGCTGAACTGTCTACGATTTTACAGTTTGCAATGCAAATCATTTGTTCTTGAATCTTGATTCTTGTTTGGTCTGCTTAAGTGTTTGCAAAAAAAAGAAACAGAAGTTTTAAAATAAAAAATAAAAATAATGGCTGGTCGAAAACTGCACAACTATTGGAGAAGGTTGAAAAATACCACAATGTCAAGGCTTCAGGCGCACAGGTACAAGATTTTATGATTGTGGATTGTGGTACAATTACAATATAAAACTAATTACCTTCACTTGTTTTTAGAAAAATTTGCTACCGAAAAGCGCAAAATGTAACAAATGTACCTACATACATTATTTTAAGTTAAAAATTCTTAAATCTCGTTGTTCGTTTGTTGATTGATTCTTGAATCAACCAAGTTGAAGTCTTGTCTTGATTCATCAATTATTTCAATTTTTACTTGCTCAATAGGGCAAGTATTGGTTTCGTGCAGAAAAAAAAAATCGAGGTTTTAATCAAACATGACATTACGATGATAGTGAAGCCCAAAAAAGTGGTTTTCGCCATACCGTCCGTCGGTCTGTCTGTGCGTCTGTGCGTCTGTGCGTCTGTGCGTCTGTGCGGATGTGCGCTTTTTCACGTCATGCTACAGCCTAAACCGCTTGACGGATTTTCTTCAAACTTGATATATAGTAGTTTGAAGAAAAACGGTTGTCGAGGTTTTTTTTATTTCGTTTTAGCCCGGCTCAAACTGGTACCTTTCAAGTAACGGTTTTTTTCAATTTGAATTTTCTCGAAAACGGCTCTAACGATTTTGATTAAACTCAAAATTTAACTTACTTTAAGCATTTCTAACAAAACTGCGTTTTTTGTTTTTGGCTCAAATGGTCGTAACGAAAATCAGGTTTTAACGGCTTTTTTCAAATAGCCATAAGTTCACAACGGCTTGATTGAATCAACTCAAATTTCGTTTGACATAGTTTTTCATATCGTTCTATAGGATGGTTTAATAATTTTTTCCCTGAAGCCCTTCTAAACGGTGGCTTCCATACAACGAGCCGTTGAGTTTTAGCCAACTTTTTTTGGTTTTTTCTAATTTGCTCGAAAATGGCTCTAACGATTTTGATTAAACTTTGTGTGTTATATTTTTTTAGTGTTTTTAAGAGAACTGCGTTTTTAGTTTTTGGCTAAAAATGCAAATAACGGAGATCTGCTCTTAACGGCTTTTTTTCAAATGGCCATAAGTTGTCAACGGTTGCATCGAATTCACTCAAACTTTGTTTGGTATAGTTCCCAACAGCTTCCTATCAGATGGCATTGATTTTTTTTCATTTTCTCATTTTTAAATGGTGGCTCCTATACAAAGAGCCATTAGATTTTGGCCAATTTTTTCGTTTTTTCTAATTTACTCAAAAAAAGCACCCCCCATTTTTATAAAACATTTTATATAACATAATATAGAATACTTCAAAGTAAACTGCATTTTTAGTTTTTGGCTACACATGATAATAGCGGGAATTGGTAATATCAGTTTTATTAATTTGGCCATAAGCGGAAATTTATATCATTTATATCACCCAAAAGACGACATCTAAATTTGATATACTATAGGTTACTTAACGTTAGCTCCCGTATATGGAGTTTTCCAGTTTTAGCCAATTTTTTTTTAGTTTTTACCAAATTTTTCAAAAATGAGTTGTTCTTATTGATCGAAAAGTTTGTTTTCGTCATACTTTTGCACCCACAGAGCAAGTACGTGCGACCCAGTCGTGCATTTTATTTATATTTACTACGTGTATGTAGCAAACGTAACAAATTGTAGTAAATATGGCGTGTAGTTTATTGAATTAACTACACGTAGTTAATGATGTAGTAAATGTAGTGTAGTTAATTCGGCCAACCCTGGTGTCAAGTATCAATTAATTGAGTGTATCTAGTGTATCTGGAAATGCATATACTGGGAAGTAGGTATCAATTATCGAAGTATGGTTTTGATAATTAAGTGATCGCTAGTGTGTTCCCTTCATATCCATCGGTTGCACTATTGAGGTCATGTTAGGTGGAAAACACTCAAGTTTTATAAATGTTAATTTATCCTTAACTGGTTTTGGGTGAGCCGGGCATTTATCGATGATAAACAATACATTGCGGTTTGATCTTCCAAACTTTGCATCTAGCTTCAAAAGCCAATTCGTAAAAAGATCTGCCGTCAAAGATTTAATTTTATTAAAACAGCGAGGATTTTTGCTTTTTCCGATTATTAAAAGCTTTAGCTTTTCCGAGCCAGTCATGTTGGATCCCACAAGGCATGTCACTCTTTCTTTACTGTGCTTCCCTCCAAAACATTTTTCTTATTTAAAAGCCAAGGTACGTGTCGGCAAACATTTAAAAAACAATCCCGTTTCATCAACATTAAAATTGTCATCCGGTTTGAATCCTCTGGCAACCTCTGGGATCTGTTGTTTCCATTCATCGGCCTTAGTCTTATCAACAGAAGCACCTTCACCAGACAAAACTTTCCCAAGGATACTATGTCTTCTTTTAAATCTGGTCAGCCAACCATCGCTTGTTTTGTTAAGATTGGACCGCAAACTGGTAATGAATTGCCCCGCATACTTTCGAACCATTTGAAAACAGCTTTGTCAACACTTTCATACTCACAAACTTTGTGCCGCTTAACCTGACCCTTGATATTAGCACAACCATGCCGAATCCTTAATTTGTCTCTTTCAGCCCATATCGATGATAGTGTACTGTTGGGAATGCCAAAATCTTCAGCAATTTTTGTTTTCTTTTGATGTCCCTTCTCAATTTCTTCAATCAAGCGAATCTTCGTGGCAAGATCTATTGTATGCAATTTTCTTTTGGCAATAATTTATCTGAAAAGTTGGTTATCATTTGTAAGAAATAAGAAACTCCCTCATGAAGAATGCATTACCTACAAACCTAACAATGGAGTCCTTCAAAAGTTAAATTTTGTGTTATAATTTTAAATAAAGAATCAGAGTATGCGACATGCGTGTGTGTGCTTCATGTTTATACCTATATAGCATATGA
The DNA here is from genome assembly GCA_916050605.2 of Platycheirus albimanus. NCBI lineage: Eukaryota > Metazoa > Arthropoda > Insecta > Diptera > Syrphidae > Platycheirus > Platycheirus albimanus. Next base: position 99,453,767 of record OU696696.1, on the reverse strand, counting down.
ATAAAAAAAAAACAATACAAGTTGCGCGAGGGTGATTTTTTTTTGTGCAAGAGACATTCGACTTAAAGGGATTGGAAATAGTCCAAGAATCTAAAGAATTTATTCGAGTTAGAGGGAATTTCGACTTAGAGGGATTTGGTTTTTGTATGGAAAATTGAGGGGAATGCAAAAATATGGCGAAAAAATTCGAGTTAGAGGGAAATTCGACTAAGAGGAAGTTCGACTTAGAGGGAGTCGACTGCACTTTGACTTCATTCAATCTTAAAGATTTTTTAATAAAAAAAATATCTTTTATCGCAAGAGAAGAAAGAGTAATGAATGTAACATAAATAAAAAAAGATAATGATGAGAATTCTAACGCCACAAACCGGTAGCTTTTGTAAAATGTTTATTATCACAAATGCCTACTTATAATTATACAACGATTATTTAAATATATGTGTGCATATATCATATCGTTTTTCTCACTGTTTCTTTGAAGTTTTAAGAATAATTTTAATTTATTTCAACTTGCAAACTAACTAGGTAAGGAGAAAACACCAAATTGGCCTTACGACGCTTTGCAAAGTGACATAAGGCCAACTCTTAAAAGTTGGCCTTATGTCACTTGCCCTTAAGTCACGGCACCTATTCACTTTACTCACACCAAGTACAAAATACAATAAATTTATTTGTTTTGTATTTGTCGTGGGTACCTTTTTTTTCTGTGAGCAGTTTGTCCATCACATTAAAAAAACAGACGTTCTTAAAAAAATAGGTTATTATTAATAATCCCCTATCCCCTATATAATAATAGCCGGTTGTATGCAATGTTTTTTCGAATCGAATCGAATGGTGCTATGTTTTCATTTTCAGAGACCCCTAGTGGGTAGTAGCTTTGTTTTTGCTATGCTTTATAAATGCACATCAATGCACATAGAAAAAGCACGACATCTGCCGTATAGTAGCTAGGCTAAAGTTTACAACCCGATACAATTATGTCCATAATAATGCCGTATCATATGCACATAGAAAAAGTGACATCTGCCGGATGGTAGCTATATTTTCCTGATGTGCGTATGATAGATAATGGATTTGTTCAACACGGCAGCAATACTTTTCTGTGTCTTTTCATAAAAGTGTGAAACTATAGTTTTTATTGGAAAACCAAACAAATTGCAATTAAATTGTTCATGCTGTTTTAGATAATTTGATTTTCGTTTTTGTTTACCTAATGATTACCTAATTAATTAATTAATTAAAAAGATGAATCGTGTTTTAGCAAAAATATAGTTTATAAGTAAATATTCAGCTGATTGCACATAATTGTAGGCTTACACAAAGTCTTACACTTTTAGTGACTACATAGTTATACTAAGAGCCAGTTGTATGTACAGTCGTAGTTTATCCTCGGATCAAAATTTAAAAATGATTTACCTAGGTTCGTGTTTGGATAATTAATGTTAAGACGGTGGTTCAAGTGTGGTTTAAGAGTTAACCCATCGATTTCGGTGGATTAAATAAAGTTGACCAACTAATTAAGAAGTTAAAAACGAGATTCAGTGCTGAACCGCTATTGTACAACTGGTATTAAATCATCTTCGAGATGGATAACTCATTTAGTAGGATTGGCTTAAGGTGTTTTTAGTGGCGTTAAAATCTCAAACAACTATTGTAGGGATTGGAGGACTGCATAGTGTCTTTGAGATTTTCGCCTTAAAAACAAATCTGTTTCTCAGGGTTAGTTGATGTGATTTCATCTATTTTTTAAGAAAAGTCAATGGTTACCATCCTTATTACTGTCCGACACCTTTCAGTGCAAACTATGTGAACCTTAATAAAAGTAGACGCCATAAATCACCGTCGTTTTTGACGGGTTTTCAGCTAGTAAATAATAATAATAACCTATTTTTTTAGGAACGTCTGTTTTTTTTAATGTGATGGAAAAACTGCTCACAGGAAAAGTTTTTAATATTTTCTTTCAATGCTGTGGTATCTTCATCGGAAAATACAAATATATTAACTCCTTCGTAGTCAATCCCATAACGCGATGTGTCACCTCTGTCAAAACTTTTGTAAAATTTCAAGTCGGGCGAAAAGACACTCCTGTGGGAGCTTTGTGTCACATATGTATGCGAATAAGCATATAAATATTAAAACGCTTTCAATTATAACTTCAATAATTTATTTATTCATACATAAATTATCTTACTATTAATTAAATTTAAGTTTTAATTGAGAATCAAGTTTTTAATTTCTATTACCGCACACGACATACTTTCTTACAAAACTGAACTGTGTGCTGGATTATTAACTTAAGTCGGCTTGAGTTAACTTGGTTCATGACGTCATGAGCGAATGTGTTTCTCTCGTTTCATTCTTTGGAGAAATGTATAAGGTCAGTTTGTCTTCTTAGGAACACTACATCATCCGCTTCCAGCCGTAGGCGAAAAACTTTACAGAAAACCCAATTTTTACTTGCTCTATAGGGCAAGTATTGGTTTCGTGCAGAAAAAAAAATGAGGTTTTATTCAAACATCACATTACGATGATAGAGAAGCCCAAAAAAGTGGTTTTCGCCATACCGTCCGTCGGTCTGTCTGTGCGGATGTGCGCTTTTTCACGTCATGCTACAGCCTAAACGGCTTGACGGATTTTCCTCGAACTTAGTATATAGCAGTTTGAAGAAAAACCATTGTCGAAGTTTTTTTTATTTTGTTTTAGCCCGGCTCAAACTGGTAGCTTTCAAGTAACGGTTTTTTCATTTTGGATTTGCTCGAAAACGGCTATAACGATTTTGATTAAAATCAGAACTTACTTTACGTAAGATATTTCTAATAAAATAGCGTTTTTTGTTTTTGGCTTAAATGGTCATAACGAAAATCAGGTTTAAACTGCTTTTTTTCAAATGCCCATAAGTTCGCAACGGCTTGATTGAATTGATTCAAACTTCGTTTATCATAGTTCTTTGTAGTGTTCTATAGGATGGCTTTATACATTTTTCAGTGAAGCCTTTCCAAATGGTGGCTCCCATACAACGAGCCGTTCAGTTTTAGCCAACTTTTTTTAGTTTTTTCTAATTTGCTCAAAAATGGCTCTAACGAATTTGATTAAACTGTGTGATATATTCTGTTAGTGTTCTTAAGAAAACTGCGTTTTTAGTTTTTGGCAAAAAATGCTAATAACGGAGATCTGGTCTTAACGTCTTTTTTTCAAATGGGCATAAGTTGTCAACGGTTGCATCGAATTCACTCAAACTTTGTTTGGTATAGTTTCTTTCAGCTTCATATCAGATGGCATTGATTTTTTTTTCAGTGTCTTTTTTTTAAATGGTGGCTCCTATACAAAGAGTCATTAGATTTTGGCCAATTTTTTCGTTTTTTCTAATTTATTCAAAAAAGGCTTCACCGATTTTTATGAAATTTTGAATGTAACACGTATAGAATATTTCACAGAAAACTGCATTGTTAGTTTTTGGCTACACATGATATTAGCGGAAATTGTTTTAACAATTTTAATAATTTGGCCATAAGCGGACATTTATATCATTTATAAAACCCAAAAGATGACATCTAAATTTTAAATATTAAAAGGTTTCTTAACGTTAGCTTTAGTGCTAAGTTTAACTTTGTTTTTCTTCTGCGTTTTGTAGAAACAATGGTTTAAATTAACTTTTTTGTGATAATTATTGTAAGTAATTGTTGTTTTTGTAAAACATGCCAAAAATTATTGTAATTCATACTTTTCAATGCTAATAAATATACATTTATAGTTTTTTCACCTGAATATGTCCACAGACATGGACGAAACGTAGTGACACAAACAAAAACCTTGTTTTATTTTTGACCTGAAGCCCAAAAAACACCAAAAAATACATTTCACCAAAAAAGGTCACATAACCCAGCATCAACAAAACTATAATAACCATAGTTCTACGGAAAAACAAAATGGCTTTTTATAAAAGTATGAGGGATAAGTATGGAAACAAAATTTGCACCGCGCTTAAGCACCATAAAAAACTAAGCATCATGAAAGTTAAAGCAACGTCTAGCCGCAACTTTCTACTTCGCTGCAGAAAACTCGGACTAATACCAAACTTCATCACCAATACAACAAAAGAATTAGAAAAACTACTGCAACAAGATCTTGGTAAAACACATTCCTTAATTTCCACTTTATAAAAAACCAAACATAACTTCCATTGCAAAATACTTAATATATTTATTTCTGCCAAACATCAAAGCATAACATTCACAGATAAATACATAGATAAAACACGAATTTCAATAGCATCCAACCTAACAGAAGATGAATATTTAAGCTTCCTCCACCATGAAAATATTCACTTCAAAAATAAAAACGAAAAACAAATCCAATTACACGACAAAAAACTAGACTCATTAAAACAGAAGATGAGAGAAAAATATAATTTACAATTAAATGAGAAATGGTTTGTAAACAAAACCAGTGCCGTCATACCTGTTGACATTCAATACGTACTTTCACTTGGACCAAAGTACTCATTTCCTAGTACAGTACACTCCACTTCCAACACGTTATTCAAAATTATTGCAGATGGCGAAGCCTGCATAGAAACAATTGTTGATATTGACGCGAGGGAAAAAGCTCGAGCTAATTTCGCAAACATGTTGGACAGCTGCATGGAAAAGAGGAAATTCTACGATTTTAATAAATACATAAGACAGATTTTTGACGAAACAAGACAATTTCTCAAAAAACACAAAGAAATATACACAGTTTCAGCAGACAAAGGGAACGTAACTGTGGCGATATACAAAAGTGAATATGACAAAAAGATGAAAGAGAAGATGGAAGACAGAAAAGTCTATTGGCCAATTAGAACAGACCCAACTAACAAATTACAAGACTTGAACAACAACTTCGTCAAATATCTGTTTGACAACAAAATAATAATCGAATACGAAAGAAAAAAAATGACAACGTACAACCCTGTTGCTCCAAGAATTTACGGACTTCCTAAAATTCACAAAGACGGAATGCCTCTCCACCCTATTTGTTCGTCTATCAAGGTCCCGTGCTACAATCTTGCAAAATACCTTATATCCATCCTCAACAACCTAACCCTAAACTCTAAATACAACGTAAAGAACTCATTAGATTTTAAAACAAAAATTAAAGACCAACACTGAAAATGATGAAATCATAGTATCGTTCGACGTTATCTCTCTTTTCACCAACATCCCCCTACAATTGGCACTAGAGCTTATTAACAAAAATTGGGAAAAATTAAAAGAACACACCCTTATAAAAAGAACCAAATTCATGGAACTCGTCCGATTTTGCATCATCGACAACAACTATTTGGTGTATGGAAATAAAACCTACCAACAAAGAGACGGTATGCCCATGGGCAACCCAACCTCACCCATAATAGCAGATATTATCCTCGAAGAACTTTTAGGTAGCTGCCTTGCAAAATTGGAAAATAAAACCAGAATAGTTACAGAATACGTGGATGACCTCTTTGCCATTGTAAAAAGAACTGACGTTGACACAATCTTGAACGCTCTTAACAGTTTTCATGAAAAAATTCAGTTCACATGCGAAATTGAGAAAAACAACCGATTACCATACTTGGATGCTCTTATAATCCGAGAAAAGAATAGTCTGATAATGGATTGGTTTCAAAAACCCACGTCATCGGGAAGAATCATTAACTTCTTATCACAACACCCAAAAAACACCATTATCAACACCGCCAACAATCTCATCAATAGAGTTCTTTCAAGCAGCGATAAGCAATTCCATAAACAAAATAAAATAAAACTTAACGAAATTTAACGAAAAACTCCTTTCCCGGAAATATAATCAATTCCTTCATAAAACAACAAGAACAAAAACACCAAAAACAACAACAACAGCAGCAGCAACAACAACAACAACAACAAAAACAACAACAACAACAGCAGCAGCAGCAGCAGCAGCAGTAGCAGCAACAACAACAACAACAACAACAACAACAACAACAACAACAACAACAACAACAACAACAACAACAACAACAACAACAACAACAACAACAACAACAACAACAACAACAACAACAACAACAACAACAACAACAACAACAACAACAACAACAACAACAACAACAACAACAACAACAACAACAACAACAACAACAACAACAACAACAACAACAACAACAACAACAACAACAACAACAACAACAACAACAACAACAACAACAACAACAACAACAACAACAACAACAACAACAACAACAACAACAACAACAACAACAACAACAACAACAACAACAACAACAACAACAACAACAACAACAACAACAACAACAACAACAACAACAACAACAACAACAACAACAACAACAACAACAACAACAACAACAACAACAACAACAACAACAACAACAACAACAACAACAACAACAACAACAACAACAACAACAACAACAACAACAACAACAACAACAACAACAACAACAACAACAACAACAACAACAACAACAACAACAACAACAACAACAACAACAACAACAACAACAACAACAACAACAACAACAACAACAACAACAACAACAACAACAACAACAACAACAACAACAACAACAACAACAACAACAACAACAACAACAACAACAACAACAACAACAACAACAACAACAACAACAACAACAACAACAACAACAACAACAACAACAACAACAACAACAACAACAACAACAACAACAACAACAACAACAACAACAACAACAACAACAACAACAACAACAACAACAACAACAACAACAACAACAACAACAACAACAACAACAACAACAACAACAACAACAACAACAACAACAACAACAACAACAACAACAACAACAACAACAACAACAACAACAACAACAACAACAACAACAACAACAACAACAACAACAACAACAACAACAACAACAACAACAACAACAACAACAACAACAACAACAACAACAACAACAACAACAACAACAACAACAACAACACCACCAACAACAACAACAACAACAACAACAACAACAGCAGCAACAACAACAACAACAACATCATCATCATCATCACCATCATCAACAACAACAACAACAACAACAACAACAACAACAACAACATCATCACCATCATCATAATGAACATCAACAATTACAGAAACACGAAGAACAGGAACACCAACAACAAAATTTCAAGTATAAGTCTTTTACATATATAAAACAAATAGCGGACAGATTCAAACATGCAAAACTGTTTGATACAGAAAAATACAAACTAGCCATGAAATCCACGAACACGGCCTCCCAACTACTCGTATATGCTAAACTTAAAACAAAAACGGACAAAATGGAACATTCGGACCTTATTTACAAAATAAATTGAAAAGGAAACCCTAACGAAGAATGCAGCCAAACTTACATAGAGACAACAAAACAGAAACTAAAAAACAGACTTTCAGGACACAAATCGGACATAAAAAACAATGCTCCACAGAAGACAGCACTGGCAGCACATTGTCTCTCACACAACCACACACCAAACTTTGACGAAACCAAAGTACTGCAAAGAGAAGAGAACCAGAGCAAGAGATTAATTATAGAAACTCTCCACATAATACACACAAATAAAACAATGAAGCCTAGTACTCAGATCGCGCTAAACTAAATTTTATCTCTACAATATTTATCTCTACACACCTTTGCTAAAAAGGCACGCTAAATTTTGAAGTTGGAGAGATTAAAGATACTATGAGGCAAGTTATGGATTCATACAAAAAAAATTTTTTTTGAGATAACAATCAAACATAACATTACGATGATAGCGAAGACGAAAAAAGATGGTCAAAAAATTCTGTCCGTCTGTCTGTCTGTCTGTATGTATGTATAGACACTTACAGCCCATACGGTTGGGCCGAATTGCTTCAAACTTATATACTTATATAGAGTTTTTAAGGTATTGTACAGAGGGGAAATTGAAATTTTTTTAAATGTATTTGCTGAATACCGATGAAATAGAGTTTTTGAATTTTTTTTTTGAAAATTGTTTAAAAACTAACGGTACCTGCTTAATAACTGCTACGCTAAAGCTTATTTTTCTAGAAAACATGGCTGAAAAAAATTAAAAAACAGTCCAAAAACGGTACTTTCTATAGGACCGTTTTTCTTTCGACTATCTCAAAAACGACTCAACCGATTCTTTCACACATATATAGTTGTAGGTAGCTCAATTTGTAATGCATACCAATATTTTTGAAAAACATTTTTTTTGTATTTTTAAAAGCATTTAAAAAAAAAATTTAAAATTAATATTTTGGAAGCTGCTTAATAAATTTTTTTCTAAAAATTATATATAAATGTATTTGCTGAATACCGATGAAATAGAGTTTTTGAATTATTTTTTGAAAATTGTTTTCAAAAAGTTAAAAAAAAAAAACTTTTTTTCTCAAAAACCGCTCCACAGATTTTTATAAATTTATTCTCATAAATTCAAATTTGTCCAAGAAATAAAATGGCGTACTTATTTTCCAGCTCAAATTAGTTCAAGTATTTATTTAAGAATTTTGAAAAATTAGTTTTTATCAAAATCTCAAGGCCCAAGACCACTGTCACACATTGGAGCAAGTTTATGCGACCCATTAGTGCATTTTATTTAGTAAACCTACATTATGCAGCCACTTAGCAATTATCGAACAAGTTCAAGAGCAAGTTCGTGCGACCTTCGCAAGACCTTCTGACAACTGTCAGAATTTATCTTGTGAAATAATGTGTTTTACATTCTTTCGCAAGCTAAATTTTGTGGAGACTTTTTTCTTAGCCGTTAGCCTGACACCTGGAATTTATCTTGAAGTGAGTACTACTCAGCTAAAAACCCAAGCTAAAATTTATCTTGGGTGGAAATTTGTATGGAAGATAAAATTTAGCGCGATCTGAGTACTAGGCTTGAATAAAAAAACAGATACGGACAACGTTAGCTCCCAATACAAACATCTAGTGGAGAAGAGGAGACAATTCAACAACTAGATTCATGTTTATAAACTTTTTTATTCTTGTTACTTGTTAGTTTGACAGTTTAGTGCTAAGTTTAACTTTGTTTTTCTTCTGCGTTTTGTAGAAACAATGGTTTAAATTAACTTTTTTGTGATAATTATTGTAACTAATTGTTGTTTTTGTAAAACATGTCAAAAATTATTGTAATTCATACTTTTCAATGCTAATAAATATACATTTATAGTTTTTTCACCTGAAGATGTCCACAGACATGGACGAAACGTAGTGACACAAACAAAAACCTTGTTTTATTTTTGACCTGAAGCCCAAAAAACACCAAAAAATACATTCCACCAAAAAAGGTCACATATTACATACAGTTAGCTCCCGTATATCGGGTTTTCCAGTTTCAGTCAACATTTTTTAGGTTTTACCAAATCTTTCAAAAATGAGTTGTTCTTATTGATCGAAAAGTTTGTTTTTATCGTACTATTGCACCAACAGAGCAAGTACGTGCGACCCAGTCGTGCATTTTATTTAATTTACTTTGAAAAATTTACGTGTTTTTTTTTTCTTTTTTCATTTTGTCAGATGAATCTATCACATATGCTGGTTTAAGACGGTCTAGTGATATGGACACATTTTTCTCTTTGATTTCAATTATATAAAATTTTCTTAGCTTTTTTAAAACCTTCAACGGTCCTTGAAAAGGGTTTTTAAATCCTGATTCATTAGGAGGCAAGCGTACAAAAACTTGTTCACAATCTTTAATTGATTTTGGGACTGGTGAATCTTCCTTGCGAGTTTCTGTTGGACGTATTGAGTTCACATTTGAGCGAAGCTTAGCTACAAACTCTTGTATATTTTCATCGTCATAATTATTTTCAAGGCTTTAATAAAAGAGAAAAAAACGGAAGGTAGGCGCAACTGTTGGCCATACACCATATCTGCGGGAGAACATTTAATATCCGTTTTCAGAGCTGATCTAATGCCAAGCAGAACCAAAGGCAGATCATCTGCACAGTGAATAGTGTTTTCACGACTTCTAAGAGCGGCTTTTAATACGCGATGAAACCTTTCTACTAGACCATTGGCCTGAGGATGGTATGCCGTAGATCTAATTCTAAGTGAGCCTATTAATTTCGTCAATTCTGAAAATAGCTTTGATTCGAATTGAGTTCCCTGATCAGTTGTTATTCTTGCCGGAAACCCAAATCGACACATAAATTCAGACACAAAATTTTTTTCAACCGTCTCTTCAGGCATGTCTTTTAACGGGTACGCCTCTGGACAGCGAGTGAATCGATCCACAATTGTTAAAATATAACTAAATCTATTCGAAATTTTAAGGGGCCCACTAGGTCCATATGGATATCATATGGATGGGTTGGTAACGTTTGCCCCAAAACACAAGCCCCAAACGGGAATCCCCAAACGCAAAATCCCCACAGTAAAATTCCCATCCACGAAATCCTCAAAGAGAAAATCTACAAGCCGAAAATCCCCAAACCAATATCCCCAAAACAAATATGTTCAAGTAGCGAATCATGCAATCAAATCGCGAGCGCGATTTGATCGCATGGTTCGCTACTTGAACATATCCATTTGTTTTGGTGATTTTGGTTTAATTTATATTGCAGGAAATGTAATACAAAGAGTAAATATAAAATTCTTTTTAGTGCTTGAAATGTTTATTAAAATAAAAATATATTTTCAAAATTAGTAAGTAAATAAATATTCATAAAGTCTTAAATGAAACGAAAAGGAAAACTTAATCGTTATCACTTATTAGTTAAATTCACAATAAATATAATTTCATTAATTTTTCTGAAAACTAAATGCACATAATTTAGATGTACAGATGTACACGGACACTGGGGATTTGGGGATTTCTTGGGGATTTTGGCAAAAAAGATTGTTTAGGTGTGGATTTTATCCATGTGCATTATGAATGTGGGGATATTAGCTACTTGGATTATAACTTTTGGGGTTTTTAAACGATGGGGATATTTTTTTTTGGGGATTCTGTAGTACACCCCATATGGATATGTTCGAAACGGTTGCTGGGTGAATTAAAACTTCCTAATGGTGTATGAATATGTCTGTTCACTTTAGAACGCTGGCACTGAACACATGAACGGACCATTGCCTTGATATCTGAATTCATTCTTGGCCAAAAATAACGTTTAGTTAAAAGATTTCTTGATCCTCATATGCCTGGGTGGAAAAGAGAATGAACGCTGGAGAATGCTGATTTCATAAGGCATTTTGGTAAAAACGGTCTCTTTACATCAGTGGTTGTTTCACACCAAATCGGCTGACTAAATGTTGGGAAAATCATTTTCTCAAGTTTAAATGAAGAATTATTCTTGCGTGCTAATAAGCACTTCAACTCTTCATCTGCTGCTTGCCTGCTTATTATATTTTCTGGTGAAAATGATAGTATACTATTTTTATATTTTTCTGAGATAGCGTTTTGTTCTGGTCTTGACAAGAAATCAGCAACGAGATTATCTCTTCCTTTTATATGTCTAATGTCATAAGTATATTGTGATATCCAATCCAGATGTCTTGCTTGTCTTGGACTTCGGACTGCTTAAGTGAATAAAACTGTTGTCAGAGGTATATGATCCGTATGAACGATAAAATCCCGCCCTTCCAAAAAATAGTGAAAATGTCTTATAGAAAGCTCTCTATCGAAAGCTTAATATTTTTCTTCTGACTGGCTGAGTTTTTTTGAAAAGAAACCTAATGGTTTCCATTCGTTTTTTTGAAAACTGTTCCAGTACAGATACTGTTGCTACATCAGATGCATCCACTGTTAAGCGTGTTGGTGAACACTCGCTTGGATGCACTAGAAGGGTTTCTTCTGAAAGTCTTTGTTTGATTTTATGAAAGGCATCTTTGCCGTCTGACGACCATAAAAATGATTGGCTCTTATTTTTTCCATTTTCTAAAGAATTAATTTGTTAATAAATAGGGATTAAAAGATCTGCCAAATCATGCCGACAAAAAGTTGAGTTAGTTTCAGTTGCGAAAAGTTGGAAATTGTTTTAACACCATCCTGTGAAGGTAAAATACTCAAATCTACAATTTTATGACCTAAGAATTCAAGTTCTGACTTTCCAAACTCGCATTTATTCAATTTTATAGTTAAGCCAAAAGAAACTAAACGCTCAAAAAGTTATCGTAGATGCGTCAAGTTATCGTAGATGCGTCAAGTGATCTTCTCTATTTTTGCTGGCAACTAATATGTCATCTCTATATACGAAGCAAAATTCTAAGCCCTTTAGAACTTCGTTCATGGACCTTTGGAATTTTGAGCTGCGTTTCTAAGCCCATAAGGCACACGTTTGAACTCAAACATTCCAAAAGGTGTAGTATTGCCGTTTTATATACATCTTCTACTGCGACAGGTATCTGATTATAAGCACGCACTAAGTCAATTTTCGAAAAAATAGTACACCCACGCAAGTTTTGAGAACAGCTGTGCAGATGTGCTATGGGGCATCAGGCGTTGTAACAGCATTAAGAGCGCGATAGTCCCCGCAAGGACGCCAATCATCTGGGTCCTTTTTTGCTACCATATGAAGTGGTGAGCATGTCGGTGATGATGAAGGTCAGCAGATTTTGCTAATTTAAGACTATTATTATCTAAACGTCTTGGATGCGAAATAGGTAAGTGACCGGTCACAATGTGATGCATATTATGCTTAACCGAAAGCGTGAAATTTGGAGTACCTGCCAGAGTCGGAAACTCTTTAAGTAAATTGCCGTATTCATCATCGACGATTGAGAGACGAGGAGAAATAATTTTGAATGTACTCGATTAATTTTTTTTTTTTTATAATGCACACGCGCTCAAGGGGTTTGTTAAAGCCCTTTTAATGATAAGTCACAGCGCGAGCGATAGGAAGTTAGAAAGGAAGGGAAAGGAGGTGTCGATGAACATTGATCTTGAATGTTTGAAGATCAAAATGGCAAGGAAAAATTGTGCCAGGCAATCCATTCCACATTCGTATTGTACGGCTAAAGAAATAATCTCTATATTTCACGGTACGTCCGAAATTGGGCTCAAGTGTAAACTGATGAGCGTTCCTAGCAAGACGAGTATTACGGGGGAAATGTTTAAAGGGTGGAACGCAGCTGGCTACCTCGAGTGACCATTTTTTGTAAAAGAATCTGTAAAATAAGGAAAGACATGAGACATTTCGACGATGTTCGAGTGACGGAAATGTTTCCATAATGTTTCTCTCTCCTATCAATTTAAACGCTTTTTTCTGAACTCTGTCGAGCAGGTGGAGAAAAGTTTGAGAAACACCTGTCCAGAGATGGGAGTTATACTCGAGTTTAGGGCGTATAAACGCTTTGTAAATTGTAGCCAGATCAGAAGGGGTGAAAAACTTCTTGTATCTATTAAGAAAGCCTAAGCATCTTGCAGCATTCTTGGCAATCTCAAGTGTATGATCATTCCAACGAAGATTGTCACTGATACACATACCGAGTACTGATAGCTTTTCAGCCTCCTCGATGCAAGTACCATAGGCGGTATGTTATGCTTCAACGACAAAAGACAGCATTGAGTACCCCAATTCACAATGCTGTTTAAATCGGAGTTTAACGAGCTTATCCCACGATTTCGTTGTAATAACACGTCCGAAGGCGAAGGCCGTGAATTATCAAACGTATACGAAAAGCTGAGGGTTGAGTCGTCAGCAAAACAATTTAATGGATTAGAAGTCACAGACAAGAGATCATTTATAAAAATGAGAAAGAGAGTCGGAGACAGAACGGATCCCTGGGGCACACCAGCATTTATTTTCTGGAGATCAGACTTGAAACCGTCTAATACAACTTGTATTGAACGGTCCAGAAGATAGCTTCTAATCCAACGAATAAGAGTATCATCGATACCAAATGCACGCATTTTCGATACAAGAGCTTCATGCCAAACTCTATCAAATGCCTTTGAAATATCAAGCGCAATAATCTTGCTTTCGCCAAAGCGATGCACAGATTTGTTCCACTGTTCGGTGAGATATGCCATCAGATCACCAGTGGAACGATTGCTGCGAAAGCCGTTTTGCCGGTCATTTAAAAGCTCCCGATCTTCGAGATATTTCTTGAGCTGACGATTTATCAGCGTTTCCATGACCTTGGAAAGAAGGGACGTAAGTGCAATTGGTCGGTAGGAGGAGGGGGAGGAGGAGTCACCTTTCTTTTTGGGACGGGCTGGACAAATGCTGTTTTCCATCTACTAGGAAAGATTCCTGAACGATAGGAGCGATGAAAAAGCTTACGCAGTGGTTTTGCCAGAGATGAAGAACACTTCTTCAGAAGAATAGGGGGTATACCATCCGGGCCAGCAGATTTGTGTATATCAAGATCTTGAAGTACTCTTGCTACTGTACAAGTGCGGAAAAATATCTGTCCCATAGAAGAATTAACGTTCTCAAGTACAGGAGGGGCTTTGTTGCTTGCAGGCAACGTACAACTTGCAGCAAAATGAGCTGCGAGCATATTCGCCTTCTCTGAAGAGCTGACAATAGGCTTATCGTCGACGATGAGCGTTGGAACTGATGATGACGTTGAGTTCTTGGCGTTTTTTACATATGACCAGAAGTTTTTACTGAATTTGGGACATTGCAGAATTTTTTGCCGTAACTTCTGGTCATGTAAAAATTTCGTTTTGTGTATAACGGAGTTGCACGAGTTCCTAACTTGTTTGTGTTTCTTCCGATTTTCCTCAGTTGGGTTGGCTTTGTAGCTTACTTCTTTCAACCTGATAGCTTCTTTACACTTTTCGGTAAACCAAGACTTTTCTTTTGGTTTGATACATTTTCTTCTGTGAGGGACAAAAGTTCTCATTCCAAGGAAAATCACTTCTGTAATCATTTCAGCACTGGCATCAATGTCAGTATCGAGGAAGCATAATGAGCAGTTAAAGTTGAGAAAGAAATTATTCAGACCGTCCCAGTTCGCTTTCTCGTAATGCAAAACGGTCCTAGTGGGAATTTTTTCTTTAACTGGATGGTTGGAGATCGAGAAATATGCTGAAATGACACAATGGTCCGAGGTGCCAAATGCTTTCAAGCGCAGATAAGCTTGTTAATGGAAAGAAAAGAAAGAAAGAAAAGAATGGATCAATCAGGGCGTCTCGTTTGATATCTACCAGCAAGTTAAAATGGCCAAGAAAATCAGACCCAATAATAGGCCTGGATACCGCGGCAAGAGTAAATGGGAATGGAAATTCACGTCGTAGTGCTAAGTCTAAATGCAAAAGCTTTGATCCAAATGTTTTTATGGAAGACCCATTTCCTGCAGTAAGTAAACGATCTGAAGTAACCACTAAGTATTTTTGAAAAATGTTGTGTGGAACCACTGAAATTTCCGCGTCTGTGTCAATCTAGAAATCTAGTTTTGTTTTTTACAATTAATAAAGAGACGACAAAATTTTTAAGGCTGAATGTTTTCGACCACCTAAATTTTCGGCGGAAAGTTACTGTTCTAAACGTCTTTGTTCAGAAAGTGTAAGGATCTGTTTTAAATTGTCGTACTTATTCGTATCTAAAGGATTATTTAAAATGTCAATAATATTCTTAACCGCGTCGACTTCAAGCGAGGCAAGGACATAAGAGTACTTCGTTTCATCTTTGGTAATCTTAATAGTTGGAAATTGTGCCCCAACAGCAAAATCACGCCGACGGAGCCTTCTCCCAAAATGAAGGGAGTTTAATCGATGCAACTTCCAAGGTATGGGAAGGAATTTGATCCTGAGGGAGTATATCCGTAGGATTGATTTGTTGCTGGTTTGAGAACTTGCCTGTTGGCCACTAATAGAGTCTGTTTCTTTCTCGTCTGTCATTTTGTTCAGCTCAAAACCATATCAAATTACAACGAAAAATAAATAAAAGAATTCAAATTCAAATTAAAAATCGTGTCGTGAATGGCTAACAACAACTCCGTGAAGTAAAGGGATTAAAGTAAATTTTGATTAAAGATTTATAAAAGCTATAAGGAAGATATGTAAATCGATATAAATTATTCATGTATTGAGGTATAAGTTAATATATTATACATTAAATTAAATTCGCATTTTCATATATAAAACCAAAGATTGTTTAAAAATGGAAAATTTGATTTAAACCAGAATTTAATTTTGAATTAGACTAACAATTTCATTTAATTTATTTTATGAATTTAATTAGAATAATGCTTGAATGAAAAATTTAGGTTATTATAAAATTTAAATTAGAATTGATTAAAATTTTAGCAAGAAGAAAAATTTGTAAGGTCGTTTGTAGAAAGGTACCGTTTGTTCATTGGTGATCTTGAAAATGTTGATTCTTTCTTCTTTTTAATCGTGCAAAAGAAAAAAAAATAACGTGATGGTCCAAGTAGATAACTTGACGAAATTAAAGCTTTTGAAATTACTTATATTACTGTAAGGAACGAAAGTACTGCAAGTGGTCACTGAGTAATTCCAGCTATTCAAGTAATTTGCTCTCTTTTGCCCAAGATTTTAATCGAGCGCTTTATTTCTCCACACTTGCCCAAGATTTTAGTTGAACCGGTGATTGATAAAAAAATGATGAATGATGAAGTGGTGATATTATGTAGTTGGATTATTATTTTATCAATCCAGGAATAAGTATTTTTTCAGCTTGGGGTCATCAATATGTGGGAGCTTTGTGTCACATAATGTGCGGTATGCGAATAAACATATATTAAAACGCTTTCAATTATAACTTTAATAATTAATTTATTCATACATAAATTATCTTACTACTAATTGAATTTAAGTTTTAATTGAGAATCAAGCTTTTAATTTCTATTACCGCACACGACATGCTTTCTTACAAAACTAACTGTGTGCTGGATTATTAACTTAATTCGGCTTGAGTTAACTTATTTCATGACGTCATGAGCGTATGCGTTTCTCTCGTTTCATTCTTTGGAGAAACACTTGGTTGTTTAGGTCAGTGGCGTAGGTTTTAAATATATAGGATCAGTTCATCTTATTAGGAACACTACACTCCCTTGAATTTTCCGTCAAAATCATTGTCTTGTCTTATTATTGCCTCGTCATCCAACTCTATTCAAAAACATGGGAAAATACAAATTGAGTACTGTCCAATTGTCTGTCCCCGTGTGAACGCTACTAAGCATTTGTTCAGTCAACGATAAACGTCAAACAATGAATGCATCCAGACTGAAATATTGACAAAGAAAAGTGCATGCATGCAGGAAAATCTGAATATACTTAATTTAGGTTCTACTAAATTGATATAAAAAGTGCTTTAAGTTGAGAAAGACGAAAAAGCCTGACAAAATTCGAGGCCTGACAAAAGCCTGACAGAGGTGTTAAAAGCCTGACGCGTCGGGCTAAATCCTGACGTATGGTTAGCCTAACTACGCACAATGAATCTAGCTCTAGGTCTGGTTAGTTGCACGATAACTTTCCTGTCAATAAGGCGAAGATCGGCAGGCATTCAGCCGGGGAACTGTGGTATTGGCTACAAAATTTTAAAGCCATGTGAGTGTGTCCGTCTTTACATGTCATCAATTTTAAACCCTATACAATTTTGAGGCTCCCAAAAAGTGGGAGTGGTCCTTTCTTTTAGTTGCCATTGACTCTCTGTAATTTTCCGTGTAGGATTTTCGTAGTCAACCACTACTACTTGTTTTCCAACAACGAACGGTCAACAGAGAAAGTCAAGTTTTTTTATTTTTGTAGATAGGTGAGTTAGTCGAGTTTGTGATGTCGTGCCTTGCTCTGTTCGACGTGTTCGCAGTAGGCCCTGTGTTGGTCAATTCGGATTTTCTGAGGCTGGCTGAGATTGGGGTGGAGAGCTGTTGGCTTTAATTCCCCATCTTGGAAAATCTAATGGGAGGCGTCCTGGTGTGCGGCTTTGTCTGTAGAGGTTTTGTGGTTGTATCTGATATCGTCAGTATCGTTTTTTTTTTGTTGCTTCGTCTAAGCTAGTTTCCCCTTTTCAGTGAAGGATCAGGGTCTTTAGCGCTAAGTCGCCGTACAGTTATAACTGTGTTTCGTTGTTGTCCACTGTTGCGAGTCAGGGTTCCACGAAGGACTTACTTTGGGAAAGTAGAAGGGCGGCGGCACGCTTGTCGTTGCACTTTCCCAAAGTTAGTCCTCCGTGGAACCCTGACTCGCAACAATGGCGCCCAACGTGGGGGTTTGAAATTTTGTTGTTGTTATGAATTGCTAAACTTTTAGCTAAAGGTGTGTGGAGGCGGACAAAGCCGTCCTGATGTAAATTTTCCGGTAGCATAACATGACCAACTGACTGTACACTACAGACAGTTTGCGACTAGTTGGTCATTTTAGGGGTTATTTCCGAACATCGGCCATGGAAATAACGTTCGGAAGTATCTTTCAGATACTTGGGTGGGTTGGCCAGGCCTTCGTCAATAACATCTGGCGAGCGCTTGGAATTCAGTAGTACGATATCTGGAGGGAGATATGAAAGTAAAGTGCTTTAGTTTTAGGGTTTATATTAAGGAGATGGTGATGGGAAATTTTATTTTTTTATTATTTCGAATTTTAGGTAGGTTTAGTTAGGTTAGTTTAATTTTCAAAAGCACTGTACTTGCGTGTTCCTTCAGGTAGCGTCAAAGTCTTTCGATTTGTGATAACGTTTCATACCTTTTAGAGTAGAGTCATTCCTTTTCCAAACTCCTCTTCCTTTCCTATAACTTTCTTCTTTTTCTGGCACGATAATTTTGATTGTCGAGCAGGAGGGATAAGTGGAAGCGGCAAAGAACCACCCCATTTCCGTCGAGCATAGCCGTGCAACGACAAGCGTGCCGCCGCCCTTCTACTTTTCCAAAGTAAGTCCTCCGTGGAACCCTGACTCGCAACACCACGCAGGTTTTTTTTATTAAGAGGTATTTTTTCTTTACGTTGTCCGGCTTTTTGTTTTTAGTGCGGTATAATGTTATGCTATACCTCCAGTACGGTTGTCCATGCTTCATTCACTAGGTCTATCCATATGTCGTTGTCAGTCTTCCTCACCTCCAGGTCTCCCAATCCGGGGGAGGCAGGTGGTCTCATCAAGCTAACAGCACACATTCCATTCTCAGAGGCAACCGCTGCCGGTGCGCTGTAAAGTCTTTTCCGGTCCGTTTCGATCAGTTCTTCCCACTTCTTCGTGCCAAGTTTTTTGATTGTCGTCCTAAAGTTCGTTATATTGCTACGTCTGGACGGATTTTACAATCTGGAGGGATTGGAGCTTGCGATGGAGTTGCTATCTTTTTTCATTTTGGTGGCAGTTCTGGCAGGTTTGAATATTCAAATATTCACAAATCGTCAAAAATTTTCACAACAAAAATCATACCAGCAAAACACCGTTTACAAAATATTTTCATTTTTATTTGCATACGAAAATTGCTTTCATTTCTTTTCACATTATTCATTAACCTGTTATAATCCCTCACTCTACTTTTTAATTTTTTTTGTCTTTTTGCCTCCTATAGCATTCTATACAAAAATCATCGTGTCTTGTCTCCCTCTAATTTGAAATTAAGTTGCGAGTACAATATCATATTCTCAGATTGCTGAGCTTCCGTTTCCAACATGACACTTTAAGTGTTTTCAAACTTTTGGATGATGAGATAAAGACGTGCTTCAAGGTGGTTAAGATCAGTAGAGAATGCATTTACATTTTCACCATACGCTTCACTGATATTGTCCCATTTTGCCATCCACCATTCCTTGTTTCTGATTTTGTAGACTAGCATTTTCTTTGTCAATCGTGTATCTGGTAAATCGAGTACTTTAAAAATAAAATCAGCTTGGAGTGTAATACTATGTCTCCACCGGCCTGATTTAGCTAAATGATTTATAAATCACGAAAGGCAGTCACACCGAACAATTACCCGATTTAGCCAGACATGTATGTCAACTTTGACATTACATTTCTCGATTTCAATTTCACAAACTTCTACTGCCAAAGCTTCCGGAAAATAGCTCGTCCAAATCGGCCCATTTCATTCTGTTTTTTATCTGATAAATTCATTTTTACATATAAATAACCAATAAAATAACAGAAAAACTCACCGACCACAAGCAATTTAAATTAAAAATTTGACAGTTTTAAAATAATCATTTTGTTTGTGGCTGAATGAAGTGCTGAATCAAGAGAGAGAAGAGAAAGAGTATGTTTGATTTTATTTTGTGTAGTTTTGAGATGACATACGTAATTAAAAATAAATCTAGCTTAAATCACGTAAATCTAAATCATGAAAAGGTATGGTAAATCACATAAATTATTAAATGATTTAGCTAAATCAAGTGATTTAGCTAAATCAGGCCGGTGGAAACATAGTATAAGTGTACTTACATAATAATCTCGCAAGACCAGTTTCAAGATAAATTGCATAGTTGTTCGGTGTTTGAATAGTCAGGTTAAACAATTTCTTAACAAAGTTTCTACTCAGCTTTTCTATATCTTCAAACTCTTTTGAACCCCATACTTGTGCAGTTAGAATCAGGTTGATTTCACAACTGAATCAAACATTTTGTACCAGATAACAATATGTTTTCATGATAAGAAATATTTTTCCAGGTTGAGTTTATAAGATTTTGTGAAGCCTTTGATTTTTCTTTGCTCCTTAAAAACTAAAGTTGAATTAAGAACCACTCCCAAATACTTATATTCTTTTACGATATCAACACCATTTTGATTGATGAACCAATTAGAGCTTTGTAAGGCTGCACCTCGATTAGATGTTAAAACATAAGCGAGAGCTATAGTACGTTTGCAACAAACTGTTGGATACCCTATTCCCTATATTTTTGTATGTGTATGCGTCCGCCTCCCACAGCCAGCCGATGTTCCAGTTTCTTCTTTAGCAGACAGAAAAAAATTAAATAACATTAATTTTGTGTAGTGCGGTGTTCAATTAGTGCTGGCACAATAAAAGAAGACGTGTGCCACGCCCAAAGTTTAGACTTTTTTTTTGCCCAGGCAATTGGTATGAGCTCAGTGACATTCAATTTTAGTCTTGTAGATCGATTTGAACAAAACAAGACAAAACTTAAATTTTTAAAAATTAGATTTTGAATGAAAATAACGATTATGGATGTTTTTAACAATTCTTGGACGACACTCTGCTACGAAGCCAAGGAATATAAATCAAAGTGTTCATCTTTGTACATCAAAACTGCGACCGGTAGTTAAAAAACGTTAAAAATGAATGCATTACAGGACTTTTGACGTAAACGCCCCTTAAAAGTGGTCGTGTTTTAAAAATTTTAAGCTCTAACTGAGCTTTGATCATTAGTCAGTATTTAGGCATATGTGTAAAACTACAGCTGAATCGAGTAGTTTTTAAACAATCTTACCTGAACAAAGGTATGCTATCAAAACCACGCCTTTAAAAGTGGGCATATTGAAAAAATGTACTTAAGAAAATGAAGGGATATATTTTCCAAATAACGAACGGAAGGAAAAAGGTTTAAATTGAATATTGGAAGTACCTTAAATTTTTGAGACTATGTTAATCGTTCTTTCATGAAAAGTGGGCGTAAGCCACGCCCAAAGTTAAAAATTTTTGTTTGATACACAAACTTCGTAGTTTCTATTAAGAGACGCAAAATTTTGGCTTGCGGATTCATTATAAATACCGTTTATTTACAAAAACTATTTTTTTATAGTTTCTAATGAAAAGTGGGCGTCACCAACGCCCAAAATCAATTTTTTTGATTTCATACACAAGATGTTTATGTGAAACTAATATCCACAAAATTTAATGTTTTTCGCTTTAATATAACAATTGTTATTTTATAAAATTATTGATGGTTTTGTATGAAAAATGGGCGTCAGCCACGCCCAAACTGAAATATTTTTATTTGATTGGAAGAAGGCTTACCTAAAGCTTACGTGTGCAAAATTTTAGCGTTATGATTTTATCGTAACTGTACAAAAAACATAATTTAATTTTACCAAATTGTGGTTGTTCAAAAAAAAAAAATGGCGATTGTGGGCGTGTGTGTGTGCGGATTTTACCGGTTCAAGAACTTAGCGTTACTCTTGAACCAAAGATTATATATACTAAATTTCAGCTTCCTAGCTCAAAAATTGCGACCTCTAGAGAGTATACATGCGGACGGACGGACGGATGGACGGACATGGCTAAATAGACTAAGCTTTTGATTCTGAGTCAGAATATTATATATACTTTTCTATACCTAACGGTATTATTTCTCTATGTTTCAAACTCCACACCAAATACAATGTACCCATTCTATGGAATAGGGCATAAAAAATCATTATTTTTAATTTTTCTCTGTTTATTAAAAGTCACACCACGAGGGAGTTCAGGTACAATGTCGTTAATGAAGAGTGCAAATAGTAATCCACTGAGAGGGCAACCCTGTCTGACACCACTACTTGTTTCAAAATTCTCTGAAAGATTCGAGCAATCCCAAACAGCTGCCTCAGTTCCAGAATACATTTCTTTCAATATCCGTATAAGTTTCATGGATACTGCTAACTGCGATAAGTTGTAAAAAAAAAAGCATATCTGTGAACAAGGTCGAAAGCTGCCTTAAAGTCGACAAATAATACGTAGACCTTCTTTTCTCCCGCTTGAAATCCTCTTACTATTGATGTAAGACTAAACATGTGATCGATTGTTGAATAATTTTTTTCGGAATCCAGCTTGTAGATCGGTAAGGATGTTTCTTTCTTCTGTCCATTTTTCGAGTCTATTGGCAAGAATTGGTCAAAATAGTTTAGCAATAGTAGGTATTCATAAATAACACTGTGTAACAAAAATTTTTTTATGTCGATTTTTTGTTTGTTTATGCTTTGCCTATTAATAATAAAATTTCTCCAGTTGCGGAAGTTATTTATAGTTTTAAAATAAAATAAAAATTAAAAAAAAACAAAAAACAAGACATTTTTGTATTTGTTTATTAATTTTATAAATTTATATCAAATTATTTTCACAACTTACCTACAGCAAATAGTTGCAATCTTCTTGCTTTGATTCTGAAGCAAAATCTAACACTTAAGAACTTTTGGTATTTCTGAAATAAGCTGACATTAACCAAGCATAAACAAAGCATTTTTGAAACCTTGTTACACAGTGTAATATGCCACGATAGTTTTCAACTCTTTCAAGTGGATCTTTTTCTGTATTGGAAAAAAACTGACTGATACACTTTTCGGTTCAGAGCAAGATGAGTTAGTTCTGGTTAAACAAATGGGAACCGCCGCCCAATCGATATCAGCACTAGAATTGTTGACACTGGTTATAACTACTTCTTGAAGGGGAGGAGGCAGTAGCATAACGTACATATCGGTGACGATGATGTTCCTCCACCCCTTTTCTTACCCTTTTTGGAGCAGCCTTGAAGGGTTAATAGAGTCAGATCCTAACGGCTCTGTTGATTGGCGTATTGTTTCAATTGGGGAAGAAATTCAAAATACATTTGCTACCACTGAGTTTAAATTTTCGCATAAAATATCAAAGTTCGTAGCAATTTTTTCTAATATCATCCTTAAGACACGAAATTTTGAGTAAAAAGATAATTTAATATAGTTTTTACAGTACCTACCAAAAAGCAAATTTTGAAAAATTGGTTTCATCAGAAAACAATTAGTTGGCCTAAGCGTTTGGAGTGGAATAAATTCGCACAAGAACCAAAGTAAGTAAGGACCAAAGTAAGCGTAAGGAGGAGTGGAGCTGGGACCCAGAGTTACACTAATGAGACTGGTACCAAATGCAAGCAAACGTTAAGTTTAATCTATCTGCCAAATAATTTTAAAGATTTCCAGATAATTGAGCTAGAAGTTGACCATTGGAAATTGAAAAAATCTGGCTTTTTTCCTAGTAATTACGTCTAAATAATAAAGGAGCTCACTTAGGATAATTATTTTGAGATCAAATGATAGATCATAAAAATATCTTTCAAATGATGTTAAATAATTATGTTCTCGCGGTCCAATCGTAGTCTTACATTAGTTCTTCCAATGCATACTTATTTAGCTTCACATAGACAACTAATTTTTCATGCAATTAGCATTTGGAATAATTTACCACTAAATGTTATACGAAGAATGGTTCACAGAAAGGAATTTTTATCATATTTATTTTCATTCTTAGCTAATCAAAACAATTGAAGTGTCTCATTTTAATTTGTATGTTAATGCTTGTAACTTTTTAAACTATAACTATATATCTCATTACTGCTATTGTGTTTCTATCTATCTTTAATGTCTCTTTTACTCCTGTATGATTTAAAAAGAATTAAATGTTTATACATACATACAGAGAAATTATGATTAAATTCAATAAATTAAATAAAAATATTTAAAAAAAGTTTAATAATTTTTTATAAACTTATTACATTTTAAAGTTACTTTTGAAAGCCAATATCTCCAAAACTCAGTGATGACATAACGCCGTTTCAGTCAATAGTTAATAACCTTTTATTTGATATAAAATTAGGTTCGTTTTACAAAACTACATAAAGGTGATAGCAAAAGTATTAATTATATATGAGCTTGAATTAAGCAAATAAATAAACAACTAATCGAAAATAATTTAGCCGCCATTGGTGAACCATTGTTTGTGAAACCGGGTTTCAATGTAGTTCACATGGGCCCTTTATTCACGTTACCATTGGAGGGTTGATGTATTCGTTCCAAATATAAATCAAAATACCATCCAAAAACAGGGCTGGTGGTATGCTTATTATTTCCTGGTGTCATGCATAGCCCAAATGCCATAAAATGCTCATTACATTAGCGCAACAACATAAGCCTTATATCCTTGAGATTCTAGGTTTAACTTCATAACCTCGTAAGTCGTTTTTGCAAGTTTTTTCAAAAATCCAAAAAAACCTGTTTGTGATTTATTCAATACCTAAAATAAGTTTATAAGACCTTAATTCGATTTACTTGCGTAATAGCAGTAGGAGACTTACTGCTTGATTTTTTAAATGGGACTTAATACAAGTTTTTGAACGTTGTAATTCCTGAAACATTTTTGGAAACCAGTGGCAGCACTGGTTGTAATCTTAGCAGTCGTGTTTTGTTCAAGCTCTCATGTTTTTTTTTTTTTTATGTAAAAATTTCATTTTGCATCAATTTTTTATCATTTAGTTAAATTTAAAAGCATAAGTGAGCAGTGGTGTGTTTTAGTTTTGTGTAATATTTAATGTAATACATAACAGCTTTATTGGTTCTTTTTGTTTTGTGCTGTGGTAAGAGTATCATTAGCATTGTTTTCTTAATTGCAGTAGTTTAGCTTTCCGAAAACTTATTTACTTCCCCTCCATTTGACTTATTTTTTTTTCCTCTAGTATTTTAAAGCTTTTAATCCTGCAACAAGCTCTTTTTTCTATTACACCATAACATTTGTACGGTTTTGCGTTTTAAATAAGTAATTAGCCGCTGCTAAAATTATTAACCCAACAGTCGGTAATGTCTGTGTATGTGCGCGATCCATCAGTCGTGTTTTCCCTGGTTCGAATCTTAGCCGGGCCCAAAATTAGTTCTCTTTTTTTTCTCCTCTCTTTTTACTTGCGATTATAGGTACTATAAGGCAAGTTATGCATTCGTCGAAAAAAAAAGTTTTGAGATAACAACCAAACATGACATTACGATGATAACGAAGACGAGAAAAGATGGTCTAAAAATTCTGTCCGTCTGTATGTCTGTCTGTCTGTCTGTCTGTCTGTCTGTCTGTCTGTATGTATAGAGACCTACAGCCTAAACGGGTGGGCCGAATTGCTTCAAACTTGGTATATAGACTTTTTTAGGTATTGTACAGAGGGGAAATTGAAATTTTTTTTTAGCTCAAAAAATAACAGTACCTGCCATACAACCGTTACGTTAAAGCTTATTTTTCTCAAAAACGGCTCTAACGATTTCTATTTAAAAAAATCAGTGTTGCTTTTTAGGTACGACCAATCATATGGCTGAAAAAAAATTTAAAAAATGGCTAAGAACGGTACTTTCCACAGGACCGTTTTTTTTGCTTTCGACTATCTCGAAAACGACTCAACCGATTCTTTCGAAATTTCACACACCCATAGCTGTAGGTAGCTCAATTGGTATTGCATGCCAATATTTTTGAAAAATATTTTTTTGTAATTTTAAAAGCATTTTATAAAAAACAAATTTAAAAAATTAATATTTTGAAAACTGCTTATTAAATTTTTTTCTAAAAATTTTAAATAAATGTATTTGCTGAATACCTATGAACTGGCGTTTTTGAATTTTTTTTGAAAATTTTTTTCAAAAAGTTTTTCAAAAAAAACTTTTTTTCTCAAAAACCGCTCCACAGATTTTTATAAATTTATTCTCATAAATTCAAATTTATCCAAGAAATAAAATGGCGTACTTTTTTTCAGCTCAAATGAGTTTAAGTATTTATTTAAGAATTTTGAAAATTTTATTTTTATCAAAATCTCAAGCCCCTAAACCACTGTCACTCATTAGAGCAAGTTCGTGCGACCCAGTCGTGCATTTTATTTTTTCCTAGATTGACGTATAGCTTTGAAATATTATTGCATACTTAGTTTTTCCGAGAAAACTCTTAAACTAATTTAAAAAATAAAAGAATTTTCGAAATTATTTAATTTTTTTTTAATATCCATATATGCAGCCACTACGCAATTGCTTATCATAAGAGCAAGTTCGTGCGACCCAGTCGGGCATTTTATTATAATTTTTATAAGATCTGATTTCGAATCAGTTCTTTAATTGCCGGTAGCACTTTTGAATTTAGGGACGATTATATATTTTTTTTATTTTTCTGTTGTATTGGACTGTTCAGCGGAGAAATGTATAGAGCATTCGAATTCAGTTCCCCTTTTTGCTTGTTTTGGTCCTTGTATGAAATTGTTCCATGCCAAATGTTTAGGATCAACTATACATTATATCAAAAAGCTCAAGTTTTCAAAAATTGCTTTTTGGTACTCTACAATCTGTACATTTGACTTATTTTTTTCTTTTTTCCTCTAGTATTTTAAAGCTTTTAATCCTGCAATAAGCTCTTTTTTCTATTAAACCATAACATTTGTACGGTTTTGCGTTATAAATAAGTAATTAGCCGCTGCTAAAATTACTAACACAACGGTCGGTACTGTCTGTGCGCGATCCATCAGTTGTGTTTTCCCTGGGTCGAATCTTAGCCGGGCCCAATAGTTCTCTTTTTTTTTCCTTTCTTTTTTTTATAATTTTTATAAGATCTGATTTCGAATCAGTTCTTTAATTTCCGGTCGCACTTTTGAATTTAGGGACGATTATATATTTTTTTTTTATTTTTCTGTTGTAATGGACTGTTCAGCGGAGAAATGTAGGTATAAAACATTCGAATTCAGCTCCCCTTTTTGCTTGTTTTGGTCCTTGTGGGAAATTGTTCCATTCCAAATGTTTAGGATTAACTAATCATTTTATCGAAAAGATCAAGTCTTCAAAAATTACTTTTTGGTACTATACAATCTGTACTAAAGTATCTCTTTCCCAAGTTACTTTCAAAATGTCGTCTCTTAAGGATGAAATTCTTAAAATCGCTAGGAACTTCGAGGTTTTGTCCAAAAATTTTAATTCAATTGCAGCTAATACGGCTTCTATTTCTTCTCCAATTGAAACTGCGAACAAATCAACGTCGATAGAACTTTTTGATTTTGATTCTGATTCTACACATCCTTCATCCCCTTCCCCGAGCAACGCCTCTACATCTTCTACTAAGCTCACTAAATCAGCATCAAATCCTAAAAAGGGTATCAAAAGGGGGCGAGAAGGGACATCATCTTCAACAACTATTTTTCTATCACCAAAGCGCCCTAACTCACGAAATGATAGTCTAATTTTAAACAAATATAAATATAAATATTTAAAAAACTTTCATCAATAATTCTTGTTCTATATCTAAGAGCATTGTGACAATAGGAAGCAGGTTTGCTCTAATTTTCGCTATCGTTCAATATTCTTTTTACATCTTCAATAGTCATTTGATTGACTCCATAGTGATTGCGTCTCATCTCTTTTAGGATGGCACAGTATCCAAGAAAGTGGATCACATCTTCATTTTCCCTGGTGTTACATAGGCAGCAGATTAGGGAACTATCTTCACGACGGGGCATATACATAGTTTAGGTTGAGAAGTTCTCCTCTCACTCAAAATTACCATAGATATTTGTGCAGTACTAAGGTCGGTGTTCCGGTACTTTATCTGTTGGTGGTCTAGTTGCCGGTATAAGAAACGTGATGTTGAACTTTCAGCTTGAGTTACGCATTCTATTTTAATTGCCTTTTCCACATCAAGGACGAATTTTCATGTGATGTTTCTCCAATCCGCTATATTATTTTCTCTTAGGTCCAGTTCGATGTTATACTTCGTTGTGACATTTTCCCAAGCCTTATAAAACAACGTTTTGGTTCTAAGTTCCTTCTTGACGAGAACTTTGGTCAGCCGTGCGTCATATTCCTCATTTAAAACTTTTGTCACATAGTTCATGCTTAGTTGAAGTGTATACACAATGAGAGGTGACATGCTACTTTCGATTGTTAACATGTAGTTGGGAGTGTTTTAATGACAAAATTGGACGGGAGGACAACTTTGGTATGACGATCGGAAAACACAGCCTGCACGACATCATCTCAGGCTCATCGATTTTACAGCGGGAAAAACCATGGTGCTGCGCAGCACACGATTTACACGTCCCGACATCCACAAGGACATATGCCGATTTGCAGATGGTCGAACCTGCAACCGAACCGACCATGTAGCAATTGATGGAAGACACCTCCTCCAGCATTCTGAATATCCGTACATTCCGAGGAGCAAACATCGACTCAGACCACTACCTAGTCGGTGCAAAACTTAGAGTACGCATTTCCATGGAATCTCTTAGGCGGACACCAATTACGCCAAGGAAATTCAATGTTGGACGACTTAAATCGGACGAGACCGCCGCTGCCAATGCTGACGGCATATAACTTGAGCCTGCACGAAATCCTTCGACCGATGATATGAACCTGGAAGACGAATGGCAGCTATGTCAACAAGCCATAAGTGTGCCAGAAGTGCTGGGGCAGAGTTATTGGGATTCTCACAGACAAACAAAGCCAAAACGGAGGCATACAAGCCGTGGCTCCGAAAAGATACTAAAGCGTTCAGAAATCTCTTTAATGAGCGAAGGAAGGATGAGAAACGCCTACTCAGGAGGAAGAAAAAAAAAAACACCAACAATGCGAAGTCGAGGAGATGCAGAGATGTTTTGGCAGAAAAGAGGTGCGAAACTTTTACAGAAGAGTGAAACAGTCTACATCAGTTCTCACAAGCCGAAATGGGCATTGCAAAGATCAGGATGGAAACATAAAAGCAGAAACGCAGACACTGTTAGAGACTACTTTAACCAGTTGTTAAATGGCGAGCCAAGATCCCGCCCAAGACCAACTGGTACCAGTTAATCTAGATTAGGGCTAAGACAAGGTGACGCACTGTCATGCAGCTATTTTACGTGCTGGAAAATGTCATACGGAATACCCATGTCAGCACACCGACACAATTACTTTTGTTTGCAGATGACATGGACGTGATAGCAAGAACAAAGCGAGCAGTAGCAGGTGCCTTCACTGCTATGGAGTCAGCTGTAAGCGAAATTGGACTGAACATAAATGAGGACAAGACGAAGTATATGCTTTTATCAACAGAAGTCCAATCTCACCACCGACTTGCTTAGAACGTGACCATTGATAGGTATAACTTCGATGTAGTCAACAAATTTGTCTACCTGAGTTCTGCTGTAAACACATCCAACAATATCAGCGCTGAAATCAAACGCAGAATAACTCTTGCTAATCGCTGTTTCTTTGGGCTGAATAAGCAATAGATGAATAAAGCCCTATCGAGAAGAACCAAGGAGACACTATAAAGAACACTCATCATCCCGGTCCTGCTATATGGTGCAGAAGCATAGACTCTATCCCAATCGGATGAAGTCACTTGGAGTTTTCGAGAGTTAAGTTCTGCGTACGTTTTATGGTCTTGTCTGCGTAAATTGAGAAGACAACATCAAGCGAAGAAGATACAACGACGAACTATACGTGCTGTACAGTGACATAAGCCTAGCCAGAATTCAACGTCTAAGATGGATGGTCCAGCTCATTAAGTCTTGAACGCCAAACCAGAGGGAGTCAGAAGCCAATGGAGCTACCAGGTAGAGGGAGATCTCCGATAACTTGGAGTGCAAAACTGGAGACGGCAGGCTAGAGATAAAGCCGGCTGGAGGAGCATACTTAGCGAGGCCTAGGAGCACCACGCTCCAGTGGAGCCAACATAAGTAAGTAAGTACATATGTTCCATCGCAAATGACTATGGCTGGACGATCGTTTTCACTAACGTTAGTGTTTCCAAACAATCCGTTGCGAATTAGTTTGTTTCTTCTAGAAACTCCTTTGACAGTTTATGCTGAAAACTTTAGTTAAATGACACAAAATAATTCATCCAACTTTTCCTTGCAGTTGTTAAGTATCGTCTAGTTGTAGGAAGTAAGTATAAGAGACAGGAAAGCCTACGATCACTATCACCGGGCTTTAATTTTGCCAAATATGTAAAAAGCTGAATACGTTTAAAAAAACGACCAGGGTTCATACCAAGCCAACAATGACATAAATAAGGATTGAAGTTTCTTATGTAATTAATAAATAATTAAAAATTAATCAAAAGTGGCATCATTTTATCTTTCTGTGCTCCAGTAAGTTCAGAAACATTGCTCTGCATATCAACCAAGGAAACCACGCAGTAAAAGATCTGAATTGCATAATCTGCTATTTTCTGGCACATACAATTTATGTTCTATTTATAACCTTTCTTTTATTTAATCTGGAAATCTTAATCTTCCACATCCTTGACAACCCGAAAATATACACCGTCTTGAAGTTGCAACAACACGTTTGTATACAGCAGATTTTTTGCTGAACTACCACTGGCATAAATAAAAGATCTTCTTGTTGTTGAACAATATTTAAGGGAATATGAGCTACCTCGTCTTCTCCAATTATTACGTTTTGGCACATACCCAGCAATGAAAGCAAACTCTCTGCAAATTGCAATACTAGCAAAATAATTTATTTGGCACTTTGTCTAGTCATTCAAAAATAACTAAAATTTACCTGTTAATCAGGATAGATCGTTAATCTCAATCCACATCAAAGGAAAATTCGTGAAATAGCAAATAGCAATTTTAACAAATCTGACTCTGATATCTTTAATTTAAATTAGGTACACATATGTATAATAACAAAGGAATACAAACATGAAACATGGCAATTTACTTCTCCTGGAGATATCCAGTTAGTTAAAATAGAACGCATAGAAATTGAATGGTTGTGAATATTACGAGCTTGAGTTAAGTTATTCGAAAGAATTCTATAGTTCACACAATAGTTAACCTCACTCATTTTCACAATTGATAATTTTTGCTATCAATGTTTTAATAAATATTTACTTGCATCAAATGCATTATGCCTAACTGCTTGATGCATAGAAAGGTTTTTTTTATATATTGAACATTTGAAAGGAAGTGTACTTAATGGAGTCATATACTTAGTGTTTGATAACTTAATTATATCAAATTATAGGTTATCAACTGAGGACTACAACGCAACGGTGAACAAAAATATATAGGTCATCGCTGATTTTTTACTTTCAAAAGTAACTCGGAAAAGATTTGTCAAAAAAGTTTTTGGTTCTTTTTCTTAAATATAATAAGTTTATAAAAAAGTATTGGTAATCATTTGAAAGACATTATCCTACGTGAGATACTTAAGGATTTATAGGTAATTATAAGCAAAAAAGGCATTTTTTCAGTTTCTAATGGGCAACTTCAAGCTCAATTATCTCGAAATCTCCAAAAGCAAAATCGAATATATTTTGCAGATGTATTAAGATTGATGTTAGCCTTCATTTGGTACTAGTGTCATAAGTGTACACTCTGGGCCTAAAAATGGGTAATCTCCTTTACGATGTTCAAGTGGAAAGCAAAACACAACTTAAACCAAAAAATTAAGAGAATAGTGTAAACTCGGACCCGGCTAGGATTCGAACCAGGGTAAGAAAAGTCTAATGTTTCGCGAGTTACAGTTTGTGCCACGACGGAAATTTAAAAATCAAAACTACAATTGTCATTTAATTTGCTAAAACATTTCACAGTGTTACCATGCAGGTTCATCGGAAAAAAGGAATGCTGAGTTTTACAATCCTTAACTCAGCCTGAATAAAATATTTCAAAGAAATATGATCAATAATAAAACTTCATTGGGTTGATAAAAGGATATAATGATAATAAGAAAATCTGATATCTTATTTTCTTTGCAAATTTATTAGGAACCTCTGACCATAAAAATGCTGAGTTTTGTAATTATCAGCTTAGACGAGATAAAGAAATATGATGTGACAATTAAAATGTTGAGTTTTACAATAATTATCAACTCGGACTGGATACAAAAATATGATAACTTGTAAGACATTATAATGTTAAATGTACTGATGGTTGAGGGAGTATCGTTATCCCCCACCCCCTCCTAAGAATGAAGCGTTGCCCATAAAATACGAGACTTAGGTACAGGAGTCTTGATAGGTTGAGCGTTCTGGCACTTGCTGTTGTGGATGCCGTTAATAATGTTGATGCTGAGGGTCTGGTTCAAAATCCCGAAAACCAAAATCCCGAAAGTTCAAAATCCCGAAAAATCAAAATCCCGAAAAATCAAATTCCCGAAAAATCAAAATCCCGAAAAATCAAAATCCCGAAAAATCAAAATCCCGAAAAAATCCCGAAAAAAATCCCGAATAGCAATCAATACTGAAAAATCGGATTAGTGATGCAGGCAGGCGCCTGTGTCAACAGTTTTCATAATCAGCAGTACTTGGGTGGCCCGCTTAGCGGGTTCTTCGGATTTTAACTCCCTTTTTCGGGGACACACCCGCTCACGCAGCTTCGCCGCTCCGCTAAGGGTATGTAAATTTGTCAGGCAGGCGCCTGTGTCTGTAACATTTGTAATTAATTTGACCTAGGTGGCCCGCTTCGCGGGATCTTTTGATTTTCTCCTCCTTTTTCGGGGGCACACCGCGCTCACGCAGCTTCGCTGCTCCGCTAAGGGTATGTAAATTTGTCAGGCAGGCGCCTGTGTCTGTAACATTTGTTATTAATAAGCTTTTTATCATTCGGGATTTTGAACATTCGGGATTCTGATTTTTCGGGATTTTGATTTTTCGAGATTTTGATTTTTCGGGATTTTGATTTTTCGGGATTTTGATTTTTCGGGATTTTGATTTTTCAGGATTTTGAACTTTCGGGAATTTGATTTTCGGGATTTTGAACGGATCCCTGATGCTGATGTCATCGATTTTTTTTTGTCAGTTTTATGTCTTCGGATTTTAAGGATGATTAAATATAGAATGATGATCGTTATTGTTACTGCTACATAGCTTATGACTGCTTCTGGTGGTTTTTGATTTATTTTGTAAGTAGGTCTAATTCTGCAAAGTTTTAAGAGCTAAAGTCTTGTAGCTTTGAGAGTGTTATAATCTCGGTAGTTTTGGTGGTGTTGACTTTATTGAATAATGCTGGGTGAATTCTTATCTCGTCGAAGTAGGTTGTCTCGGTGTTGTCGTATGTATAGTTGTTGATAGTGATTGCACATTTTTTGAAAGGTATTAGGGTTGTTCCATAAATTGTAATGTTTCCTGGGTTGCATGTTGTTCTGATACTTGTTGACGGTAAATTCATTGTCAGTAAGTATTCGATTTCGGGTTATTGGATGTTTGTTGTAATTTATTGTAGTTTCTATAGCGTTGCATTCAGCATCTTGGTCTTGAAGTAATTTCCCAAAGCATCTTAATGACTCGATGTTTTCTTCAAGTTTGGCCTCAGGGCAGTATAATATCCCTTCAATGTTTTGACAATTTTTCTTGCAGTCAAGGATTTTGGAAAGAGAAAAGGAAACAAAAGGTTTTGTGTGAATTATTTTGTTGCTGATTGGTATGGAAATAAGATGGAAAAATTCATTTAGATATGCTATCCATGAACGTTGGAAATCTCACATTAAGGATTATGTTTCTTTCATTGTAATATGCTGTTAATCGAGCAATTCATATAGGTACAGTCCATAATAATTGGATAGCCCCAGGTATTGTTTTTAATTAAACTAACTGTTTTGGGAGATCTTAGATGTGTATCCAAGGAATTTTGCGAGAGTTTCTGAGATTAAGAGAGCTTTTAACATGTGTTTTAAGGTAACGGGACTTTTTTTTTGCTAGTTTTGTATGAATTTACTATAAAATGCATTTTTTTAAAATGAAAATCAAATAATTTTCTTTTGAAGATATTTTTTTTTTCAGCTAACACAACTATTTAAGTACTTTGTACAACCTCCCATATTTCGAATAACGTCCAAAATGCGGTCTTTTAATGAATCAATTAAAGATTCTAATAGATCAAGAGAAATACTGGCCCAGTCCTATTTGATACCTAAAAAAAGATCCTCTTTGTTGGTGTACTGCTCCCCATCTTCATACACCTTTCGAGTCAGCCAACCCGACACATTTTCAATGATGTTCAAATCTGGGGAATAGGGTGGACAGAAAAGTTGTTCTATATTTTGGCTTTGTAACCACATTCTAATTATTACAGATGTGTGAATCGGCGCATTGTCCTGCTGGAAAATAATCGGCACCGGTCCAAAAAAATATTGGAATTGAAGCAGACCCGTTTGCAGTATAGTTCTTTAATACGGTGCTGTCATTCTGCATCTCAAAAAAACCAAATCGATAGTTCCCTAATATGATATAGCACCCCATACCATAAAGCCTCCCTCGCGGGAGGTTGTAATTGTACCCGTCGTCGGGCCCATCGAGGTTGAACTTCTTTACATCAGAAAATATCACTTTCCGGACAATCGTTTGAAAGACTACTTCCATCAATGTTACAAGACATGCGCGATCCTGCAAAACTGAGCCGCTGTTGTTTTCGGATTTTGTTAAGTAGTGTTTTTTTCTTAAGGCGCTTCAAGCGTCCGGCACTCCTAATTACTCTACTTATATAGCTATCTAAGAAAACTTTTCATCTAAGTTAGTTTAAAAACAATTTTTTTTATTGGTAGCATATTTTTTTAGTTTTTAAGAATTTGAATTTAAATATTTTTTTAATTTTTAGTTTTAGTTCAATTTCAAAGATCTTTTGAGAAGAACGGACACCAACTACGGTACGGCCTCGGTAGTCCGGACACTCGCTAGCCCGGACACTTCAGTAGTCCGGACACCTCCATATTTCGGACACTTTCAAAATTTTACCCCTGCAATCCGGACAGCGTATTAAAATGCGTATGTACAGTGTGCATACATTATTATTTGACTCTTTTCTTTGGAAAAACGGTTGTTCATACGATTACGGGGAATCCCCTACTAGTTTTGTCGCTTGTAGTTGGGTGTGGAATTCAGACATTTTAAGCGTTTACTCATTGGAAGTTTATGTTTGTGGTCATTGATTTTGCATGCTCTGTTACATTTCATTGTGAGTGAGATTTGTTTAAGGATAAGGCATATTTTCTTGGTGTTCTAATTTATTATGGCTTCTGCAAAGAAAAGGAAGCATGTCACTTTGACACTTTCTGAGAAATGTAAAATATTGGATGATATTGAAAGTGGCAAATCAGTAAGGCAAGTAGCAGACATTTTCAAAGTCTCGAAGTCAACTGTTTTTGATGTAGATAAAAATTAATAAGATGAAAATACAGAAATTTGTATTTAGCACATTCCAAGGATCAGGTAAGCTGAAAATTAAAGGTCTTAGAACATGAACCCATTTTTCAATGTCATTTAATAATTGCTTCAAGGACAGAGAAAAATTACACCCAGTGGTAGAAGAAGCATTGATGACATGGTTCATCCAACAAAGAAATCATCATGTGCCAATTTCAACAGATATGATTCAAAACAAAGCCAAATTCTTTTACAAAGAGATGACAGGTATGGAAGATTTCAGCAAGTTCTGGTTGGTTGGACAAATTTAAATTGCTACATGGGATTCGATGTCTTAAGATTTGTGGCGAAAAAGTATCCAGCGACATTGCTGCTGTTAAGCCTTTTCAAGAAAATTTTTTAAGAGTGATTCAAGAAATGAAAATAAGTGAAGAACAAGCTTATAATGCTAATGAGTCAACTGCCTTTTGGAGGGTTCTTCCGGGAACGACATGGGTTCATGCTAATGAAAATCTGCTATTGGCAGAAAAATATCCAAAGATCGCGTTACTTTTATGCCATGTTCTAACGCTGCAGGAACTCATAAGTTAACCCTCTTAGATATCGGAAAATCAGTTAGTCCGAGGGCTACCAAAAAAGGCTGGATGTCTACAACAATTTTTCTTATTGGTTCAAGAATAATTTTATTCCAAGTGTGAAAAAGTTTTTGACAGATATTAACATGCCGTTGAAAGCGCTTTTGGTTTCGGATAATGCTACATCTCACCCTAAAGAGGATGAAAAAAACTTTGATCCCAACTTCAGTCTTATTCTTACCGCCTAATTGTACTGTAGTATTGCAGCCGATGGATCGAAATTTAATCCAGAATATAAAGGTAGCATATAGAAAGCAGCTGTTGACCCACATTCTACTGGAAGATAATAAAAACATTGCAACAGTCTTAAAAAAATTCAATTTGCGAGATACTGTTTTTGTTTTAGATTCAGCTTGGAAAGGTATTAGAGAGAAAAATATTAAAAAGAGTTGGTCAATATTATGGCCAGAACTGGCATCGCAATGGGATAACGAAGACGTTATACCACTTTCACAGTTACGCCAACAAATTGACTCGGATTCTTCGCTTGCTGCTTTAAATAGAACTCATACTCATGGCATAATAAGAATCATTGATCCAAATGGTATCACATCCATAGACGAAATCAATAAATGGGCAACTGGTCAAAATGAACTCTTCTACGACTTTTCTGATAATGACATTATTCAGTCCGCTTTACAAATCCAACAAAATTTTGAGGAAGATGATGAAGAAGACAGTGAGACAGAGAAAATAAAAATGTAAACAAAGAAGTCTCGACAATTTCAAATAATGAAGCGAGGAAGATATTTGCCAAGGGCGTTCAGTGGACCGAACAAAATAATGCATTTCAAATGGATATCCTTCTCCTAAAGAGGTTACGCGAAAAATCTGAAAAGATGTTTTTAGATAAAGCGTTTCAACCAAAAATTAACACGTGCTTTCCTACCCTTTAAAAAAAATTAAAATGCGTACCTACATATTGCTTACATACGTACATTATGTATTATATTTAAATTATATGTATACTTCTATTTGTAATAAAAAGGTTTTATAAAGTTTTCTGTTGTTCATTGCATTTAATTTTTTCTCTATAGTCTATAGTATTTGGCACAGAGAAAGCTTATAGTCTGGATATAGGCTATTTTTATCCCGGTAAAATGTATGGTTCCCGTGGGATAGATTTGTTTTAATTTTTTAAATCACACCAGAACGGATGAACGGATCTGAATGAAATTTAGCACAGAGATAGATTATAGTCTGGAATAGCATATTGGCTACTTTTTATCCCGGTAAAATGTATGGTTCCCGTGGGATAGATTTGTTTTAATTTTTGAAATCACACCAGAATGGCTGAACTTATCTGAATGACATTTAGCACAGGGATAGATTATAGTCTGGAATAGCATAATGGCTACTTTGTATCCCGGTAAAATGTATGGTTCCCGTGGGATAGATTTCTTTTAATTATTGAAATCACACCAGAATGGCTGAAAGGAACTGAATGAAATTTAGCACAGAGATAGATTATAGTCTGGAATAGCATATTGGCTACTTTTTATCCCGGTAAAGTGTATGGTTCCCGTGGGATAGATTTGTTTTAATTTTTCCAATCACGCCAGAATGGCTGAACGGATCTAGATGAAATTTGGCACAGAGCTAGATTATAATCTGGTATAGCACATAGGTTTCTTTTTATCACGGTTTAATGTTGTTATGGAATTACAAAGCCATAAGAGAAGGAGAAGCTAGATTACGATAGATGACTCCTCAAGCTACAGTCTACTTCTTGATCAGCTGAAACGCGAGCGAAGCCGTGGGTAAAGGCTAGTATAAAATAATATCAAAAATACTTTAGCGGCTTTGAATTGGTATGGATTCCAGAATCGAGAAATAGTAATTTTTGACGAGCCAGTGGTGGTTGCCTGTATGGTTTTTAAAAAAACCTTGAATCCATCTACCATCTTAAATACTTAAACCTTAATCATGGAACGATACTTCAGGCTAATTTTGGAGGGACAACCGTAAACTTTGTACCCACAACGTTCTTAACAACTTTATTCTTGTTGGCGATATGAACGTAAGAACTGAAACGAAAGGCTCAGTCGAGACCGCCACAAGTCCTACATGCCTCACTGCAGTTTCAGAAACAAGATGCTCGAAGGACACTATTTGTGATAGCAACTGCAACATATTCCTAGAACTCCTGTCCTCGATGACATCGGTGCTTTCATTCTTAATGGAAGAAGCTGATATAGTTAGATGTTTCGTATATTTATATTTGGTAATGCAGGCTATTTTGGTCAATTGATTTTAAATGCAAGTAAAAAAATATTTAAACTACATATTTAATAAATTAACTTTGAAAACAAGAGACTAATAAATTAAAAAGACAAACATAAATTATCACAGTGTAGTTCCGATACTCATTTTATTGCTAATGCGTACCTTACAATGGTGTTTTCACGATTTTCTTGTGTGTTCATCGTTCTTCTTAATTTTTGTTGTATGCGCAAGCTTTCAAGAGTATACCTCGTCGTCGTTCTCTTCTCTTTGTCGAGTACTTTCACTTCACATCATCGAAATTAAGTATATGGCCGCTATCAATTATGTGTTTTGATAGCCCTGTTGATGGTTTCTTCTTTTTTATGTCCGCTTTGTGCTCCGTCATTTTTAGGGGCCAGTTATAGCGATACGGAAAACCAAACCGAAAAAATTTTCAAATGGAAAATTTTGTATGTTCTGATCCGATTTTTAAGACAAATGCTACACTGATCGATGGCAATCAATGCAGAAAATAATTTTTGTTCATAATAATTTTAATTGAACAAATACTTTTTATTAAAAATGTAATTTTTTATTTTTCTTTTATACTTATAACAGAAAAATGAATAAATACATTTTTAACAAAAAGTACAAGTTTAATTCAAATTTTTATTTGCAAAATAAATTCTCTGAGTTGGTTGCCATCGATCAGTGCATTTGTGTTTTAAATCTGATTATATTATACCAAATTTTCCATTTGAAAATATTTTAGGTTTGGTTTTCCGTATCGCTATAACTGGCCCCTTAGGAGCCAGTTATAGCGATACGGAAAACAAAACCGACAAAATTTTCTAAATTAAAATTAAAATTTTAAAATTTTTGAAACAATTTTCAAAAGGAAAACTTAGTATGTTATGGTTCGATTTAGAACACAAATGCTACACTGATTGATGGCAACCAAATCAGAGAATTTATTTTGCAAACACAAATTTCAATTGAACTCAAACTTTTTGTTTAAAATGTATTTATTTATTTTTCTATTATACGTATAAAAGTGGGAGATTGGTTTTATGGATTTTTGGTAGTCCATATAATCTTGGTGCTATTGCTGCAGATGAATATACATAATTTGTTTTTTTGCCATTGGTCTATGTGATTGCTTTTAAAAAGATCATTTACGATTTCATTATTAATTTTTTGTAGTTTTTGAGTTGGATCTGTTCTTATTGTTTTGTAAGTGTTTCTGTCTTCTAATAGTTCATTCATTTTATTATTTAATCTTCCTTGTACATTATTACTGTTTTACTTCCTTTGTCAGCTTTTGTTATTATTATTTTATTTTTATGTGCGTGTAGAAATTTTTGTGTTTTTTGGTATACTTTTAGAATGAATTTTTCCGCTGTAGTGTTTTTTATGTTTCTCTTATAATCAATGACCTTGTGTGCTATTGTTGATCTGGCTATTTCTTTTTCTCTTTCGTTTTCTATTGTTCTAATACTTTGTTCTACATCTGCAATTATGTGTATTTCATTGTTATTGGTTATTGCAAATGTTTCTCCTAGAAAGAGAAGCCATTTAATCTCTGTTGGAAATTGAATATCAGTTTTGTTAACAAACCGCTTTTCATTAAATATTATTGCCATATTCTAAATGAGAGTTTCTCTGAGCTTTGAAATTTTAAAAATATGAGTTTGTTTTATGAGTGTTTCTATTTCGTTGTACATAAAGTTTTGTTTCATAGTGAATGTATTGTATTCTGTTTCATTTATAAGAGATCGCATTTTGTTATTTGTGTGAAATATGTTGTTGCCTACTGTGTTAATGGATGTGTTAGTTTGTTTGATTTCCAGCTTTAGAATTTTTTTATGAAATTTATATTCAATGTTTGTTAATTGTTTATGTATTTGTTGAGTTATGAAATTATTTTTTATTTTAGATGTTGTATTTGTGATATGTTTTGGTATTATTCCGTACTCTCTACATTTTAGTTAAAATTTAAGTCTCTCTTTTAGTTTGATTAGTCTTCTCTTCTGTTTACTGTAATGTTTTAATGTAATGCATGTTTCTATGTCGTATTTAATTTTAATGTGTTCGAAGAATTGTTTCATAATGTTAGTGATCTATAAAAGCTTTGTCGGCAGGCCCTCCGATAATATTAATATATGTATATTTTTTGTGACCAATTTTTTAACGAATATTTGTAGATTTATATTTTTTTATGTTTACTTTGTGCTCCGTCATTCTTATACCTAGTTGTCTTTTTGTTGTTCCGATGTAAGTCAAATTGCACTTCTCCCCTTCTGCCCCCCCCCCGCAGCATAAGAAGATCGTGAAAACACCATTGTAAGCTACGCATTAGCAATAAAATGAGTATCGGATCTACACTGTGATAATTTATGTTCGTCTTTTTAATTTATTAGTCTCTTGTTTTCTATGTTAATTTATTAAATAGTTTAAATATTTGTCTATAAATTTTCTTTTTTCAAATTAAATAAAAACAAAAGTTATAAAACAAAACAAAAAAACTATGTAAAATACAACAAAAAAACAACATGTAAGTTTAAAAATAACTAACTAAAAAAAATTTTACCTATAAAATAATAAACAAAAAAAATTTTTTTTTTCATAATGTTAAATTTAAGATCAATAAAAAACCCCTGAAGAAGTTGTGAATAGCGACGAAACGTTGGGTAAAAGATGAAATAAAGTTTTTTTATTTGCATTTAAAATCAATTGACCAAAATAGCCTGCATTACCAAATATAAATCTACAAATATTCGTTAAAAAATTGGTCACAAAAAACATACATATATATGATGTTTCAATTAAGAAAAATCAAGTTTTAATATATCTAATATTTAACTTTATTACTAATTAATTATGAAGAAAAAGAACTGTGAGCTAAGTGTGTTGAGTCTTTCGATGATCAGGTGAGACTCTGATGATGACAAAAAAGTGGCAAATCTCGATGACATTTTCTGACATTAGGTGTCAATGCGACAAACCAGGCTTACCAAAATCGAGATCACATCAGTTTCCCTCTCACTTAATTTGGAAAAAATCTGACCTGTTTGCAAGCCCGTTCAGATCTCCTGGGCTTCATTGGTGTATCCGATGAGTGTCCATTTTGGCTTTGTAACCACATTCTAATTATTACAGATGTGTGAATCGGCGCATTGTCCTGCTGGAAAATAATCGGCACCGGTCCAAAAAAATATTGGAATTGAAGCAGACCCGTTTGCAGTATAGTTCTTTAATACGGTGCTATCATTCTGCATCTCAAAAAAACCAAATCGATAGTTCCCTAATATGATATAGCACCCCATACCATAAAGCCTCCCTCGCGGGAGGTTGTAATTGTACCCGTCGTCGGGCCCATCGAGGTTGAACTTCTTTACATCAGAAAATATCACTTTCCGGACAATCGTTTGAAAGACTACTTCCATCAATGTTACAAGACATGCGCGATCCTGCAAAACTGAGCCGCTGTTGTTTTCGGATTTTGTTAAGTAGTGTTTTTTTCTTAAGGCGCTTCAAGCGTCCGGCACTCCTAATTACTCTACTTATATAGCTATCTAAGAAAACTTTTCATCTAAGTTAGTTTAAAAACAATTTTTTTTATTGGTAGCATATTTTTTTAGTTTTTAAGAATTTGAATTTAAATATTTTTTTAATTTTTAGTTTTAGTTCAATTTCAAAGATCTTTTGAGAAGAACGGACACCAACTACGGTACGGCCTCGGTAGTCCGGACACTCGCTAGCCCGGACACTTCAGTAGTCCGGACACCTCCATATTTCGGACACTTTCAAAATTTTACCCCTGCAATCCGGACAGCGTATTAAAATGCGTATGTACAGTGTGCATACA
Organism: Platycheirus albimanus; assembly: GCA_916050605.2. Lineage (NCBI taxonomy): Eukaryota > Metazoa > Arthropoda > Insecta > Diptera > Syrphidae > Platycheirus > Platycheirus albimanus. The sequence continues at coordinate 99,411,334 of OU696696.1, read as the reverse complement.
TTATTATTTGACTCTTTTCTTTGGAAAAACGGTTGTTCATACGATTACGGGGAATCCCCTACTAGTTTTGTCGCTTGTAGTTGGGTGTGGAATTCAGACATTTTAAGCGTTTACTCATTGGAAGTTTATGTTTGTGGTCATTGATTTTGCATGCTCTGTTACATTTCATTGTGAGTGAGATTTGTTTAAGGATAAGGCATATTTTCTTGGTGTTCTAATTTATTATGGCTTCTGCAAAGAAAAGGAAGCATGTCACTTTGACACTTTCTGAGAAATGTAAAATATTGGATGATATTGAAAGTGGCAAATCAGTAAGGCAAGTAGCAGACATTTTCAAAGTCTCGAAGTCAACTGTTTTTGATGTAGATAAAAATTAATAAGATGAAAATACAGAAATTTGTATTTAGCACATTCCAAGGATCAGGTAAGCTGAAAATTAAAGGTCTTAGAACATGAACCCATTTTTCAATGTCATTTAATAATTGCTTCAAGGACAGAGAAAAATTACACCCAGTGGTAGAAGAAGCATTGATGACATGGTTCATCCAACAAAGAAATCATCATGTGCCAATTTCAACAGATATGATTCAAAACAAAGCCAAATTCTTTTACAAAGAGATGACAGGTATGGAAGATTTCAGCAAGTTCTGGTTGGTTGGACAAATTTAAATTGCTACATGGGATTCGATGTCTTAAGATTTGTGGCGAAAAAGTATCCAGCGACATTGCTGCTGTTAAGCCTTTTCAAGAAAATTTTTTAAGAGTGATTCAAGAAATGAAAATAAGTGAAGAACAAGCTTATAATGCTAATGAGTCAACTGCCTTTTGGAGGGTTCTTCCGGGAACGACATGGGTTCATGCTAATGAAAATCTGCTATTGGCAGAAAAATATCCAAAGATCGCGTTACTTTTATGCCATGTTCTAACGCTGCAGGAACTCATAAGTTAACCCTCTTAGATATCGGAAAATCAGTTAGTCCGAGGGCTACCAAAAAAGGCTGGATGTCTACAACAATTTTTCTTATTGGTTCAAGAATAATTTTATTCCAAGTGTGAAAAAGTTTTTGACAGATATTAACATGCCGTTGAAAGCGCTTTTGGTTTCGGATAATGCTACATCTCACCCTAAAGAGGATGAAAAAAACTTTGATCCCAACTTCAGTCTTATTCTTACCGCCTAATTGTACTGTAGTATTGCAGCCGATGGATCGAAATTTAATCCAGAATATAAAGGTAGCATATAGAAAGCAGCTGTTGACCCACATTCTACTGGAAGATAATAAAAACATTGCAACAGTCTTAAAAAAATTCAATTTGCGAGATACTGTTTTTGTTTTAGATTCAGCTTGGAAAGGTATTAGAGAGAAAAATATTAAAAAGAGTTGGTCAATATTATGGCCAGAACTGGCATCGCAATGGGATAACGAAGACGTTATACCACTTTCACAGTTACGCCAACAAATTGACTCGGATTCTTCGCTTGCTGCTTTAAATAGAACTCATACTCATGGCATAATAAGAATCATTGATCCAAATGGTATCACATCCATAGACGAAATCAATAAATGGGCAACTGGTCAAAATGAACTCTTCTACGACTTTTCTGATAATGACATTATTCAGTCCGCTTTACAAATCCAACAAAATTTTGAGGAAGATGATGAAGAAGACAGTGAGACAGAGAAAATAAAAATGTAAACAAAGAAGTCTCGACAATTTCAAATAATGAAGCGAGGAAGATATTTGCCAAGGGCGTTCAGTGGACCGAACAAAATAATGCATTTCAAATGGATATCCTTCTCCTAAAGAGGTTACGCGAAAAATCTGAAAAGATGTTTTTAGATAAAGCGTTTCAACCAAAAATTAACACGTGCTTTCCTACCCTTTAAAAAAAATTAAAATGCGTACCTACATATTGCTTACATACGTACATTATGTATTATATTTAAATTATATGTATACTTCTATTTGTAATAAAAAGGTTTTATAAAGTTTTCTGTTGTTCATTGCATTTAATTTTTACTTGCTCTATAGGGCAAGTATTGGTTTCGTGCAGAAAAAAAAAATCGAGGTTTTAATCAAACATGACATTACGATTATAGAGAAGCCCAAAAAAGTGGTTTTCGCCATACCGTCCGTCGGTCTGTCTGTGCGTCTGTGCGTCTGTGCGTATGTGCGGATGTGCGGATGTGCGGATGTGCGGATGTGCGCTTTTTCACGTCATGCTACAGCCTAAACGGCTTGACGGATTTTCTTCAAACTTGGTATATAGCAGTTTGAAGAAAAACGGTTGTCGAGGTTTTTTTTATTTTGTTTTAGCCCGGCTCAAACTGGTACCTTTCAAGTAACGGTTTTTTTCAATTTGGATTTTCTCGAAAACGGCTCCAACGATTTTGATTAAATTTAAAATTTAGCTAACTTTAAGCATTTCTAACAAAACTGCGTTTTTTGTTTTTGCCTCAAATGGTCGTAACGAAAATCAGGTTTTAACGGCTTTTTTTCAAATAGCCATAAGTTCTCAACGGCTTGATTGAATCAACTCAAACTTTGTTTGACATAGTTTTTTATAGTGTTCTATAGGATGGTTTAGTAAATTTTTCACTGAAGCCTTTCTAAACGGTGGCTTCCATACAACGAGCCGTTGAGTTTTAGCCAACTTTTTTTGGTTTTTTCTAATTTTCTCGAAAATGGCTCTAACGATTTTGGTTAAACTTTGTGTGTTATATTCTTTTAGTGTTTTGAAGAGAACTGCGTTTTTAGTTTTTGGCTAAAAATGCAAATAACGGAGATCTGCTCTTAACGGCTTTTTTTCAAATGGCCATAAGTTGTCAACGGTTGCATCGAATTCACTCAAACTTTGTTTGGTATAGTTCCCAACAGCTTCCTATCAGATGGCATTGATTTTTTTTCATTTTCTCTTTTTTAAATGGTGGCTCCAATACAAAGAGCCACTAGATTTTGGCCAATTTTTTCATTTTTTCTAATTTACTCAAAAAAGGCTCCCCCGATTTTTATGAAACTTTTTATGTAACATACATAGAATACTTCAAACAAAACTGCATTTTTAGTTTTTGGCTATACATGATAATAGCGGAAATTGCTTTTAACAGTATTATTAATCTGGCCATAAGTGGACATTTGTATCATTTATAACACCCAAAAGATAACGTCTTATTTTAAATATTAAAGGTTTCTTAACGTTAGCTCCCGTATATCGAGTTTTCCAGTTTTAGCCAATTTTTTTTGGTTTTTACCAAATTTTTCAAAAATGAATTGTTCTTATTGATCGAAAAGTTTGTTTTCATCGGACTATTGCACCAACAGAGCAAGTACGTGCGACCCAGTCGTGCATTTTATTTCTCTATAGTCCGGACATTTCGCTATTCGGGACACGGTCGAAACCCGGACTAGCGATGCTGTACTGTACGTGGTTAACGTTGCACCAAATAACAGCAATGGTAGTAATAAATCTCAAAATTAGCAATCCACCGCCTGTCAGGTTTTATTTTATAATATAGCTGGTCTTGTTAACAAAACTCTATTATGTAACTTCTTTAAATTTATATGTAATTTTCAAATATTCTTTCTTTTTGAAACTTTTGTTATGTCTGAATATCCTACTAATATTATAAATGTGAAAGTTACGATGTTTGTACGTTTGGATGTTTGGATGTTTGTTGCTAACTAACGCCAGAATGGCTAAACGGATCTGGATAAAATTTGGCACAGAGAAAGCTTATAGTCTGGATATAGGCTATTTTTATCCCGGTAAAATGTATGGTTCCCGTGGGATAGATTTGTTTTAATTTTTTAAATCACACCAGAACGGATGAACGGATCTGAATGAAATTTAGCACAGAGATAGATTATAGTCTGGAATAGCATATTGGCTACTTTTTATCCCGGTAAAATGTATGGTTCCCGTGGGATAGATTTGTTTTAATTTTTGAAATCACACCAGAATGGCTGAACTTATCTGAATGACATTTAGCACAGGGATAGATTATAGTCTGGAATAGCATAATGGCTACTTTGTATCCCGGTAAAATGTATGGTTCCCGTGGGATAGATTTCTTTTAATTATTGAAATCACACCAGAATGGCTGAAAGGAACTGAATGAAATTTAGCACAGAGATAGATTATAGTCTGGAATAGCATATTGGCTACTTTTTATCCCGGTAAAGTGTATGGTTCCCGTGGGATAGATTTGTTTTAATTTTTCCAATCACGCCAGAATGGCTGAACGGATCTAGATGAAATTTGGCACAGAGCTAGATTATAATCTGGTATAGCACATAGGTTTCTTTTTATCACGGTTTAATGTTGTTATGGAATTACAAAGCCATAAGAGAAGGAGAAGCTAGATTACGATAGATGACTCCTCAAGCTACAGTCTACTTCTTGATCAGCTGAAACGCGAGCGAAGCCGTGGGTAAAGGCTAGTATAAAATAATATCAAAAATACTTTAGCGGCTTTGAATTGGTATGGATTCCAGAATCGAGAAATAGTAATTTTTGACGAGCCAGTGGTGGTTGCCTGTATGGTTTTTAAAAAAACCTTGAATCCATCTACCATCTTAAATACTTAAACCTTAATCATGGAACGATACTTCAGGCTAATTTTGGAGGGACAACCGTAAACTTTGTACCCACAACGTTCTTAACAACTTTATTCTTGTTGGCGATATGAACGTAAGAACTGAAACGAAAGGCTCAGTCGAGACCGCCACAAGTCCTACATGCCTCACTGCAGTTTCAGAAACAAGATGCTCGAAGGACACTATTTGTGATAGCAACTGCAACATATTCCTAGAACTCCTGTCCTCGATGACATCGGTGCTTTCATTCTTAATGGAAGAAGCTGATATAGTTAGATGTTTCGTATATTTATATTTGGTAATGCAGGCTATTTTGGTCAATTGATTTTAAATGCAAGTAAAAAAATATTTAAACTATTTAATAAATTAACTTTGAAAACAAGAGACTAATAAATTAAAAAGACAAACATAAATTATCACAGTGTAGTTCCGATACTCATTTTATTGCTAATGCGTACCTTACAATGGTGTTTTCACGATTTTCTTGTGTGTTTATCGTTCTTCTTAATTTTTGTTGTATGCGCAAGCTTTCAAGAGTATACCTCGTCGTCGTTCTCTTCTCTTTGTCGAGTACTTTCACTTCACATCATCGAAATTAAGTATATGGCCGCTATCAATTATGTGTTTTGATAGCCCTGTTGATGGTTTCTTCTTTTTTATGTCCGCTTTGTGCTCCGTCATTTTTAGGGGCCAGTTATAGCGATACGGAAAACCAAACCGAAAAAATTTTCAAATGGAAAATTTTGTATGTTCTGATCCGATTTTTAAGACAAATGCTACACTGATCGATGGCAATCAATGCAGAAAATAATTTTTGTTCATAATAATTTTAATTGAACAAATACTTTTTATTAAAAATGTAATTTTTTATTTTTCTTTTATACTTATAACAGAAAAATGAATAAATACATTTTTAACAAAAAGTACAAGTTTAATTCAAATTTTTATTTGCAAAATAAATTCTCTGAGTTGGTTGCCATCGATCAGTGCATTTGTGTTTTAAATCTGATTATATTATACCAAATTTTCCATTTGAAAATATTTTAGGTTTGGTTTTCCGTATCGCTATAACTGGCCCCTTAGGAGCCAGTTATAGCGATACGGAAAACAAAACCGACAAAATTTTCTAAATTAAAATTAAAATTTTAAAATTTTTGAAACAATTTTCAAAAGGAAAACTTAGTATGTTATGGTTCGATTTAGAACACAAATGCTACACTGATTGATGGCAACCAAATCAGAGAATTTATTTTGCAAACACAAATTTCAATTGAACTCAAACTTTTTGTTTAAAATGTATTTATTTATTTTTCTATTATACGTATAAAAGTGGGAGATTGGTTTTATGGATTTTTGGTAGTCCATATAATCTTGGTGCTATTGCTGCAGATGAATATACATAATTTGTTTTTTTGCCATTGGTCTATGTGATTGCTTTTAAAAAGATCATTTACGATTTCATTATTAATTTTTTGTCGTTTTTGAGTTGGATCTGTTCTTATTGTTTTGTAAGTGTTTCTGTCTTCTAATAGTTCATTCATTTTATTATTTAATCTTCCTTGTACATTATTACTGTTTTACTTCCTTTGTCAGCTTTTGTTATTATTATTTTATTTTTATGTGCGTGTAGAAATTTTTGTGTTTTTTGGTATACTTTTAGAATGAATTTTTCCGCTGTAGTGTTTTTTATGTTTCTCTTATAATCAATGACCTTGTGTGCTATTGTTGATCTGGCTATTTCTTTTTCTCTTTCGTTTTCTATTGTTCTAATACTTTGTTCTACATCTGCAATTATGTGTATTTCATTGTTATTGGTTATTGCAAATGTTTCTCCTAGAAAGAGAAGCCATTTAATCTCTGTTGGAAATTGAATATCAGTTTTGTTAACAAACCGCTTTTCATTAAATATTATTGCCATATTCTAAATGAGAGTTTCTTTGAGCTTTGAAATTTTAAAAATATGAGTTTGTTTTATGAGTGTTTCTATTTCGTTGTACATAAAGTTTTGTTTCATAGTGAATGTATTGTATTCTGTTTCATTTATAAGAGATCGCATTTTGTTATTTGTGTGAAATATGTTGTTGCCTACTGTGTTAATGGATGTGTTAGTTTGTTTGATTTCCAGCTTTAGAATTTTTTTATGAAATTTATATTCAATGTTTGTTAATTGTTTATGTATTTGTTGAGTTATGAAATTATTTTTTATTTTAGATGTTGTATTTGTGATATGTTTTGGTATTATTCCGTACTCTCTACATTTTAGTTAAAATTTAAGTCTCTCTTTTAGTTTGATTAGTCTTCTCTTCTGTTTACTGTAATGTTTTAATGTAATGCATGTTTCTATGTCGTATTTAATTTTAATGTGTTCGAAGAATTGTTTCATAATGTTAGTGATCTATAAAAGCTTTGTCGGCAGGCCCTCCGATAATATTAATATATGTATGTTTTTTGTGACCAATTTTTTAACGAATATTTGTAGATTTATATTTTTTTATGTTTACTTTGTGCTCCGTCATTCTTATACCTAGTTGTCTTTTTGTTGTTCCGATGTAAGTCAAATTGCACTTCTCCCCTTCTGCCCCCCCCCGCAGCATAAGAAGATCGTGAAAACACCATTGTAAGCTACGCATTAGCAATAAAATGAGTATCGGATCTACACTGTGATAATTTATGTTCGTCTTTTTAATTTATTAGTCTCTTGTTTTCTATGTTAATTTATTAAATAGTTTAAATATTTGTCTATAAATTTTCTTTTTTCAAATTAAATAAAAACAAAAGTTATAAAACAAAACAAAAAAACTATGTAAAATACAACAAAAAAACAACATGTAAGTTTAAAAATAACTAACTAAAAAAAATTTTACCTATAAAATAATAAACAAAAAAAATTTTTTTTTTCATAATGTTAAATTTAAGATCAATAAAAAACCCCTGAAGAAGTTGTGAATAGCGACGAAACGTTGGGTAAAAGATGAAATAAAGTTTTTTTATTTGCATTTAAAATCAATTGACCAAAATAGCCTGCATTACCAAATATAAATCTACAAATATTCGTTAAAAAATTGGTCACAAAAAACATACATATATTAGATGTTTCAATTAAGAAAAATCAAGTTTTAATATATCTAATATTTAACTTTATTACTAATTAATTATGAAGAAAAAGAACTGTGAGCTAAGTGTGTTGAGTCTTTCGATGATCAGGTGAGACTCTGATGATGACAAAAAAGTGGCAAATCTCGATGACATTTTCTGACATTAGGTGTCAATGCGACAAACCAGGCTTACCAAAATCGAGATCACATCAGTTTCCCTCTGACCTGTTTGCAAGCCCGTTCAGATCTCCTGGGCTTCATTGGTGTATCCGATGAGTGTCCATCTTCTGCTTGGTTTCCAGGATGTGCGGTTGATACTGGATCTGGAATTATTGGAGAAGAATCCAGATTGATGTTGACTGAAGGTGAATCCGGATGTACCATAACATCGGAGTCATTTAAATCTGTTCTATTATCGTTTGGTTGACCAACATCTGTGTTGTAGCTTCTGTAGATAGGATTTGGTGCAGAGATGGAAGTCCTTATTTTCAGTTGGAAGTAGAACCCGAAACTTCATCTGATTCTGGTGGCGTCGGAATGTGCCTATGCTAACTCTTACACAGTACATTCTTCCTCCTAAAATCTTTTCTACAACTCCAGCAATCCATTTCTCCTTACGTTGGTATTGGCGTGCAAAAACCGGTTGACCGATTTTTTAGCTTCTGGGACAATAGCAATGTTGTCTTCCATGAAGTTTTTCTGCAGGTGAAACTCCAAATTCATCTGGCGTGGAACGATATGTGGACAGAAAAACGCGGAGAGCTTCGTCCCACCGTGGTGTATCCAGTTAAATCTTCCTAAGTGCAGTTTTGAAGGTGCGCACCATCCTCTCAGCAGCTCCATTGGATTCTTTGAAGGGTGGTGATGTTATGTTTTGAATTGAGTTACTTCGGCAGAATTGTTGGAACTCTTTCGAAGTGAACTGGGTACCATTGTCAGACACCAACGTTTTGGGAAGTCCTTCTAATGCGAAAATTGATCGTAATGCTTGAATTGTTGGATCTGACGTTGTAGTTGCCATTCGGACGACGAATGGGAACTTTGATTTGGAGTCGACAACAATTAACCACATCTGTTTCTGAAACGGTCCAGAAAAATCAATGTGCATTCGCTCCCACACTTCTTCAGTTGTCGGCCAGTTAGTGTATTCCCTTGGTGAATTGGTTTGGCATGCCACCAGCAATACCGTCGAGATATCTGCTTAATGCGCGTAAGTCCCCAGTGTCCTTGATGAAGAAGGGACAAGACCTTCGGTTGTAGCTGTTTGGGTATAACGACTCTAGGACTTCCACTGTGGAAGAGAAGAACATTATTAAATATTTCAAAAGATAGCCTTCTTCGAAAATAAGGTAATAAAGAAATGCTTGGTTCTGATTTCTCGTGCGGCCATCCCCTTTGGAGATAGTCTATGACCTTTGTGAGAGCTGCATCGCCCTGTGTCGCCTTGGCTACCGTACGATAATCTATAGGAAAATCATCAATCAGCGAGGAGTTAGCTTCATCTATGTAATGACAAGCTTCCTCGGTGCGGTCAAATGTGTCATCTGACCGCGACAGGCAGTCAGCATTCCCGTGTTGTTTAGTCGGTCGATAACGTATGCTATACGTGTATCCCATAAGAATAAGTGCCCATCGTTGAATGGTCATGTGTGGTAGCTTCTTAGATGGATTAAAAATGGTAAGCAGTGGTTGGTGGTCAGTAACCAGTTCAAATTGACGTCCATACAGGTACTGATGGAATTTCTTCACTCCATAAATGATGGAAAGAGCCTCCTTCTCAATCTGGCTGTATTTTTTCTGAGCCGCATCAAGTGTTTTCGATGCAAATGCAATCGGCCTTTCTGTTTTGTCTGGATAGACATGAGAAATAACGGCACCAATTCCATGCGGTGATGCGTCTGTGGCTAATGTAATTGGAAAATCATCACGAAAATGCACTAATCGCGTTACGCTTAAAATATCATCTTTGAATCAATTAAATGCATTTCTCTGATCCTTTCCCCAAACAAAAGGCTGATCAAGAGAACGTAGCTTGTCAAGTGGGGCGGCTACTTGGGCGAAGTTCTTGATGAACTGATTGTAATAATTCAGTTTACCTATGAACGCCTCTAGGTCCTTAAGGTTCCTCGGTTCAGGCAAATCACGAATAGCTGCAACCCGTGCTTCAGATGGGCGTATTCCAGCGGCATCAATAATATGGCCCAAGTAGTTGAGTTCACTCTTTGCGAATTGACATTGTTCAAGCCGGCATCTCAATCCATGACGTTCTAAACGCTCCAGTAAAGTCTGAAGGTTGTGAAGGTGCTCCGCATTTGTTCTTCCAGAAACGATGATGTCATCTAAATATGAAGTGCAAAACTCTATGTCAGAGGTTAATTGCTCAATATACCTCTGAAAAATTCCAGTGGAACTTGACGTTCCAAAAGGCAAGCGTTGGTATTCAAAAAGACCAAATTCTGTACTTATAACGCAAAGTTTTTTTTACTCTTCATCTAAAGGGACTTGGAGGTAGGCATCGGACAAGTCAACCTTTGTAAAATATTGACCACCTTGTAGTTTGTGGAAGAGTTCCTGTATTCTTGGCATAGGGTGTCGATCGATCTCTAACTGTGGGTTTATGGTTATGCGAAAATCTCCACAAATGCGTAAGCTGCCGTTTGCTTTCTTCACCACGACAATGGGTGCTGCCCATTGACTAGTCTCGACAGGTCGTAGGATGCCTAACTGTTGCAAACGTGTTATCTCTGTTCGAACAGCATCTTTTAAACCAAAAGGTACAGGGCGATGTTTAAAGTACTTAAGTTGACTATTTGGCTTTAATGTCAAATGAGCGACAACTTGTTTACTACAACCTAATTCTGGACTAAAAACTGCTTTGTGCTCCTCACAAATGGATTTTGCATCGTCTGCTTAAGCATCTTCATTAGTTATTTGTAACATAACTCTCCCCTTGAATAATTGATTTAAAAATCAAAGGCCTCGAACCAATCTAAGCCCATTATATATGCACCATGTGGAAGCTCGCTTATTCCCTTAATAGGTACACTAACACCTCCGTAAGCTTTCAACGAGCGGCTAGTAGGTTCGCAGGGGGGTTCCCAAGAGCCTGATACCCTTCAAGGCCCACCGGTTACATTTATTACACACTGAATTCATGTGTTTGCACTGCTCTCGATTGTGGTGTATCAAACATTCTGGGCAAGACTTTCTAGCAAGAAAATTTGCATTTGGCTTACTTGGATATTGCTGTTCACGTTTATGGCTGAGTTGGTTAATTTCAATTGTTGAAGGTGCTGTTGAAGCAATATTTCCTTCTAAATTTCAGCGGCTGTTTTGGTTGACTCAAATGCAGTAACTAGCTCTTCTATTTCTCCTAAGGTTGGGTCTTTCTTTTGTTTAGCAGCCATGCAGACGGACTCATGTGGAGTGTAGTAGACGATCATATCTCTGATCATGCAGTCAGCGTATGATGTACCACAGCCTTCTTTACCACAGACGAAGTTACAGTCTCTGGCTAATCCTCTTAAATCGGCGATCCACTCACCATATGTTTGGCCTGGAGACATTTTCTGTCGCAAAAATTTGCATCTCGATGCGAGTACATGCAATTTTGTTTGAAAATGTTTTGTCAATTTAGTTGTTAAATCTTTAAATGAGTGTATACTCACATCGGTGGTCTCGAACAGCTTTTGGAGTACCTCGTTGATATAATTTCCACAGGTTGACAAGAAATTTGCGTTCTTTAGATTGCCGTCTTCTACTGCATTGGCTTTAAAATGTTGCTGAAGCTGGAACAAATAATTTTCCCATGTCTCTTTTTCTAAAGAGAAAGCGCGAAACTGTGGAATAGTTTTGGATGGTACAGACCCTGCTGGTCCTGCTGAACTCTAAAACATCTTCTTCATGCGGTCTGTATTTGATTTGAGAAGAGTCTCCATCCATTGCTTTTGTTGTTCAAGCAATTTTTCCACCAGTTGTAGATCCATAAGTTCTTAAGATATACCTCGTCGCCAAGATGATATAGTTAGATGTTTCAATTAAGAAAAAGCAAGTTTTACTATATCTAATATTTAACTTTATTACTAATTAATTATAAAGAAAAAGAACTGTGAGGTAAGTGTGTTGAGTCTTTCGATGAATCTGATGATGACAAACAAGCGGCACATCTCGAAGACATTTTCTGACATTAGGTGTCAATGCGACAAACCAGGTTTACCAAAATCGAGGATCTAAAATGCGACGTCAATGCTGCCAGATCACATCAGAAGCTTTAATGATACAAACGGCGAGTTTACCTTTGTCAGCATTAGGGGTTCCTCTGTTATCGATTACTGCTGTACATCATAGGGATCATGGTAGGATGTGAAACCTTTTCAGACCATATGCACATCATTTCTTCTCTTAACACCTCCAATTATTCGAGTTGCATTGCTAGACCAGTGGTTCATATTCCTTGCCTCAAGTGGATGGAGAAAAGATGTCACACTTATGTACAAAATCTGGATTCAGCTGTAAGAAACAGAATTATTACTTCTGACTGGATTGAAAATCGTTGCAACGCAATTAAAGACTGCATATACGAAGCAAATGGAGGAGTTTGTTATAAAAACCTGAAGTTTGAACCAAAAAAACCATGGTTCGACCTTGCATGCAATCTAGTTCGAAAAAATACTTTTAAGCACCTTAAAACTTTAAGGAAGTTAAACCTTGATGTTTTCCGTATCAAATACGCAATTTAAAGAAACGCGAATACTATCAACATACTGCCAGTAAACAACAACTAGTCAATTCAACAAAGGAATTGTGGACACTTGCGAGAGAAACGTGGTGACACACATATTTTAAGAACCTCACTTATGGCAGAAGATTTTAAAACTCATTTTTGTAACTCTCTTACGGAAACCACTGAGGTGTCTACATAATTGTTCCCTGAAATACATGAATCTGTGAACCACAAATGGATCAAGCTATAGAGAGGGATGAAATCGTGTTAGCAATTGCAGCATCAAAAAAAAAATAAGGACCCTGGCATGTATGGAATACCATCGGAATTCTACAAAAAAAGCAACTCCTTTCCTCATTGATGAAATTTTTATGTTAATAAGTGATATTTTCGAAACCGCAACAATATCCACTTCATTCAAAAAGTCTATAATTTATCCTTTATTGAAAAAAGGCGATGCTAACGTAGTAACAAAATAATCGTGGATTGCATTTTCTTGAGACACCATATAAAATATTCACATCGGTGCTTCTAAAAAGGCTCACTACATGGATTGAAGAAAAAAACCTCCTTAATGAACATCAAGCTGCATACCGCAACAATTACTCCAATTTCGACCAGATTTACAACCTTACGTGCCTTATACAGATGCAACTATGCCAAAAGAAAAAAACTCTTCAAAAACTGCAGCTTGTGTTCCTGTGAAAAACTCTTCCAGAACTCGTCAAAAACTTCCGTGATAGGCCCAAACCATATAATTTGTAAGACAATGTTTCTCTGTCAATTGTATCGAAAGCTGTTGTATCGAATCGCATGAGTTCTGGTAACTCTGCATTCGATTGTCACATATGTATAAGAAGGTAAAATTAAACGTAAATAAAATTCAACGCCAACTGGGACGGACTCAATAAATTCTTCGGAAACTTTAACTGGTCACTATGTTTCCTGAATGGTGGGCAAAATCGTATCGTCACCTCCAAGTGGTGCCTGCTGGATAGCCGAAAGGTGAACTAACGACGAACGTTGGATCCATCGGATCCATAGGTTGTAGATACCTGAGTTATCTTCTCAGGAACTAGGAGCAGGAAGAAAGAGATACGCTCTGAAGATCCAACCACCACAAAGATCTATATGTCATGCACAGGCCTCACAAGCCGGTCATGAAAGGAAAACTCGATTGTGATGAAAACCACAGAAAATTCCTCGGATGAAAGAACCAAAAATGTTGACGACCCCCCCCCCGCAAACGAAAAACGGACAACGATTTACGCATATGCACGTGGAACGTGCGTACGCTAAGCAGGCCGCGTAAAGCCGAGCAGCTAGCCGAGACCCTCGCCAGTCTCAACGCTGATATAACAGCCCTGCAGGAGATGCGATGGGATGGACCGGGCCTGAGAATTACAGAGGACTGTAATTTCTATTATGGGAAATGCCACCTTGATGGGAGATCGCGCTTGTTTGGGTGCGGTTTCGCTGTCAGAGGAAGACTTAGGCAAAAGGTCTTGAGCTTTCGCGAAGTCAGCGAGAGAGTGACAACGATCCGCATTAAGGCCAAATTCCACCACATAAGCCTAATTAGCGCCCATGCCCCTACAGAAGAGAAAGACGACGCTACCAAAGAATGTTTCTACGAGCTCCTCGCCAAAACATATGAGCAGTGCCCAAAACATGACATTAAAATTATCTTGGGAGACTTCAATGCCAAAATTGGGAGAGAGGACATCTTTGGTATGACGATCGGAAAACACAGCCTGCACGACACGACCTCCGACAACGGACTCAGGCTCATCGATTTTGCAGCGGGAAAAAACATGGTGCTGAGCAGCACGCGATTCCCGCGTCCCGACATCCACAAGGGCACATGGCAATCCCCAGATGGTCGAACCTGCAACCAAATCGACCATGTTGTGATTGATGGAAGACACTCCTCCAGCATTATGAATGTCCGTACATTCCGAGGAGCAAACATCGATTCGGAAACTACACCTAGGAAATTCAATGTTGGACGTCTTCAATCGGAAGAGACCGCCGCTGCCTATGCCGACCGCGTATCCCTTGAGCTTGCGAGAAATCCTTCGACTGATGACATGAACCCGGAAAACCAATGGCAGCTATGTCAACAAGCCATAAGAAGTGCTGCGTCAGAGGTATTGGGCTTCTCACATCCACCCCCCAGAAACCCCTGGTTCGACTCCGAATGTGCTCAGGCAAACAAAGCCAAAACGGAGGCATACAAGTCGTGGCTCCAGATAGATACTAGAGCATCCAGAAATCTCTATGTTGAGCGAAGGAAAGTTGAGAAACGTCTACTCAGGAGAAAGAAAAAAGAACACCAGCAACGCGAAGTCGAGGAGATGCAGAGATGTTTTTGCAGAAAAGAGGTACGAAACTTCTATAAAAAGGTGAAACAGTCTACATCCGGTTTCACAAGCCGCCCTGGGCCCTGCAAAGATCAGGATGGAAATACCATAGTGGAAACGCAGGCGATGTTAGCCATCTGGAGAGACTACCTTAACCGGTTGCTAAATGGCGATCACAGCCAAGATCCCGCCCAAGATCAACTTGTTCCAGTTAATCTAGATGACGACCACGAACTACACCCGCCCGACCAAAATGAAATCAAAGTAGCCATCACCAGACTAAAGATGAATAAAGCAGCTGGATGTGATGGCCTTCAAGCGGAGCTTTTTAAACACGCTGGAGATGACCTGGTCAGGAGCATACACCAACTCATCTGCAAAATATGGTCGGAGGAAAGTATGCCCGATGAGTGGAATCTCAGTACCATCTGCCCGATTCACAAAAAAGGAGACCGCCTCCTCTGCGCCAACTATAGAGGCATAAGCCTTTTAAACATCGCCTATAAGATCCTGTCCAGCGTTTTATGTGAACGTCTCAAGCCGTTTGCTGACGACCTGATAGGTCCTTACCAATGCGGCTTCAGACCTGGAAAATCTACCACCGACCAAATATTCACATTACGCCAGATCCTGGAGAAAACCCAAGAGTATAACATCGACACCCACCACCTGTTCGTCGATTTTAAAGCCGCCTACGACAGTGTTAATAGAGTTGAACTGTATCGTGCCATGTCTAACTTTAGAATCCCTGCTAAACTGATCCGCCTTATCAGGATGACGTTGGAGAATGCTCGCTGTTCCGTCCAAGTTGGTAGAGACTCAACTGAAACCTTCGAAACCACCAGAGGGCTAAGACAAGGTGACGCACTGTCATGCAGCTGTTTTAATATTGTGCTTGAAAATGTAATACGGAGCACCCATGCCAGTACATCAGGCACCATTTTCAATAAATCGACACAATTACTTGGGTTTGCTGATGACATAGACGTGATAGGAAGAACAAAGCGAGCATTAACCGGTGCTTTCACTACTATGGAGTCAGCAGCAAGCAGAATGGGGCTGAAAATAAACGAGGACAAGACGAAGTATATGCTTTCATCAACAAAAGTCCAATCCCACCACCGACTTGGTCAGAACGTAACCATTGATAGGTATAACTTCGAGGTAGTCAGTGAATTTGTCTAACTGGGCACTGCTGTAAACACAGGCAACAACATCAGCGCTGAAATCAAACGCAGACTAACTCTTGCTAATCGCTGTTTCTTTGGGCTGAGTAAGCAATTGAGGAGTAAAGCCCTATCGAGAAGAACCAAGGTGACACTGTATAAAACACTCATCACCCTCTCCCAATCGGATGAAAATTCACTTGGAGTCTTCGAGAGAAAAGTACGATCTATGGTCCTGTCTGCGTAAATCGCGAAAACAACGTTTGGAGAAGAAGATATAACAATGAACTGTACGAGCTGTACAGCGACATAAGCCTAGCCAGAAAAATTCGAATCCAAAGACTAAGATGGCTGGGCCATGTAGAGCGAATGGACATCGACGCTCCAGCTCGTAAAGTCTTCAACGCCAAACCCGAGGGAGTCAGAAGCCAAGGTAGACCTCATCTTCGATGGAGTGACCAGGTAGAGGGAGACATCCGTCAACTTGGAGTACGAAATTGGAGACAGCAGGCTAGAGATCGAGCCGGCTGGAGGGGCATTCTCAGCAAGGCCTTGGAGTACCACGCTCCAGTGGCGCCAACATAAGTAAGTAAGTATGTTTCCTGAATAGTGACGTAGACTCCAGCGCTGAAATGATTACAAACATTATTCTCTGCGGAATGAGAAATTTTGTTCCGAATAAGACAAAAAGTATCAAACCAAAAGAGACTTCATGGTTCCACTTGAGCTGTAAAGAAGCTATCGTCGTGAGCGAAGTTAGTTTCCGTTGTTACAAAGCCAACCCTTCTGAGGAAAACCGGAATAAGTTCAAACAAGCAAGAAAGACATGTAATGCCCATATTCAAAGAACCAAGTTTTTACATGAACAAAAATTAAGGCAAAAAATACTACAATATCCCAAAGGTAGTAAACATTTTTGGTCATTTGTAAAAACGTACGAAACTCCACTTCGTCCTCGGTTCCGACGATAGTCAATAACGACACTCCTGTGGTAAGCTCTCAAGCAAAGGCTGATTTATTTGCAGCAAAGTTCGCTGCCAATTCGACACTACCACAGAGTGACATGACTCCTCCTGTTCTTGAGAGGGTTAATGGTTTTATGGGACAAATCTCCTTTCGCATTCGTTCAGTTGCAAGAGTTCTTAAAGATCTCAATATACACAAATCCGCTGGCCCGGATAGTATCTCCCCAATAGTTCTGAAGAGGTATGCTTCCACGCTGGCAAAACCACTGCGTAAGCTTTTCCATCTGTCCTACTCTACAGGTCTCTTTCCGAGTGCATGGAAAACAGCATTTGTCCAGAACGTTCCAAAAAAGGCGTATCTTCATCTCCTTCCAACTACCGACCAATTGCACTTACGTCCCTTCTTTCCAAGGACGTGGAAAACCCTGATAAATTTTCAGATCAAGAAATATCTTGAGAAACGAAAACTTCTTAATGACCGGCAGTACGGTTTTCGTAGCAATAGGTGGAACCAATCTTTACATCGTTTTGGAGAAAGTAAGATTATTGCACTCGATATTTCAAAAGCATTTGATAGAGTCTGGCACCAGGCTCTCTTATCGGAAATGCGTGCATTTGACATCGATGAACCCCTTCTTCGATGGATTAGAAATTACTTTTCGGACCGTTCAATTCGCGTTGTTTTGGATGGTTTTCAGTCTGCTACCCACAAAATAAATGCTGGTATGCCCCAAGGCTTTGTTCTGTCTCCAACACTCTTTCCTGCGTGTTCTGTATAGGATCCAAAAAAGGAAACATTTCCGTCACTTGAACATCGTCGAAATGTCTCATGTCTTTCCTTATTTTACAGATTCTTTTACAAAAAATGCTCACTCGAGGTAGCCAGTTGCGTTCCACCCCTTAAACATTTCCCCCGTAATACTCGTCTTGCTAGGAACGCTCATCAGTTTACACTTGAGCCCAATTTCGGACGTACCGTGAAATATAGAGATTCTTTCTTTAGCCGTACAACACGAATGTGGAATGGATTGCCTGGCACAATTTTTCCTTGCCATTTTGATCTTCAAACATTCAAGATCAATGTTCATCGACACCTCCTTTCCCTCCCTTCCTAACTTCCTATCGCTCGCGCTGTGACTTATCATTAAAAGGGCTATAACAAACCCCTTGAGCGCGTGTGCATTATAAAAAAAAAAAAAAAAAAAAAAAAAAAAAAAAAAAAGGCCCTTTAAACTGATAGGAGAAAGAACAATTACCGAAACATTTGTTTCACTTAAACATCGCCGCCGCCGTAATATTTCTTGTCTAACCTTGTTTTATCGCTACTTCCACAAAAAGTGCTCCAGCGAAATAGCCAGATGCATTCCTCCCCTTTAACAATTTCCCCGTAACACTCGCATCGCTAGGAATGCCCATCAATTTACCCTCGAGCCTAACTTCGGACGTACTGCAAGTATAGAGACTCTTTTTTTAGCCGCACTACAAGAATATGGAATGCTTTACCCGGCTCAATTTTTCCCTCCCCTTGCATTACGTATGGCAACACTATCCATACGTAGAGTTCTCTTTATTTTGTATAATTGTATAATTTGCTATTATGAAACTATAAATATGTTAGTTAGTTTACTTTCTGACTCCAACAAGAGAGGTTGTTCTACACCATAAAGTCAAGGATAAATTAATAAAAGTGGGTATTTTTAATACAATTTTTCCCACAGAAAATTTTTTTGTCTTTTATTTCGATCGGCTTTATAATGGTGCGGAACATTATGGTCGATCGAGCCGGGATAAAAAAAGCGACCTATCAAAAAAACGGGAGTGAACAAAATTATCGAACGGAGAAACGGGAGCTATCGAAGGAAGGAGTCTACCTACATCCAGGACCCATCCAGGAGGATGGAGGAGGACAGACAGCACAGGAGGTGCCTGGAGGATAACCAGGAAGCGGCAGGAGCACACATTCAAGTTAACATGATTGGCTGCACAGATGGCAAATGTGCAGTTCGATCATGGTAAGAAAATAAAGTTGTACTTAATGTATGTATTTGATTTTTGCGTTATTTTGGGGCTTAATTTGTCCATCTGTGTGACTTACAACCACACAGATTGGTCATTTTTGCGGTTTTTGCGGTTTAATTTGTCCATCTGTGTGACACACAGGTTGGTAAATATGCGTTTTTTGCGGCTTAATTCAGTTTAGTTTAGTTTATTCATCAATTGATATTTTAACATCTGCTGATTACATATAAATTTTGATAGGGATACATTGATATAAATTTCTACTAGTTTTAAAAACAACAATTAAGTTACTTAAAATTTTTTTATAATAAATATTACATGGGAGCGGTTCGGAAGCCCGTTTTTTAAAATCCCGTTTTTTATAATCCCGCAAAAAAAAATAATTAAAATCCCGATTCTAAAGTACCGCTTTTTTAAAATCCCGCTTTTAATAATCCTGTTTAAACAGAATCCCGTTTCTCGTGAGCCCGCTTTTTAAAATCCCGTTTAATCCTGCTTAGCCCGTTTCTAGAGCAATATCTAAAATAATTAAAGATAGAAAATCAATGACTAAAACCGATTTTTTGCGCCGTATAGCTCACAATATAAAACTTTAATCTTAATATTTCGAAAAAATATCTAAAATCTTGAAACCTCATTTTTGTTATGTTCTATGTTCTTTATTTTTTTATTTGTTAAGTTACAAAATCAATAAAAAAAACTTCTCCAAATATTTGTTTTTTGTTTTCTTTTTGTCTCCTTTCATACGACATAACGCCCATGAACATTATGTCACCTCATCATCATCAGCATTGGGCTGTAAAATAAATTCAATCCCGCTTTTGGAATCAACACAAGGTGTTTTATTTTAAAAATCGCCGCGATTTTTAAAATAAAACACCTTGTGTTGATTCCAAAAGCGGGCTTATAAAAACGGGAATTTAATAAACGGGATGGTAAAAAACAGGATTTTAAAAGCGGGATTTTATAAAAACGGGATTTTTAAAAACAGTATTTAAAAAAAAGGGATTTTAAAGACAGGATTTTAAAAAAACAGGATTCTGAAAATCGGGCTACCGAACCCAACCCATATTACATTACAAATGACTAGATTTTTGAAAAAAATACTGCTTTAAAATGTTCTCTTGTAATGCAAAGGTCAATCTCACCGCAGTGTGAGATGAATAATTTCAAGCAACGCGTTATGGGTTCATTTTGACCATAATTTGTTCTGTGAGCAGGAACGAAAAACGCCATATTACGATTTCTTATTCGAGTATCAGGAACATTAAACCATATTAAAGATAGCAGTTCACTATATTCTATTGTCAAAAATATCTTTAACAAATAATGTACACTGACACATTCTTCGAGATTCAAGTGATTTCATGTTAATTAAACACATCTTGAAAAATAGTTTGGTATATCATCATTCCAGTTCCGCAGTGCAAACCTGGTAAATCTTCTTTGTATTCTTTCAATTCTAGATGTGCTATTCTCGTAGAAAGGAAACCAAACAACTGAACAATATTCCAAAAATGGCAACACTAACGTCATGAATAAAGTTTTAAGAGTGTAAACGTCTTTAAAATTGGTAGATTTTCGCTTTAAAAAGCCCAATATAGAATTGCATTTAGAGACAATATAATCAAAATGATTTTTAAAGCTAAGCTTTGAGTCAAAAAAAAACTCCCAGATCTTTCACAGCTTCGACTCGTAGTAGTTGTTTTTCATAAAACATATAATCAAATGTCACCAAAGAAGCTGACTTTGTTGAACTGAAGACTTTGTATTTCAAAAAGTTTAGTTCAAGTTTATTGGTATCGCACCAAATTGGTATGCTCAGGAGAAAATGATTTTGGTGTGTATAAGAAAAGGAATTTTTTGGGGAAATTAATTTTGTTCACGTATAGGATAAGGGACATTATTTTGGTTTGTGCCAAAGAAGATATATATATATAGAGTCCAATCTTTCCTACGTTCCATCCTCCTCTGCTAAAATTTTCGTGGTCTCTTTTCTATTGTATTCATTGTCCGTGTGAAACAACAACAAGAAACAAGAAAAGAGATTTTGTTTATGTAACGCACACATGTTTAACAAAAAGAACAATATGACAGTTGTAGCACACACACATGTTTTACAAAAAGAACAATATGACAGCTGTAGCTTGTAGGCAAAATCAAAACAAGGCACAAGATTGGACTCTATGTATATATCCTCTTTGGTACTTACGCTGGTTGTGGTTAAACGGTTTTTTTCTCTTTTTGGATGTGAATGTGAACATTGTCTTTGTTCTACACATTCCTTTCATCAACTCAGAGAAATATTTGTCGCGTCGCAAACGCGCTAGAGCACGCCACGAACACTTGTATAAGTAGTTCTTTTGTGCTACGATTATGTATGTATACTACATACATTCAGCCTTTTTAGGCGAGACGCAAATACCTTGATTTTGCCAAACTGTACATTTGCAAGACGTACAGATGGACTTATTGCAATCGAAAACGAAAATAAAAAAAAAGTACCAATCTATGCATTTGCAAGATGCGCCGTTGGACTTTTTGAGCCGATAAAAACGCATATTGACCAATCTATGTATTTTTAAGACACAGATGGACAAATTAAACCGCAAAAACCGCAAAAATGACCAATATGTGTGGTTGTAAGTCACACAGATGGATAAATTAAACCGCACAAACCGCAAAAACTACCAATCTGTGTAGTTGCAAGTCACACAGATGGATAAATTAAACCGAAAAAACCGCAAAAATTACCAATCTGTGTGGTTGTAAGTCACACAGATGGATAAATGCTTTCTGTTTATCGTAAAGATAGATCTAAGTCATCTGGAATGAATTTAGGTGGTGGAGTTCTAGTTGCTGTAAAATCGTCTTGTAATAATAAACAATGCTATTTAAAAATAGATACCGATAATCTCGAGCAATTATGTGTAAATATTTGTCATAATAATATGGACTTATTTTTCATACATTCGCCCTAGAAGTGATTTTGATGTTTATTCAAACCATATTTCTAATATAATTTCATTGGTGAGTGAATTGACAACTAATCAATTCCCATTTGTACTCGGTGATTTCAATATTGGTGACGTTACCTGGAGTTGTTCTGATGGTGAGTTCCTTTAAATGTGTTAAAAGATGTGGAGTCATTAGTGGTTGATTCACTTACTTCTTTAGACTTAAGTCAAATAAATTTTGTAAAAAATGATTTGAACAGGATTCTGGACTTAGTTTTTATTAGAAATGATCTCAAATATTGTTTGAATTAAGCAGATTTTCCATACGTTAATAATTCAATACATCATAAAGCACAATGTTTTATTTTTGATTGTTACTCTTTTGCAAAGGTTTCTCTTAGTGAAAGAAATTGTTTTAATTTTGCTAAGGCTGATTTTGAACTGTTTTTAGAGTACTTTTAATTATACATAATATAAACATCTTATAATTCTGATACTATACCTAATATAGGTGAATGTTTTTCAAATTTATCACCAATTACTGATTTTTCTCTGGAAGAGTTTTTAGTAGAAGAAGTTTTGACTGGTTTGGATAGTCTCGATATTTCAAAGAAATCTGGTTATGATAATATTCCACCTATATTACTGAAAAATCGCTCAAACTCCCTTGTTTCTGGCTACTTTTTAGGGAATGGAAGGTGTCATTTATAGAACCAATCTTCAAAACTGGACAAAAACACTTAATAAGAACTATAGACCAATTTCAAAATTATCTGCGTTACCAAAACTTTTCGAAAAGTTAGTTACACAAAAACTGTATTTCTCTGTAAAAAACGCGATTTCTCCCAATAAACATGGCTTCGTAGCCGGTCGATCTACTAGTAACAATTTGTGTATTTTCACCAGTTTTTGTATTAATCAGATTGAAAGAGGTAAACAAATTGATGTTTTGTATACAGATTTTGTAAAAGCCTTCGATCGAGCCCATCATGATTTACTTCTACAAAAACTAAAAAGATTAGGACTGAATGGTAATTTTCTCAGTTGGTTAAGATCTTATCTAATGAATAGAAAACAAATTGTTCAAATTGATAGCTACCGCTCAAATTTTATAAATGTTCTTTGGGGTCTTCCACAACGAAGCCATTTAGGACCTCTGTTGTTTACTCTTTTTATAAATGATTTACCTGACGTTATTAAATATAGTCATTGCTTAATGTATGCTGATGATGTGAAAATTTTTTTTGATGTATGTTCTCTTTCGGACTGTTCTAATCTACAAATTGATATTAAAAACTTTTTAATTTGGTGCGATACCAATAAACTTGAACTAAACTTTTTGAAATGCAAAGTCTTCAGTTCAATAAAGTCAGCTTCTTTGGTGACATTTGATTATATGTTTTATGAAAAACAACTACTACGAGTCGAAGCTGTGAAAGATCTGGGAGTTTTTTTTTTGACTCAAAGCTTAGCTTTAAAAATCATTTTGATTATATTGTCTCTAAATTCAATTCTATATTGGGCTTTTTAAAGCGAAAATCTACCAATTTTAAAGACGTTTACACTCTTAAAACTTTATTCATGACGTTAGTGTTGCCATTTTTGGAATATTGTTCAGTTGTTTGGTTTCCTTTCTACGAGAATAGAACATCTAGAATTGAAAGAATACAAAGAAGATTTACCAGGTTTGCACTGCGGAACTGGAATGATGATATATTAAACTATTTTTCAAGATGTGTTTAATTAACATGAAATCACTTGAATCTCGAAGAATGTGTCAGTGTACATTATTTGTTAAAGATATTTTTGACAATAGAATATAGTGAACTGCTATCTTTAATATGGTTTAATGTTCCTGATACTCGAATAAGAAATCGTAATATGGCGTTTTTCGTTCCTGCTCACAGAACAAATTATGGTCAAAATGAACCCATAACGCGTTGCTTGAAATTATTCAACTCACACTGCGGTGGGATTGACCTTTGCATGACAAGAGAACATTTTAAAGCAGTATTTTTTTCAAAAATCTAGTCATTTGTAATGTAATATGGGTTGGGTTCGGGAGCCCGATTTTCAGAATCCTGTTTTTTTAAAATCCTGTCTTTAAAATCCCTTTTTTTAAAATACTGTTTTTAAAAATCCCGTTTTTATAAAATCCCGCTTTTAAAATCCTGTTTTTTACCATCCCGTTTATTAAATTCCCGTTTTTATAAGCCCGCTTTTGGAATCAACACAAGGTGTTTTATTTTAAAAATCGCCGCGATTTTTAAAATAAAACACCTTGTGTTGATTCCAAAAGCGGGCTTATAAAAACGGGAATTTAATAAACGGGATGGTAAAAAACAGGATTTTAAAAGCGGGATTTTATAAAAACGGGATTTTTAAAAACAGTATTTTAAAAAAAGGGATTTTAAAGACAGGATTTTAAAAAAACAGGATTCTGAAAATCGGGCTCCCGAACCCAACCCATATTACATTACAAATGACTAGATTTTTGAAAAAAATACTGCTTTAAAATGTTCTCTTGTCATGCAAAGGTCAATCCCACCGCAGTGTGAGTTGAATAATTTCAAGCAACGCGTTATGGGTTCATTTTGACCATAATTTGTTCTGTGAACAGGAACGAAAAACGCCATATTACGATTTCTTATTCGAGTATCAGGAACATTAAACCATATTAAAGATAGCAGTTCACTATATTCTATTGTCAAAAATATCTTTAACAAATAATGTACACTGACACATTCTTCGAGATTCAAGTGATTTCATGTTAATTAAACACATCTTGAAAAATAGTTTGGTATATCATCATTCCAGTTCCGCAGTGCAAACCTGGTAAATCTTCTTTGTATTCTTTCAATTCTAGATGTTCTATTCTCGTAGAAAGGAAACCAAACAACTGAACAATATTCCAAAAATGGCAACACTAACGTCATGAATAAAGTTTTAAGAGTGTAAACGTCTTTAAAATTGGTAGATTTTCGCTTTAAAAAGCCCAATATAGAATTGTATTTAGAGACAATATAATCAAAATGATTTTTAAAGCTAAGCTTTGAGTAAAAAAAAAAACTCCCAGATCTTTCACAGCTTCGACTTGTAGTAGTTGTTTTTCATAAAACATATAATCAAATGTCACCAAAGAAGCTGACTTTATTGAACTGAAGACTTTGCATTTCAAAAAGTTTAGTTCAAGTTTATTGGTATCGCACCAAATTAAAAAGTTTTTAATATCAATTTGTAGATTAGAACAGTCCGAAAGAGAACATACATCAAGAAAAATTTTCACATCATCAGCATACATTAAGCAATGACTATATTTAATAACGTCAGGTAAATCATTTATAAAAAGAGTAAACAACAGAGGTCCTAAATGGCTTCGTTGTGGAAGACCCCAAAGAACATTTATAAAATTTGAGCGGTAGCTATCAATTTGAACAATTTGTTTTCTATTCATTAGATAAGATCTTAACCAACTGAGAAAATTACCATTCAGTCCTAATCTTTTTAGTTTTTGTAGAAGTAAATCATGATGGGCTCGATCGAAGGCTTTTACAAAATCTGTATACAAAACATCAATTTGTTTACCTCTTTCAATCTGATTAATACAAAAACTGGTGAAAATACACAAATTGTTACTAGTAGATCGACCGGCTACGAAGCCATGTTTATTGGGAGAAATCGCGTTTTTTACAGAGAAATACAGTTTTTGTGTAACTAACTTTTCGAAAAGTTTTGGTAACGCAGATAATTTTGAAATTGGTCTATAGTTCTTATTAAGTGTTTTTGTCCAGTTTTGAAGATTGGTTCTATAAATGACACCTTCCATTCTCTAAAAAGTAGCCAGAAACAAGGGAGTTTGAGCGATTTTTCAGTAATATAGGTGGAATATTATCATAACCAGATTTCTTTGAAATATCGAGACTATCCAAACCAGTCAAAACTTCTTCTACTAAAAACTCTTCCAGAGAAAAATCAGTAATTGGTGATAAATTTGAAAAACATTCACCTATATTAGGTATAGTATCAGAATTATAAGATGTTTATATTATGTATAATTAAAAGTACTCTAAAAACAGTTCAAAATCAGCCTTAGCAAAATTAAAACAATTTCTTTCACTAAGAGAAACCTTTGCAAAAGAGTAACAATCAAAAATAAAACATTGTGCTTTATGATGTATTGAATTATTAACGTATGGAAAATCTGCTTAATTCAAACAATATTTGAGATCATTTCTAATAAAAACTAAGTCCAGAATCCTGTTCAAATCATTTTTTACAAAATTTATTTGACTTAAGTCTAAAGAAGTAAGTGAATCAACCACTAATGACTCCACATCTTTTAACACATTTAAAGGAACTCACCATCAGGACAACTCCAGGTAACGTCACCTATATTGAAATCACCGAGTACAAATGGGAATTGATTAGTTGTCAATTCACTCACCAATGAAACTATATTAGAAATATGGTTTGAATAAACATCAAAATCACTTCTAGGGCGAATGTATGAAAAATAAGTCCATATTATTATGACAAATATTTACACATAATTGCTCGAGATTATCGGTATCTATTTTTAAATAGCATTGTTTATTATTAAAAGACGATTTTACAGCAACTAGAACTCCACCACCTAAATTCATTCCAGATGACTTAGATCTATCTTTACGATAAACAGAAAGAATTTATCCATCTGTGTGACTTACAACCACACAGATTGGTAATTTTTGCGGTTTTTGCGGTTTAATTTATCCATCTGTGTGACTTGCAACTACACAGATTGGTCATTTTTGCGGTTTGTGCGGTTTAATTTATCCATCTGTGTGACTTACAACCACACATATTGGTCATTTTTGCGGTTTTTGCGGTTTAATTTGTCCATCTGTGTCTTAAAAATACATAGATTGGTCAATATGCGTTTTTATCGGCTCAAAAAGTCCAACGGCGCATCTGGCAAATGCATAGATTGGTACTTTTTTTTTATTTTCGTTTTTGATTGCAATAAGTCCATCTGTACATCTTGCAAATGTACAGTTTGGCAAAATCAAGGTATTTGCGTCTCGCCTAAAAAGGCTGAATGTATGTAGTATACATACATAATCGTAGCACAAAAGAACTACTTATACAAGTGTTCGTGGCGTGCTCTAGCGCGTTTGCGACGCGACAAATATTTCTCTGAGTTGATGAAAGGAATGTGTAGAACAAAGACAATGTTCACATTCACATCCAAAAAGAGGAAAAAACCGTTTAACCACAACCAGCGTAAGTACCAAAGAGGATATATACATAGAGTCCAATCTTGTGCCTTGTTTTGATTTTGCCTACAAGCTACAGCTGTCATATTGTTCTTTTTGTTAAACATGTGTGTGTGCTACAACTGTCATATTGTTCTTTTTGTTAAACATGTGTGCGTTCACACCTTACTACTTACCTCATCGTTTCTTGTTGTTTCACACGGACAATGAATACAATAGGAAAGAGACCACGAAAATTTTAGCAGAGGAGGATGGAACGTAGAAAAGATTGAACTCTATGTATATATCCTCTTTGGTAAGTACAAACCACCACCCCTGGCACACTATCATCGCACAAGTAGAAAAAAAAACACTACGAACGGCAGCGGCGGCAAGTTTCATTAGCTGCAGTAATTTGTTTTTCACAGTGGAGATCAGCTTATTAAAAACCAACAAACGACGAACACGCGAGTGGAAGTGGATTAATAAAATAAAAATAAAAACAAGAAGCAAAACACGATAACATGGAAGAAAAGAAGAGCAAAGCTAAAGGTATGAAATAATAATTTTTTTTCTTCTCTCCCTCTCTTCGAGGAAAAATAAAAATAAAATGTGCGTGTGGTGGTGGAAAAGTGTATGCTCAGGAGAAAATGATTTTGGTGTGTATGAGAAAAGGAATTTTTTGGGGAAATTAATTTTGTTCACGTATAGGATAAGGGACATTATTTTGGTTTGTGCCAAAGAAGATATATATATATAGAGTCCAATCTTTCCTACGTTCCATCCTCCTCTGCTAAAATTTTCGTGGTCTCTTTTCTATTGTATTCATTGTCCGTGTGAAACAACAACAAGAAACAAGAAAAGAGATTTTGTTTATGTAACGCACACATGTTTAACAAAAAGAACAATATGACAGCTGTAGCACACACACATGTTTAACAAAAAGAACAATATGACAGCTGTAGCTTGTAGGCACAATCAAAACAAGGCACAAGATGGGACCCTTTATATATGTATATCCTCTTTGGTTTGTGCATAGAAGATGGGAAATTAATTTAAGGAATTTATATTTGGAATTAAATATACGTGGGACTTTGTTCAGGAGGACTAGGTCAAGGGAAATAATATTGTGTGTGATACACAACGTCTAGAAGTTATCAAGAGGATATTTCTTTATAAAATTCTAGGACGGAATCAGAATATTAAATTGACACAGGAAGTGCGAAATATTTAAAAGAGATTTGAAAAAAAAAAACATTCTAGGATAGAATTTTGAACTAGATTCATAATGGTGCAGGAAGTGCTTCACAATTTATTTTGATTTATTTGCGTCGAACATTTAGTAGGTAGGATTGGATAAGAGCATAAGAGTAGTACAGGAAGTGCAATTTACACTTGTCCGAAAACATATCAAGTGGACTTGGTTTTAAAAATTCCAGGATGGGATTCAGGAGGAAGTTTGCCTTGCGAACATAATTATTAACACAGGAAGTGTATATTAAATTTTGTAAAAAAAATTCCAGGATGGGATTCAGGAGAAAGTTTGCCTTGCGAACATAATTATTAACACTGGAAGTGTAAACTAAATTATAAAATTCCAGGATGGAATTAAGAACATCATTAGTTCAGGATGGGTGAGGAGTTATTAAATTTTTTTTTAGGTAGGCTGGATTAAGGAATAAGTGTAGCACAGGAAGTGCAATTTACATTTAAAAAAAAAATGGGGAGGAATTGTTAAAGAGGACTTAGCAAAGTAAAGTTCTAGGATAGAATAAAGATTAATATCACAGGATGTGTAATAATTAAAAAAAAAAAACATATATATTTTCAGGAATAAGCTTTGTTAGACCAGGAGCGTTAACGTTAGGTATTTGAAAAGAAAAGCAAAAGGAATAATACGGGTTTGGTTTTTCTCACCATACAGTTGCAGGAGCAAACCAAGCAGGAAGCTCCAGGAAGGACAACCCAAAAATTATATCAAAGCAGAGGAAGGAAGGCCAGGAGGCAGGGAACAGGCGTTCCAAGCTACGAGGAAGGGAATCTCGAGATTAGCAAGTTATGCCAATTCAAAAGAGGTGACCTTAGCATCACAGGACGGGATATAACTTCGTAGCGACCGACTACTACAACTGTGGGAAAAGGCCAACGGACAATTTTTGGCCCTAGCAGAGGTCGCAGATGAAGAAACTCTGACAGATTTGGAAAACATCATGGAAGAGGTAGAAGAAGAGTACTATGGGACGGCGGAAATTTTATGCCAGCACCTAAGGAGAACGGCCAAGGATGACCAACCGCTAGCAGGAGCTACAGGAGCGACGGGGGAAGCCGGAGCTACCCCCCAAGTAAAGGTAAACCTAAAATTGCCCGTCCAGCAACACGGATTGGATGAGCTTCAGGGATCGATTCAAGGTGGCCATCCACGACAAACAGGAGGTGACTATGGCCTACAAGTATTCATACTTAAAAAACTCACTGTTCGGAGAAGCGGAGAAAGCTCTAGGTCAGAGCAATCTCATGGACGGTAGCTACCAGGAGGCGTGTTAACGGCTGAACCAATTATATAACAAGCCGTACCACATTGCAAAGGAGCAGCTTAACAAGTTCTACCGGATTCCAGTACTGGAAGGGAAACCTACTGCTAAAGTATTGCAGAGGATGGCAAATGACACCTACGAAACCATCAGGCAGTTGAAA
This sequence comes from Platycheirus albimanus, assembly GCA_916050605.2. Classification (NCBI taxonomy): domain Eukaryota; kingdom Metazoa; phylum Arthropoda; class Insecta; order Diptera; family Syrphidae; genus Platycheirus; species Platycheirus albimanus. Next base: position 99,381,519 of record OU696696.1, on the reverse strand, counting down.
GCCCTAGAGATATCGGTAGAACAATGGGATCTTATGTTCATTTTTGGGCTACACGATACGACTGGATCCGGAGACGAGGGAGCAATGGGAGTTGCAAAGATCCTCAGAGTCACCCAAATTAACGGAAATGCTGAGGATACCAGGACGGTAGGGGTAGCAGGAGCACCTATAGCAAGGACATCGGGATGGCAACGGGGCCAAGGGAGAGCAGGAGCACCAAAGGCAACGAGTTTGGGTAATGTAGGGCAGCTAGGAAGGACACCATGTGAGTCATGTGGCCAGGAGACACATGCAATATTTCACTTCCCGGAATTTTTGGCATTAAATTTAGCGGCACGGAGGAACTTCGTATACCGAAGGAAGTTATGCCCCAACTGCCTGAAGAAAGGTCACCACAAGGATGTGTGCGCGGCCATACAATGTAGACGATTGCCATGCAAACTGGGCCCAAGGCACAACAGTGTACTGTGTCCTATGAAGCAGGACGACACAAGCTTTTTTGCATTAAGACCATCGGCAAAAAAGGCAATAACACCTCGAGGAAGGATTCAATGACAAAAAGAGGATAATTTAAGGAAAAGGAAAAGGGAAGACCAGGAGTTAAATTTAATAAAAACAAAGAAACAAAAAACGGGAAGAATAAATAAATCAAATTTTGAACTATATTCCACGCACTTTCAATATTCAGGAAACCTTCATTTATGCCAACAATGTTAGTAAGGCTGGTGGGGGAAAATTACAGTATCAGAACTATAAGAGGGTTTCTCGATACGGGGTCACAACCAAATGTGGTAAGTCATAGTCTATTGCAGGGGCACAAATTGTCAGTGTTTACGACAAAACAAAGAGCGGTATAAATGGAGAACCGTTCACTATAAAACACGAATCGAAGATACAGGAGTACACGGCGGAAATTTGTTGGGTTCTTCCAAAAGAAAGTAGATGGAAACCAATAATGCCATCAGCAACATTAGATCCATTAAGGATGCAAATTCCAACCAATGGCCTCCACCTGACGATCCAACATTTTACAAACCGGATCTAACATATTTACTATTTGGAGTCGGATTTTTTGCAAAAATAGTCACGACAGTGATCCAAAGAAATATCGATGGCATTACATTGATGGGGACAGTACTACGGATTATCGTATTTGGAGAGCAAGGAGAGGTCGAAGATGAGACAACTGGGCAGAAAGTCACATGTATTCAATAAAAGGAAGAAGATCAGCTGGATAAATTATTGCAACGGCTATGGCAACAAGACCAAATAAGAACAGGAAGTAAATTTTCGGAAGAAGAATCATAAGTAAAAACCATTTCAAGAAGACGCATAGAAGGGACGAATCAGGAAGATTCATTATAAAGATACCAATAAAATCGGAAATAAGAGAGCTTGGCAGTTCCAGAGAAATAGCGTTGAGACGATTTTTCTATTTTGAAAAGCGTCTGGAAAAACACCGGAGATGAGGAAAAAATATATATCGCTAAAATGAGAGAGGAAATTAAGTTGGGACATTTAAAGGAGGCCACGGAAAGACCAATTCAGGGAGAAATGGTGTAATACATACCACACCATAGCATATCAAAAGATAACAGGATTGTTTATGACCCAAGTTGTAAAACAGATACTGGTTTATCACTCAATGACATTCAAATGCTTGGGCCGAAACTGCAGAAGGATCTGCATGAAACAATAATGTGTTTCAGGAGACATAGAATAGCAGTATATGCGGATATCAGGAAAATGTTTAATCAGGTCAGACTTGCCAGGGAACAATGGAATTTACAAAGATTGTTTTGAAGAGAGGACTCAGACCAAAAATTGAAGGAATACTGGCTCACGGTAGTCACTTTTAGACTAACAGTATCTACATTTGTCGCTGTAAGAGCAGTGATAGAAACGGCCAAGCTGGCAAAAGAAAAATATCCAAAAACAGCAAAAGCAATAGAAGAGGACTTCTACGTGGATGACTGTACAACAGGAGCTCATACAGTCAAGGAAGCAATCAAATTAGCAAAGGAAATCGATACAATATTACAAGGAGCTAAATTTGAATTGAGGAAATGGAAATAAAATAGCAATGCTGTAGTTAAAGCAATGGATTCGGAGTCAGAAAAAACATTGATATTTTCTGAGGGGGAAGGGACAACCATTCTAGGACTGAAATGGTTGATAGAGGAGGATAAATTTACTTTCATAGTCAAAAACCCCAATTTCAATGGAACAATAACAAAAAGGAAGATAGTGAGCCATGTAGCCCAATTATATGATCCACATGGGTACATATCAGCAGTTACGATCATTGGGAAAATGAAAATACAGGAGTTGTGGAAATTGTTGAAAATGTATTATTAAGCAAAGTACTTTTTGTCACCACTGTACTCTACACTTCTTGTTGGTACATAACTATAGAAGACTTTCTTTAAATACCAACTTATATGACAGCCATATGATGATTAATATGTTGAATAAAATTACCACCACTTCCTCTTCATCTTCTCAGACAAACGGTCCTTCTTTTCATTCCACTTAAGTTTAATAGGTTATGGGCCCAGTTAACCCGAAACGTGTTTAAATTTTTTTTTCTAGTTCGATAATCTTCTACCTACTTAAAAAATTTAGTAAAAAGTTTCACGAAAAATATTAATTTATTTTGAGATCGTATTGGATATTTTTTTGAAGATGGATAGTGATAGTGCTAAGATTGAGAAATTGCAATGCTCAGAACAGTGAAACATTTAGAATTTTCAAGTGAAAATAATTCTTAATGCTAGGAATTTGTTCGAGGCAGCAAATGGAGATGAGGAAATTCCACCAGACACTGAAGCTGTAAAGTTGAAGCAATGGCGCATCAAAGATCGAAAGGCTCAGAAAATAATAGCAACATCTGTTGAACAACAGCCGTTGGTTCACATTATGCATTGTACGACGTCTAGTGACATGTGGAACAAACTTTGTTCAGTGTACGAGCAAAAATCGAGTACAAGTATAAGTTTACTTCAACAGCGTTTTTATAGTTTTCAAAAAGATCCAACAGACGACATAACTACGCACATGAGCAAATTAGAAAGCTTAGTGCAACAGTTAGGAGATGTTGGAGAAGTGGTCTCTCAATCCATGTTGATTGCAAACATTTTAATGCCTCTACCGAGTCGTTTTTCTCATTTTGTATCTGCTTGGGAATCCACAGACATTAAATCCCGAACAATTGAAAATCTGAGGTCACGTCTTATCATGGAAGAAACGAGGTTGAACGCAATTGACCACGTGAAATCAATTGAGGAAGGTAGTGCTCTTGTCGCACTCAAAGCACATGGACAAAAGATTAACCAAGATACCCGGGGGAAGAAGAAACGTCCAGGTAAGTGCTTTGCATGTAATCAGTACGGGCATTGGAAGTCTAATTGTCCAAATAAAAACAAAAAATTAAATTATGCGAACAAAGAAGAGAGTAGTGATTGCGATGCTTTGGTTTGTGCTTCCGTAAATTCTAATGCGGTAGTTGAAGCGAATGACTGGGTATTAGACTCTGGTGCAAGTGAACATATGACTTCTCGAAGAGAATGGTTCAGCGAATACATACAACTTGAGGAGCCGGTTCCGATAACAATAGGGAATGGAAGTAAGATTCTGGCACGTGGCAAAGGTTCGATCAAAATTTTAGCTTTCAATGATCAGGAATGGGTTGAAAAGAAACTCGTTGACGTGTATTTTGTCCCTGCCGTTAAAATAAACTTTTTTTCTTCTGGTAGTGCTCTGGACAAAAATTACGGTCTTACTTCAACAAAAGATAAATGTAAAATTACAAAGTCTAATGGTGTTGTTGTTGCTGTAGGAATTCGATCAGGTCGTTTGTTTAAGATGTTGTTCAAGGTACCACAAACGTTACATTCAGCTTGCATTTCACTAAAGGCAGAATCATTGAAAATATGGCATGAGCGGCTTGGCCACATGTGTGTTGGTCAAATAAGAAGTTTTCTAAAATCCAATGAAATTCAATTTACTGATGATTTACACTTCTTCTGTGATGCTTGCGCTGTTGGAAAAATGCACAGATCCCCCTTTCCAAAAAGCAGTTCTCGCGCAAAGGAAGCAGGTGAATTGGTAAATACAGACCTGTGTGGCCCAGTGCAAACGTTATCAACTGCTGGATCGAAATATTTTTGTCTGTTCAAAGACGACTACTCAAATTTTAGGGTCGTTTACTTTATTAACGAAAAATCGCAGGTTTTTGCGATGATTGGAAAGTACACTAACTTTGTACATACTAAGATTGGCCGTCATATTAAAATTCTAAGATCTGATAATGGTTTAGAGTTCAAAAATAAGGAAGTCGAGGCATTACTTCAACGCAATGGAATCTGCCACCAGACATCTGTTCCCTACACACCACAGCAAAATAGTAGGGTAGAGCGAGATATGCGGTTTATAGTCGAAACAGCAAGAACAATGCTTCACGCGAAGAATATGCCACTCAGACTTTGGGCTGAAGCAATTAATACGGCTGTCTTCCTAATAACCAGATTCGGCCCAAGTCCTGAGAAGTTAAAAACCCCTTTTGAATTATACCATAATCAAAAAATTTCTTTTCAGAATTAGAAAATTTTTGGAAGCGAAGTTTTTATACATATCCCAAAAGAAAAAAGACGAAAATTGGATAAAAAGTCAGAACCAGGAGTTTTTGTTGGATATCCTGACAATGTTTATTCAAAGAATTTTCAGTTGTAGATGCAATGAAGGCGAATGATGTTGGAAGTCTGAAAAACACACGAAATACAAGTGCAGGTCCGAAGCCAGTAAGAAAAGCACGTGTTACTGTCGATGTTGCTGAGTCCAGTAAATACCGAAAAAAGCTTCGAAGTCATTCTGAAAATATTTCAACACAAACAAGTAATATACATGAAGATGCTGTGCCAGATGAAACAATAAGTAACTACCGAGAAAAGCTTCGTAGTCATTCCTCGAAACCCAGTTCTGGATTTTACACTAATGCTTTTGAAGGATATGCTTTTATTTGTAGTTCTTTCGAGCCAGAAACATTTGAAGATGCTCAAAAATCAGATGAAGCAGATGACTGGAATAAGGCTATGGATGATGAGATGGAATCTCATCGGATTAATAAAACATGGGAGCTTGTTGAACTACCCCCTAATCGGAAGGTCATCAAAAACAAATGGGTATATAAAGCAAAGCTATCATCGGAAAATACAGTCGAAAGATACAAAGCACGTCTTGTTGCTAAAGGGTTTAATCAAGAAGAAGGAATCGATTATGCAGAAACCTTTAGCCCCGTTGCGAAGTTCACATCGATTCGCACAATTTTCGCTATTGCTGCCAGTCAATGCTTAACACTTTACCAATTCGACGTAAAGACTGCCTTTCTTAATGGCGAGCTAGACGAAGAAATCTTTATGTGCCAGCCTCAAGGATACGACGATGGATCAGGTCGGGTTTGTAAGCTTATTAAAAGCTTATACGGACTGAAACAAGCCTCCAGATGTTGGAATACAAGATTCATAAGTTTATTGGCCGATTTTGGGTTTAGCATCTCTAAAGCTGATCCGTGTGTCTTCGTGCTACAACACAAAGAAAGAATCGTGTATCTTGCAGTCTATATTGATGACGGTTTACTTGCTGTCCAAAATACACATGATATGGAGTACGCTAAAAGTTTTTTGACTCAACATTTCGAGGTTAAACTTTGTAAAGCAAATTACTATCTTGGACTTCAAATTTTTCATCATAAAGATGGTGGATACTTTGTTAATCAGGCGAATTATATCGACAGAGTGCTTCGTAAATTTAACATGTCAGATTCATGTCCAGTGTCTACACCTAGTGAACTTGGAAGCAGATCTGTAATTGTAACTGAAAAATTATCATCTGTGACCAGATTTCCGTATCGTGAAGCAGTAGGTAGCCTCATGTATTTAGCTATTAGAACCAGAGCTGACATTTCGTATGCAGTGGGAGTAGTAAGCCGGTTTTTGGATAAACCAAGTGTTCATGACATTAAAGCCGTCAAACGAATGTTTAAATATTTAAATAACACTAAAAATTTTGGTATATTATTTAAACCAAATTTTAATCTTAAATTTTCTATTTATAGCGATGCTGATTTTGCCGCAGATTATTCGACAAGACGTTCAACGAGTGGAGAAGTTTGTCTTCTCGGAGGTAGTCCCATTTCTTGGTCTTCGAAAAGACAACTATGTACAGCATTGAGTACAACCGAAGCAGAGTATGTAGCTGCATCGGAAGCAGTCAAAGAGTTGATGTGGCTTGATGCGCTCATACACGATCTGCTGGTCCCCCAAATCATCAAACCAACGCTTTATATCGACAACCAAAGCGCTCTTAAACTGGTGAAGAACCCCGAATTCCATGCAAGAACTAAACATATAGATGTCCGTGTTCATTTTATACGAGAGAAGTTCAACGAGGACCGTTTTGAGATTTTTTTTGTGCCATCAAACGACCAATTAGCTGATGCTTTTACAAAGCCACTCGCAACAGTCAAATTTGAACTATTCCGTAATAACATCAATATATTAAATTTATAATTACATAATTTTGTTTGCAGTATAATAATAAGTGGGAGTGTTGAAAATGTATTATTAAGCAAAGTACTTTTTGTCACCACTGTACTCTACACTTATTGTTGGTACATAAATATAGAAGACTTTCTTTATATACCAACTTATATGATAGCCATATGATGATTAATATGTTGAATAAAATTATCACCACTTGCTGTTCATCTTCTCAGACAAACGGTCCATCTTTTCATTCCACTTAAGTTTAACAGAAATCAAGGATCGATTGGGATGATAAACCATCGATAGAAATAGAACGTCGTTGGTTGGAATTTTGGGGTTCTATTATCTATTTGGAAAATTTTTAAATAGAAAGATGGTTGGGCTCAGGAGGAAGCACAAGTACAGTCATGGGTTTTCAGACAACAGTGAGGCAGCATTGGGGGCGGTCATATACTTGAGGGCAAACTATGGAAACGGAGTTATATCAAGCAAGCTATTAATGTCGAAGACAAGGGTGGCACCTTTAAAAATGGTAACCATCCCGCGCCTGGAGTTATCAGCAGCTGAGCTACTATCAAGGATGATAAAAGAAATCATGGAGTCAATGGAATGGAAAGGAACGAAATATGTGCTTTGGATTGATTCAAGTCCAGCATTTGCTTGGATAAGAAAGGAAACAAAGGATTTAAGGACATATGTCACAAATAGAGTAGCATCTATTCAATCAAATACGGAGATAAGAAGCTGGCGTCACATAGATGGCAAGGAGAACCCAGCAGGCTTACTGACAAGGGGGATGTTACCAAAGGAGTTGGTAGTCAACAACTTATGGCTGCATGGTCCTAGTTGCATAATAAAGGAGGAACAAGATTGGCCAAGGAGTGGAATAATGGAAGGAATCAATAAGGAAACTGTTGGAATAAAATTTATTTGAATAATTTATTGGCAATGTCGGTTCCCACTGGAAATTGTATACCTGATTATAATGAATTCTTACATACTTAAATATACTAATAAAGTTAGTCTTTCTCTTGTTATCATACACGACGGTTGTCTTCTTTTGGAACTTACATTTTAACAGGTTATGGGCCCAGGTCACGTGAGCCTGCAGAAAGTATAAAAATTAGAGTTTGTTTTTTTTTTTCTTATTCAGAAATGGAGTCTGAAAGTTTTAAAATAGAAAAATTGCTTGATTCTGAACAATATTCGATATGGAAGTTTCAAGTTCAGATTTTACTTAAAGCTTCTGGTCTATTTGCTCATGTAAGTGACCCGAACAATAAACCAGTTAAGGGGGAAACTGAGACCCAGGTAATTTTTGATGGTCGGTTATTAACTTGGACGAAAAACGATAGCAAGGCTCAACGCATAATTGCAACGAGCGTAGGTTCAACACCGCTTCGCCACATTGTTAACTGCAACACTGCACAGGAGATGTGGACGAAGTTAAAGGCGGTATATGAACACACTTCTAGTACGAATGTTCACATGTTGCTACAAAGATTTTATGGCTTCGAGAAGGAGCCTGATGATGACGTTGCGACTCACATCTCCAAGTTGGAAAATATTGTTAGACAGCTTAGTCATTGTATTTACATTTTTATAGTAATTTAATGGAACATTTTATTTTAGTTCTGAACGTCGTCAATGGCGGCGCTAGTTGTATTATCTACTTTACAAATATTGTTGTTTTTGCTTCCCATGGAGTTTAGACAAAAACAACTCAAATTTCTCTCCAATTCAAGCTTGTGAACGTCGTCCCTAGATGCCGCACAAAACGTTCCGCTTCTTGGGAATACTATAAAATATAAATACAATGGCTTAGTGATGTTGGAGAGCAGGTTTCCGACAGCATGGTGCTAACCATTGTATTTATATTTTATAGTATTCCCAAGAAGCGGAACGTTTTGTGCGGCATCTAGCGACGACGTTCACAAGCTTGACTTCGAAAGAAATTTGAGTGGTTTTTGTCTAAACTGCCATGGAAAGCAAAAACAACAATAGAAGAAATTCGATGTAAAGTAGACAAGATAACTAGTGCCGCCATTGACGACGTTCAGAACTAAAATAAAATGTTCCATGAAATTACTATAAAATATAAATACAATGGTGCTAACAAAGGTGTTAATGACTCTACCTGAAACTTTCCAACATTTCTTTTGCGCTTGGGAATCCACGGCAAAGGAACAACAGACGTTAGAGAATCTGACGTCACGGTTAGTGATGGAGGAAAAACGTATGCATGCACATTCGTCTACTTCAGGTAATTCCATTAAAGGCACAGCGTTAATTGCAAAGCAGAAGAACAAGAAGCAGCAACAGCAGAAAGTCTCCAAACCTGGAAAGTGCTTTAGGTGCAATGAATAGAAAGAAGACTGGAAACCGGAATGAAGTACAAAGGGGGGAGGCTCTCATGTGTAATTCTGAATTATGCTCTGTGCAAGGATGGACTGGAAGTACAAGTGAGGTTGAAACGGGGGAACAAATATTTTCTGATGCAAATGAAGTGAGGGCTGGAACTTCAAGTGAGGCAATGGAAAAGAGGAAGGTTTTGAACTTTGATGATGCTTTGTGGACTGGAAGTTCAAGTGAAGATAAAGGGGCGGTATATCTATCTTGTGGTGGTGACCAACTGAAGACTGGAAGTGTAAGTGAGGAACAAACGGAGAAGAATAATTTCTTGGCTGCATTGGATCGAACTAGGACTGGAAAAGGAAGTGAGGGGCGAAAGAATAATACATTGACGAGTACCTGCAATGCGTTGATAATGAATAATGGTGAAATTGATGATAATTGGTATCTCGACTCCGGTGCGAGCGACCACATGACCCATAAAAGAGATTGGTTTGTGCGTTTTGAAAGATTTTCTAATCCTATTGACATAAGAGTAGGAAGTGGTCAAAAGATTTTAGCACCGGGAACAGGTGATATAAATATTTTATCCTTCAATGGAGAAAAATGGTGTGAAAACATCTCTCAAACGTTTTGTATGTGCCAAAAATTAACGCACACCTTTTTTCACAAAGTCGTGCTCTAGATAAGGGTTTCAAGTTTATATCTGACAGTTTGCGATGCGAGTTCAAGAAAGATGATGGATCTGTTGTGGCAGTGGGAGAGCGGAAGGGGCAGTTGTTCAAAATGTGTTTTGTTGTTCAAGGTCTGTCGGATCATAAGGCAATGTTAGCATCTTCTAAAGATCTGCCATTAAAGGTTTGGCATGAAAGGATGGCGCATCAAAATGTCTCACAAGTACGTTCTCAGTTGTTTAAAGAAGGTATTCCTTTTATAGATGCTAAGGAATTCTCGTGCGATGCCTGTATGTATGGGAAACAGCATAGACTTCCATTTCCCAAAAGCACATTTAAAGCCAGTCAACCGGGGGAGTAAGTGCATGCGGATGTATGTGGTCCTATGGAAGAGACTTCTATAGGGGGTTGCAGATATTTTGTTCTTTTTAAAGACCATTTTTCCCATTTTAAGGTAGTTTATTTTGTAAAAAACAAGTCAGAAGTTTATTCATCAATAGAAGAGTTTATAAATAAAGCCAAATGTGAGATGCGACTGCCTGTGAAGACACTTCGTACAGACAATGGGTTGGAGTTTGTTAACGAAGCTGTAAGATCGCTTCTGAGCAAAAATTCTATTCGACATGAAACCACCGTACCATATACGCCGGAGCAGAATGGCAGTGCTGAGCGAGAAAACCGTACTGTAGTGGAAGCGGCACGTTCGATGCTTCATGCGAGAAACTTATCCAAGAAGTTTTGGGCTGAAGCTGTAAATACGGCTGTCTATGTCTTGAACCGTACTGGCGTAAGCACTATAAAAGATAAGTCACCTTATGAGATGTGGTGTGGTCGTAAGCCCAGCTTTGAATTTTTCAGAGTTTTTGGAATCGAAGCATTTACACACATACCCAAGCAAAGGCGCAGGAAATGGGACAAAAAAGCTGAAAAAGGTTTGTTTATGGGGTATTCAGAGACTTCCAAAGGATACCGTATCTGGATACCTACTCATCGAAAAGTAGAAATAGTGCGAGATGTTACGTTCAAAGAATTTGAACAATATCAAAATGTTTTAACTGAAGCTTCTCAAGAATCTTCAACATCCCAAGGTTTGCCAATCGCAGAAAATGAAGGAGAAGATGGAGAGCAAGCAAGAGAAGACGTTTACGAGTCGGCTGACGAAGAAGTGGAAGGAGTTGAAATAATCCAGAATGACGATGGTGGGAGTAACAATGATGGCGGTGATGTGACTCTTCCATTGAGGGATCGTCTATGTAACCAGAAAGGTGTAGACTATTCTGGTATGTGCAACATCATTCAGAGACATGCTTTCCTTGCGCAAGGAGAACCAAACACCTACCGTGATGCACTTGCTTCCGATGATGCAGTTAATTGGAAGAGAGCAATGGAAAAAGAGATGAATAGCCTTCATCAGAACCATACCTGGGATTTGGTACAGCTTCCGCCGAACAGGAAAGCAATCGACAACAAATGGGTATACAAGTTGAAGGACTTAGGAGTTAATGGTTTGCAGAGATTTAAAGCCAGACTGGTGGTTCGCGGATTCAGTCAAGAACGAGGTGTTGATTATGGTGAAACTTTCAGTCCAGTGGTAAAATTTACTTCCATACGCTGTATTTTCGCAATTGTGGCAAACGAAGGATTAAGTTTGTCTCAGTTTGATGTTAAGACGGCCTTTTTAAACGGCGATTTATATGAAGAGATCTACATGCAGCAACCTCAGGGCTTCAATGACGGATCTGGAAGAGCTTCAAAAAAGTTTGTATGGGTTAAAACAGGCGTCTAGGTGCTGGAATGAGAAGTTTACGGCCGCTTTGAAGCAGTTTAACCTTAAGCCCAGCGAAATGGACCCATGTGTATTTATTTCAGCCGATGTTAATAAGCGTATGATCCTGGCGATATATATTGATGATGGCCTAATAGCTGCACAGGATAAAGAGGACGCTTTGATATTAGTAAAGTTTTTAAAGACGCAGTTTGAGATAACAACATTGAATGCGGATTGTTTTCTAGGTATGCAGTTAAAAAGGAAACCCAATGGTTCAATTTATGTCACTCAATCACGTTATACTGAGCATATTTTGCGGAGATTCAATATGCTTAGTTGCAAACCAGTTTTAACCCCAGCTGAAACCTGTTCTTATTCAGAATCCTCCAAAGAAGTCAAGTTTCCCAACAGAGAGGCTGTTGGATCGCTTATGTACCTGGCCGTTGCCACCCGCCCAGACATAGCCTATGCAGTAGGAGTAGTTTCACGTTATTTAGACTCACCGAACCAGGCCCAGGTCAATGCAGTCAAAAGAATACTGAAGTACATCAGTGGGACTCGAGAAATGGGTATAATTTTTGAAAAAAGTAAATGTTTTTCTTTGATTTGTTATAGTGACGCTGATTACGCCGGAGACCATGTGACTAGACGTTCCACCACAGGTTTTATTTTTACTTTGGGAAGTGGACCGGTGTCTTGGTCATCACAGAGGCAAAAATGTGTGTCCTTATCTACCACCGAATCGGAGTACATCGCAGCGTCACAGGCAGTGAAGGAGATGGTATGGCTTCGTCAACTTGTTTTCGAATTAGTTCCAATTGGCAGTGGAGAGGTTAATCTAAACATGGGCAACCAGGGAGCAATAAAGCTAATCAAAAATCCTGAATTCCAAAAACGAACAAAACACATTGATGTTCGTTATCATTTCATCCGTGAACGATTCAGCAGAGGTGATTTTAAGATTAATTATGTTCCGTCTGAACATCAAAATGCAGACATCTTTACAAAGGCTCTATGTAAAGATAAATTTGAAAAATTTCGTTTTTTGATCAAAGTAATGTAATATTTTAATATTAATGATAACCTGTATGAATTATATTTTGTTTGAACTAAATCTATTCAAAAGTGGGAGTGTTGGAATAAAATTTATTTGAATAATTTACTATTGGCAATGTCGGTTCCCACTGGAAATTGTATACCTGATTATAATGAATTCTTACATACTTAAATATACTAATAAAGTTAGTCTTTCTCTTGTTATCATACACGACGGTTGTCTTCTTTTGGAACTTACATTTTAACAGAAACGGAGGACGAAATGAAAATACATTCAATTTCGGAATTTAAGGAACCAATAAGTATTGGCCTCGGGAGAGGAAGGGGTAATGTACCTCTATTGGATTATGTTAGCAAACTGGAAAAAGCAGTGAACATCGTTAGTTATGTAAACCGGTTCATAGAACAGTGGATTAAAAACAGGAGGAACCTAAGACAAAAGCGGAAAGAGGCCTGAGGGATTAGGTAGGAAAAATCGGAGGCAAGTGAAAAAAACTGGTGGGTTGGCGCATCAAAAAAACTAAATAAAGCATTAAGAATCTTTTCAAACAAGGACATGTTAGATCATTTGCACCGGAAGGGTACCGACTGCAAGTTTATGACACCAACCGCCATACATCAAGGAGGGATCTATGAAGCGACAGTGAAATCTATGAAGTTTCACTTAAGGAGAATCATGGGGCAAAGGATGTTGCCCCCAGAAGAATTCAGGACTTTACACACTCAAATAGAGGCCATACTCAATTCCAGGCCTCTTCACCTTTGGACGTTCAGGCGTTGACGCCGGGACATTTTCTGGTAGGTGAACCACTAATTTTACCTCTCCCTTTCAAATTGGACGATCGCTCAGACTCAGTAGGAACTGCACTGTGGAAAGAAAGGCAAAGGATGGTTCAGCACTTCTGGGTACGATGGCAATCAGAATACTTAACAACATTACAGGAGCGTAAAAAATGGAGGAAGGAGAAGGAGAACTTAAAGGTGGGCCAATTGGTTGTACTTCGGAGTGAGAACTTCCCCCCTACTAGTTGGGCAATGGCTCGGATATGCGAACTACTACCTATCCAGGACGGCTTGGTACGCAACGTAGTGGTACAAACGGCCACTAACAAACTCAAAAGACCAGTACAGAAGCTGCGCATCCTACCAATGGAGATAAAATAAATATGAATTGTAATAGAGGAAAAAACTGTTTTTTGCCGGGACTGTTAGGTATGGCAACACTGTCCATAGAGTTCTCTTTGTTTTGTGTAATTGTTTAATTTGCTATTATGAAACTATAAATACGTAAGTTAGTTTACTCTCTGACTCCAACAAAAGAGGTTGTTCTACACCATAAAGTCACGGATAAATTAATAAATGTGGGTTTTTTTTAATACAATTTTTTCCACAGAAAAATTTTTTGTCTTTTATTTCGATCGGCTTTATAATGGTGCGGAACACCTTTTAACATACAGACATTCAAAACCAATGTGCATCGGTATCTCCTCTTATCTCCTATCCTTCTTTCCTAACCGCTCGCACTGTGTTAATTTACGTTAAGCGTATTAATAACCCCTTGATTGCGCGTAAATTATAAAAAAAACGTAAGAACATAACGAAAGAGTGCTTCTTCTGCGAACAGGCACGAATTAGAGTATAAAATGTGCTAAGTGGTTTTTTTATAATATTTTTTCCACTATAAATTACTGTGTTTTATTTCTTTTCACATATTTATTATAGGAGATGGTTATACAGTCCATTGAGCTACGATACATTTGGTCCATGTCGAGCGTCGGATATTGTGCCAGTGACGGGATGGTGCAGGTTTTCCTTTTAAAAAAAATATAAGTGCACTGTGATTGTGGTTCGTTTTATTACGAACAAAATATTGCGAATAGTAAAAATGTGCTACGATGAAAATCATGTAGTCACAAAAAATTTAAATGTGCGCAACATGATGTGTCGCGACAAGAATATGTTTCCTTCACCGTGTATCACCAGCAGGCGATGTACAAAACGGTACTTCATTATATAAGTTAATGACACATACTTCAGTTTATTGACATATCAGCATAATTCATAATTCAATGCTTCATACTTCAACATTTCACAATCCAACATTTCACAATTCAACGTTTCACAAGCAAACATTCGTTCTACATCCGTTCTGCCGATTGAGCGTCTGGATTCACTGAAAAATATCGACGATCGAAGCGACCAACAATGGGAACCAAAAGGTTGACGATCGAAGCGAGCGAATTCGAGGTTAACTCGACATTTATTGAAAATAAGTTTGAAATTGTAATTTAGTCTTAGTTTGAACGTTGAAAAATAAAGTTCTTTTTTTTTTTTAAAGAAATGTATGTTGTAAGAATTTACTGGCACCCGAGCAGGGACGTTTACAGTCCATTAAATTATCGCAAAAAAATCTAAGTGTCCTTCCGGTGAATGTCCTGAAGTAGTACAATCGGTTTGTGAAAAAAAAAACATTTAGTATACCGCAAAGTGTTCTCAAGTAGTCCCATCGGTTCGCGAAATTGATTTAAAAAAAAAGTGTCCTGAAATAATCCCTTTAAAATTGTGACAATTTTAAAATAAAGTGAAAAAAAATAATAAACTGTTGCAGAATTTGAAAAAGACAGTTTAAAAAAAAAAATATAAAAACACAAAGTGGAAAAAACATAAATTGTTGGAGAATTCGAAAAAGGCCCCTAAGTAGCAGCAAAACAAAAAGGACGTAGTTGAACTACACTCCGCTCCACAGACATGCGTTTCAATATTTTACTGTAAGAATTTGAAATATTTACGTATCTTAAGATCATTAATTTGAAATATATATATATATAAACAATGAATTCATTGCAACGTTATTTAAGATTATTTTAAATACGAACCTAACGTAAAGGAAAATTTAAAATCGAAATCAATTTAATTAATAATTTAAACCTTAACACACAAATATTTAGAAAACAACAATAAGGCGTAAAATAAAAAAAAAAAAAAACCATGTCGAACCAACAAAATCTCATTAGACCTCCTCTTGCCAACTCGCAACAAAATCCTCCGATCCAACAATATGTTCCGATCCAACAAAATCCTCCTATCCAACAAAGCAATAGCATAAATCGCACCGAATTACAAAAGCATAATTACCTCCATGGTTACTCATGCCCTCCAAACAGATGGTAGGCGCATTGGTAATTCTATAATGAACCCCAACTCTGATCAATTCGCAGGAATTGATCAGGTTATCAACGCAGATCCAAGGAAATCTTTCGGAACTTGATAAAATACCTGATGTTGTCAGAAGCTTGAGAGAATTTTCTGGGCAAATAGGCGAATTAAGTTCATGGCGCAAAAGCGTCGAAAGAATACTTAAAATATATGAGTCAACAAGAGGCTCCCCAAAATATTTCGGTATTATAAACGTAATCCGAAATAAAATTGTTGGACACGCAGGCCATGTTCTCGAGTCCTACAATACTCATCTTAATTGGGATAATATTTCCAGGTGCTTAACGTTACATTACGCGGATAAACGTGACCTAGGAACATTAGAGTACTAATTAACTTCTTTAGTACAAGGTAACTCTTCTATTCAAGACTTCTACTAGGAAGTTTATACCCATCTATTATTGATTCTCAACAAAATTTCCTCTATGGAAATGGGATCAGAAGCTCCAAATATGTTAATGCATGCTTATAGGGACAAAGCCCTAGACACCTTTATAAGAGGTCTGAAAGGCGATCTGCCTAGGCTTCTCGGCATCCGAAAACCTGCAGACTTACCCCAAGCATTACATTTATGTTTAAAACTTGAAAATCAAAATTATGGTGCTCAATATGCAATAGCAACAAATAACAACACGAAGAAGATCTATAATTCAATGCCCCCAGAGCTTCCTCCCAGAAGAACAAATAACAATAATTCATTACCCAATCGTCAAAGCCCATTCTATCCACAACTTGCCCACTTTGCACGCGCCCCCATCCTGTAATGAACCATTACCATCGCCCACTCCCATTCAATAATAATGGTCCTAGACAACCATCCTTCCAAGACAATCCTTTCCAACATCAACCCTTTAATCAAGCCCAAGGACAAAACATCAGACCACCGCCAAGGCCACAACCAAGACAGGAACCCATGGAAAAATCAACTATTGGAACAGCTAGAGTGAATTACGCTAATAGACCGCAATATCAACACCAACAAAGAAACTGGCAACCAGCACCGAAAAGAGTCAACAATCGGCCACAACAACCCAATTATCCTAGTAAACTACAAAGGAATTTTCACCTGAATACATCAACTGAAACCCCACAAGAGTCAGAATTGAAGCAATACTTCGATACCTCTCAGTTAGACGCAGGGCCGGACAAGCTATACGTGCAAGCGGTGCAAATGCGCAGGGCGCTGAAACCAATGGGCGCCTTGGGCGAGTGTTTAAATAGTCCTCGTAACCACTACCTTCTTTTTTAATTCTCATTTATTTTTGTAGCTCACACCAATATTCATTATATAACTAACAGCTAATTTGAATTTAATGACAGATATACAATTATATACATATCTACTATTCCAAAAATTAATCCATGTTTACCTTCTTATTCACACCCACCCCACAGTAAAAAAAAACTTTATCTACCAAGTTAGCTTCAATAGATACCCACCTACCTAGCTATATGCTATCTTTCTCTTTATAAGGAATCACCTTCACCAGCACCACTTATGAGAAATTTTATTTTATTTTCATAACCCACCCCTATGCAGTGTAACATAAAAAAAAAATCAACAGCATAAATACAGATAATTAACAGTGTGCATGTTGGTAACATGCGCACGATGTCAGTACTTCTATATGAAATCAAAGTGAGCAATGTTACTCAACAGAAATTGTGAGGTACAAAATTCATACTCATGTACACAACAGTGTGCAAAATAAAAAATTGCACCTATGAATTTAAACTCTTTCGGTTGAGTGTTTTTTGTACTATGTTTAAGTTTGTCATTGGCTTCTCTTTATGAGTGGAATCTTATCACTCGTCTGGAGAGATGAGAGATGTCAAAGGGTTGAGTTGAAATTTAAATATGGAAATAATGAGTGGTGAGATGACTGATGATGATGCGATGACTAATGATGAGGTTTGTCGTTTGTCGTTATTGAGTGAATCTTTTTTGTTCAATTTTCTTTTTCTCTTTTTTTGTTCTTGCCTGCCAGTCATTGTTTCCATTTAAAAAAAAAGAATTTTTTGACTAATACAGGGTAATCGCAATCGGTGTTAGCAAAGATACCTAATATAACAAATACTTGTTGTATTATTTTTGATGTGAGCTTGTTTAAAGGGCTAGAGCGAGTAGGTTGAGTTGAGAAAAGAAAAACATCGTATGGGGGTCTATTCATCTCCGTTTAGCCAGGAGGCGCAATTTTCTAAAAACATGACTTAAATTGAAAAAAAATAATTTAAAAATAACAGTAACTCCTACAATGCAATGCCATATCCAGAAATCTTCTCCTTTTTTTTTGTTTTCAAACAAAGCTGTTTTAGTGATCCGTTTTCAAAATATTAGCTTTGAAAATCAAAATTATGGCAACAAAAAAATAGAAAAAAATTTCAAACAAATTTTTTACAAAATTTGTTGTATTCAAGTACATATTATTTTTGCTGTCAAAACTCAATGCTCTTATTAGTTTTGGGTCAGACACTGAAAACCGTATGGCTCTAGGACTTTTTGTTGCCAAGCTATTCAAAAATATCCCAACCTACTTGTTCACAAAAATTTGCATTACTTGTGCCATCTCGTAAGGCTAGATTTTCGTGTTTTTATGCAGAAAAAGGTTCTTTTATTTTTGAATAGCTTGGCAACAAGAAATCCTAGAGACATACGGTTTTAAATGTTGGACTTGAATCAAATAAGAACATTGAATTTTGGCAAGAAAATACTAAATAAGGTAACATTTTGAAATAAAATTAGTTTGAAAATGTGATTTTAACTTTTTTTTTAAATTTTGAGTTTGAAAATTAATATTTTGAAAAAATTTCACTAAAATAAATATTTTTCAAAACAAAATAGGTAAAAGAAGAGGTTTTTGGCCTTAAAAAATGGCATAGCATGGCGTTGTAGAAGTGATTTTGTTATTTTTTAATAATTTTTGTTTCCAATTTAAGTCATGTTTTAAGAAAATTGCCCCTCTCAGCTAAACGGAAGGGAATAGACCCCCCCCACATGAGTTTTTCTTGTTCCAACTCAACCTACTCGCTCTAGCTGTTTGGCACACCTTAAGTGAATCACCCTTCATAAGCTTTCGCTTATGAAAATTCACAAACTGTACGTTACACAACCTATTTCAAATATATCTTGTATATCTCCTATAATTTTGTGATATATTTTTTGACTTAAATTCACAATTATTTTTGCATTCTTCAGTTACTATTATTTTTTTGATATATCGAAGAGGCCTGTTGGGGATACCTCGTTAAAAAAACGCATTGCAAAGTCTACCCCTAGGGTAATGAGGAAATGACTTCTTCCAAAAATCACCGCAATTGAGGGCGCCAATGATAAAGCTTGCACAGGGCGCTAATTTAGCTCGGGCCGGCCCTGGTTAGATGACCAAGGATATATACAAACTTTCAATAATTACATAGAACCCATAAACAATGAGCAAATAGATGATAATGTCACTGAATTAGTTTCTGAATTAAGTGACATACATTTTTTAGATTAGCAAGCTCTTCGTTGACCTATATTGAAGTCAAAACATCTGGCGGCGAAGTGCTTCAAATCCTAATCGATACAGGATCCAACAAAAACTACATTCAGCCATTTCAAATAAAAAACCCAATACCAAATGAAAAAAGATTTCATGCCAATTCTGTAGGAGGAAACGTAGAAATAACACACCACACTTTTGTTAATTTGTTCAGTATGAAAGATCTAAAAATTAAATTCTTCCTTATGCCACATTTAAAATCTTTTAATGCTATCCTCGGAAACGATAGTTTAAAAGATTTATCAGCAATGATCTACCCTCGTCAAAATTTCATGACAATAAAAGGCTCTATCAAAATTCGGATTAAGCAGCTCGCTGCTCAATCAGTCAATACTTTGTCGTTGCGAACGCAACATATGACGAATGAACAAGAAGCCTCTATAAAAATCCTTTCTTAGAAGTATTTAAAATTATTCGATGATCCAGACGAGAAATTAACCTACACTACCGTTGTAAAAGGAGAAATCCGAACAACTTCGGATTCACCCGTCTACACAAAATGCTATCCTTATCCAATGGCCCTCAAAGACGGGGTGGAAAGCCAAATACAGGAGCTGGTTAAAAATGGTATAGTAAGACCTTCAAGATCGCCATACAATTCACCCGTGTGGATTGTTCACAAAAAGTTAGATGCCTCCGGCAAAAAAAAATATCGATTGGTGATCGATTACCGCAAGCTTAATACCATCACTATTCATGACAAGTACCCAATTCCTGAAATCAATCAAGTATTAGCGCAACTAGGTCAAAATAAATATTTCACTGTCATTGACCTCAAAAGTGGATTCAACCAAATCCCTCTCAAAGAAAAAGATATTGAGAAAACAGCCTTCTCGGTGAATAACGGGAAATACGAATTCACCAGGCTGCCTTTTGGTCTGAAAAATGCTCCATCCATTTTTCAGAGAGCGCTCGATGATATATTGAGAGAACATATTGGAAAAATATGTTTCGTTTACATCGACGATATCATCATTTTTAACAAAAACGAAAAAGAACATTTGCAGAGTATTGAGACTATTTTCAAAACTCTTGAAGCTGCCAATATGAAGGTGCAGCTAGATAAATGTGAATTTTTCAAAGAGGAAGTCGAATTCCTTGGATTCCTAATTTCCTCTGATGGCATAAAAACTAATCCAGAAAAGGTAAAGGCAATACTACAGTTCCCATACACTAAGACACTTAAAAATCTACGTTAATTTTTAGGTCTGTCAGGGTATTATCGACGCTTTATTAGGGACTATGCCAAATTGCCAAAACCCCTAACAGCCCTTTTAAGAGGTGAAGACGGACGCTTGTCCAAAAATCTTTCTTGCAAGAAATCAATTAACCTCAATGATGAAGCGATAGAAGCATTCGACAAACTCAAAAAATCCCTAGCATCAAGAGACATAATATTAACCTATCCTGATTACAAAAAAGAGTTCGAACTCACAACCGACGCTTCAAATTACGCTCTTGGAGCAGTGTTATCCCAACAAGATAAACCTATAATGTTCATTTCAAGAACTCTAAGCAAAACGGAAGAGTCTTATGCCGCAAATGAAAAAGAAATGCTGGCTATTACATGGGCTCTGAATTGTTTTCGAAATTACCTTTATGGCTCAGCAAAAGTGAAAATTTTTAAAAGATCATCAACCTCTCACATATGCTCTAAGTAACAAAAATCATAACACCAAAATGAAACGTTGGAAAGCAGCGTTAGAAGAATACAACTACGAATTAAGATACAAGCCAGGCAAATCCAACGTTGTCGCTGACACACTTAACGTTGTCGCTGACACACTTTCAAGACCACCTATCTCTCAGATAAATTCCCTTACAGCTTCCCAACATAGTGATGAAAGTTCATCACATGAACTTATACCAGCAGTAGAAGTCCCAATTAACGTATTCAAAAATCAGCTTATCCTGCTTATAGGAGAAGATAACCCTTATCAACTCCAATTTCCTTTTCCGAAATTCCGTAGGCATACTTTTGTCCAACCTTTCTACTCTAAGGAAAACATTATCTCCATATTCAAACGATTTCTCATACCTAACATCATAAACGGGCTCATGACCAATGAAGAAACCATGGAAATTATATAAAACCTTTACCCACTTTACTTTAAAAACTATAAAATCTAATTCACTCAAACAAAAGTTACTGATTTGCCCAACTCAGCTGAATAGGAAGAACATATCCTTAAAATTCATAACAGAGCTCATAGAAATGCTCGCGAAAATAGCTACTCCAAAATTACTATTTTCTACAGATGAATGCAAAAATTAATAAACTAGTTAAGCAATGCCAAATTTGTCAAGAGAACAAATATGATAGACATCCGGAAAAACTTGTACTCAAACCAACTCCCATTCCTCAATATCCAGGCCATATCCTACATATAGTATAGATATCTATTCAAACGAAGGTAATCTAGTTCTCACTGCGTTTGACAAATTTTCAAAATATGCTCAAACCAGAATCCTTAAATCAAGGGCAGTACAAGACATAATGGAACCATTAAGACAAATCCTATTTTCTTTCGGTGTTTCTAAAATTGTCGTCTTTGACAATGAAAAATCGTTTAGTGCAGCATCCATATGTTTTCTCTTGAAAGATCAATTAAAAATAGAGATTTACAAGACACCAGCGCATTCTAGTACGGTTAATGGACAAGTGGAAAGATTCCACTCTTCACTCTCGGAAATAATGCGTTGTTTGAAAACTGAAAAAATTCGTAAATCATTTCTTGAATTATTAGACAGATCAGTTCATTCTACAATAGGGAAAAAACACATAGAAGTAGTTTTTGGCAGAAATGTTAGCACTGACCCAAAACAGTTCGAAAAGGCAAAAAAAGAACACATAATATAATTGCAACAAAAACAAAACAATCACTTAAAATATCATAATAAGAAAAAACACCCCATACAAAATTATTCACCTGGTGATATCGTTTATGTTAAAGTTAACAAAAGATTAGGCTCAAAACTGACATCCCGCTATAAAAAGGAGACAGTCAGAGAAAATAAAACCAAAATTATTGTAACAGAATCCGACAGAAGAGTACATAAATCAAATATAAAAAGTTGAAATTAATTTTCTTTTCCCTACAGGTACTTTATCCCTTTCGTCGTCACAGAAGTTAGAATACTCGATTATTCTAATTCAGAGATAATAGTTCTAAAACATGGGCTTGCTAGAATCCACACTGGAAACATCAAATTTATCCACATCATAGAAATACCTCCATATGAAGACTTCATATCAAAAACCTCATCCCTCCTATACGAACATATCCCACCTAAAAACGCCTTTTTCCCCATCCTGGAACACGAAGTGAAGCATACTAAGAACCTTATAAATAATATCAAAATAAACAGATCAAAAAGATCCTTAAACTTTATAGGCTCAGCCTGGAAATGGGTCGCGGGTAACCCCGACCACGATGATTATGAAGTAATGGTTAATAAGATAAATAATGTTTTAGAAAATAATAATAATCAGGTTTTAATAAACAAGGCATACATTGAAAGAATAAATAAATTAAGTAATGTAACTAACGAAATAATGAACGAATTAAAAAAAGATAAAACCTTTGCAAACGAATTAGTATTAAGTCTGCTTTATAAAACAAAACTTATTAAAGAAGAAATAACAAATGCAATATATGCCATAGAATTAAGTAAAATGAATATTGTTCATTCAAACATTTTATCAAAGTCCGAAATAAACATAATAATGAGTAAAATAAATGAAAATATAGAAAATGTACCATCAAAAACATTGAACAAGCATTAGAATTCGCAGAAGTTAAAATTGCCATGAATAATTCTGCCATAATTTATATAGTAAGCATTTCAAAAACCGAAGATAAAATATATGAAAAATTAATTGTAAAGCCAATAATAAAAAATACGTGAACAAAATTGAAAATGAAAAAATTTTGAAGAATAATAATGTTATGTATGAAATAATAAAAAATTGTAAGACTATAAGCGATGTATCAATTTGTAAACAATCAAACCTAATAGACCTAAGCAACGATAAATGCCTATGTAACTTAATGAAAAGTAGAAACGCAACATGCAAGCAGACAAACAGCCAACACACCCCACAGATTGAAGAACTAGCAACAGAAATCATCCTACTCAACAACTTCGATGGCAACATAGATGTCGATAACAACACCCAACGACTGAACGGGACATACCTCATAAAATTCTCAAACACTACGTTGAGAATCATGAACCAACAATACATCGCAGAAGAAATATCTGAGATCCACGAGATGCCACCACTCCTGCATCTAGTTTCGGAAGTACCAGAAAAAGAAGAAATTCTGTCACTTCAACTGATGAAGGAACTTCACACGAACAACACCAAAACCATCAATAAAATCCAGGTAGAAAAAAAAGTTCACCAATACATACATTTTTCTTTATTCGCAGTTATATTCTTCGTCATAATAACACTAATGACGACCCATCTAAGAAGAAGAAAGTTTACCAGAACAATCACACCTGTAATCATTCCTCCCGAAATAAAACTTGAGAATTCAGCACATTCAAGCAATTCTGAACATCCAACATTCTACAACCTGCCGCACTTTTAATACGAGGACGTGTTAATTTAGAGGGGAAGAGTTAATGGCACATGCTACAGTTTATTGACAAATCAGCATAATTCATAATTCAATGTTTCATACTTCAACATTTTACAATCCAACATTTCACAATAATTCAACGTTTCACAAGCAAACATTCGTTCTACATCCGTTCTGCCGATTCAGCGTCTGGATTCACTGGAAAATATCGACGATCGAAGCGACCAACAATGGGAACCAAAAGGTTGACGATCGAAGCGAGCGAATTCGAGGTCAACTCAACATTTATTTAAAATAAGTTTAAAATTGTAATTTAGTCTTAGTTTGAACGTTGAAAAATAAAGTTGTTTTTTTAAAGAAATTTATGTTGTAAGAATTAACTTATATAATGATCATTATGTACCAACCAGCATGTAAGTAGATCAATAATTATTGTTGTTGTTTTTCCCCTTTCGAACGGCGGCGACCGATGAAAATTCTTCGTCAAGAGAACAAGAGCAAGAGCAGGTTAGAAAGTACGTATCAAAGAGGATATATACATAGAGTCCAATCTTTCCTACGTTCCATCCTCCTCTGCTAAAATGTTCGTGGTCTCTTTCCTATTGTATTCATTGTCCGTGTGAAACAACAACAAGAAACGATGAGGTAAGTAGTAAGGTGTGAACGCACACATGTTTAACAAAAAGAACAATATGACAGCTGTAGCACACACACATGTTTAACAAAAAGAACAATATGACAGCTGTAGCTTGTAGGCAAAATCAAAGCAAGGCACGAGGAGGATGGAACGTAGGAAAGATTGGACTCTATGTATATATCCTCTTTGAATGAAAGCTAGTGTGAAGGGGCAGGGGGCGATCTGTGTTTATTTTTTTCTTATGGAGAAGAAGAATTTGTGAGATGAGTGAAGTGCGAGGGGTGTTCTTTTTCCTCCTTTGGTGCGTGTGTGATATATTTATATACTTTTTAATATCCATTTTTTATGAATTAGGTTTCTTTTCAATATTACCTAGATAAATTACGGTGATGTTGTTGCTTTGTTGTTTGGTAGGGATCAAACATTTTTTTTTTTTAGGTGTTAAGTTTTTTTTTTTT
Organism: Platycheirus albimanus; assembly: GCA_916050605.2. Classification (NCBI taxonomy): domain Eukaryota; kingdom Metazoa; phylum Arthropoda; class Insecta; order Diptera; family Syrphidae; genus Platycheirus; species Platycheirus albimanus. The sequence goes on along the minus strand of OU696696.1, from coordinate 99,356,682 downwards.
TTTTCACTTTTTTTTCTCTTGACAAGCTTGGTTGCTCGAGATATAGAAGGGGCGAGTGGAACTCAAAGCACATTTGTGCGAGTTACCAAATATGAGGGAGAAGGTGTGAAGGACTCGAAATATAGCAGGGACAAGTGGAACTCAAAGCACATATGTGCGAGTTAGCAAACATGAAAGAGAAGGTGTAAAGGAGGAACTTGAGTGCAATTGCACCAGTTGCCATAAACAAATTATTATTTAAGAAAAAAAAGGTCACATTGCTGGGGCAGGAAAAAATTCAAAGCACGACGGTGCTAGTTTTTAGAGAAGGGAAGCTTGCAAGCGGCAGGAATAAAATATTTTAAATTCAAGAATGAATATTTTAAAAGCAGGAATATGAGCCACAAGAGACTTTCTCTTCTCGATGCAACATACTTTTTCTTATTATATATAAATCATATTGGTAACCACAACAAAAGCAGCAACAACTAGCCGACTTATTATTTATTATAACTATTATTTATTTTATTTTATTTTCATACTGGGAATTTTAAAACCTACTGCATACTATTATTTATTTTATTTTATTTGTATACGGGGAATTTCAGTACCTACAGCAAACTATTATTTATTTTATTTGCATATTGGGAAGTTTAAGTACCTACTGCAAAATATTATTTATTTATTTGCATATTGGGAAATTGAAGCACCTACTGCAAACGATTATCTCTTTCATTTTCAGGGTAGAATATATTCAGGATGCCTGGTCGCAGATCAGAATGAGCGAGAGCACGATTGCGTTGGTCGACGATATGTTGGTCAACGTGAAGATACAGCGCAGGATTGCTGAGCAGGAGATAACAACTTTGCTACCCACGCAGCATTGCAGGAAAAGCCAAACAAAAAATGGCGCCAACAACGAGCTTAGCAGGCAGGAAATTTGAGCAGCCGTTGTCACAACGTCAGGCGCGGCCGAATTCGAGCAGGTATGAGGACATGCGAGCAGCTAGCAGTAATGCCTGAAGAGCAGGAACACCAGGTGACAAGAGGCTGTTGCCTTGCCACTCGTGCAAATTTCTGAATCATCCAATGTGGCATTGTCCAGAGTTTGCAGTACTGAGCCTTCGTGCTAGCAGGATCTCGTGAAGGAAAAGGCACTTTGCCCCAATTGTCTTAAGACAAAGGACTGCTTCCAAGGGCCGTGCTGTCGATGCCCCGGGAAGCAAATGCACAATAGTGTATTCTGTCCTACGAAAGAGATTGGGAAGGGTGCAAAAACTTTTTTATATGAGCAGAAAAAGGGAAAGAAGAGAAGGAGCCAGACAAGCGAAAATAAGCAAAAGACAGATTGACTAATTGTGCCACCCAGGAAACGCCCTCGGTTGGAGAAGGGCAGGACGGAAGAAGTAGCATCAACAGGGAGAGATGAAGCAGGAAGTGAGTTGAAAGAGGTGATGTCCTGGGGGGATTTTAAGAGAGCTTTGATGCCTACGACACAAGTAAGAATCGAGATGGATAGCAGGAAGTATGGGCCGATAAGAGCACTTTTAGATACGGGCGCACAGCCCAATCTGGTGAGTTATCAGCTTGCTAAGAGACTAGCTTTGTCAAAGATGCAAATGGCAAGATGAATGATTGGTGTTGAAGGCGAGCCTTTGGACTCAAGTACAAAAGCACGCTTAGATTAAGTCCATGGTTTAATTCGCAGGTTTCAATAGAGCAGGACTTTTGGATTCTTCCTGAGCAGGTTAAATGGATGAGCATTGCTACAGCATCTCTTGCTGATCAACATTATTGGAAAGCAGGTCCCAGGTTCATAGCAGAAGCATTCATTTCAGAATAATATTGGGGGAGTATGGTAACGAGAAGGATAGCATAAGCAATGAGCAGGTTTCGCAGGTAGTGTGCATGTGCACGGCAAATAACCAACTTCATGAATCGCTTAAGCGTTTATGGCAGCTAGTCGACACAGAAATGACGTTTAGCAGGTCAATAGAGCAGGAGCAAGTGGAGTAAGATTTCATCAATACATTTTCACATGATGATTTGGGTAGGTTTGTTGTGACGATTCCTTTGAAAGAATCGGTGAAAGAGCTTGGAAGTTCGAACTTACAGGTAAGCGTATGTTCTTTGCTTTGGAGAGAAGGTTGGCAGGAGATAGTGAGTTGAAACAAAAGTATCAGGAGTTTATGAGAGAATATGAAAAGCAGGACATATGACAATAGTGACTGGCACAGTACATGGCAAAATCATATACCACATACCACATCATTGCGTCACCAAAAAGTTTAGGGTCGTATTTGATGCAAGCTGCAGGACAAATAAAGGCATTTCATTAAATGAAGTGCAACTGCTTGAGAAAAGTTACAGAAGGATCTGCACGAAATTTGAATGCGCTTCCGTAAGCATCTTGTCTCTATTAGTGCGGATATTAAAATGATGTTTAGAATGATGAGAAAATGTCAGTTTTGGGCTTTAAGTGGCTGCTTGAGTAGGATTAATTCACGTTTGTGGTAAAAAAAAACCAGAGAAGATTCTCATCCAGGAAATATGGCATTTGAACGTTGACTGGGATGAGGGACTCCCTATAGAGATATATGAGAAATGGAGAGATTTCTGGCAGGAAATAACATATTTAGAGAACGTGAGGATTCGGAGATGGATAGGTACTTCGGAAGAAGTACGAAAAGAGCTACATGGGTTCTCGGATGCTTCTGAGAGGGCATATGGAGCAGCGATTTATCTGAGAACGATACGTACAGGCGGCAGGATTACAGCAGATCTCATCACAGCAAAAACACGGGTTGCACCACTTAAAACAGTGACAACACCGCGCTTCGAGCTAGCAGCAGCGGATCCATTGGGTGGGGCGGCTAATTGTACGCATCATTTAAGCAATGGAATGGGAAAGTATCGAGTATGATCTTTGAACAGATTCACTCGTAGCGCTGCATTGAATAAATAAATAAATCAGTCACCTTCTGAGAAAAGAGCAGGAAAAGTATTTTGCGAAGGAAATCATTTGTATAGAGAAGGACAGGTGTTTGCCTGAAAAGAGCAGGATAGAATCCTTAAAGCCAATCTCAGATGTTGAAAAGATTCTGTGAGTAGCAGGGAGATTGGAAAGAGCAGAGATGGAATACGAGAGAAGGCATCCAGCTATCGTGCCAAATGGTTTTCGATTGGCTTGGTTGATCATGGATAATGCGCATACAGGAACGAAGCATGGAGCAGTGCAGGTCATGATGCAGTACATTCGTCAGAGATTCTGGATTCCGAAGCTCCGAAGTGAGCTGAGGAACTACTTTCATAAGTGTTTGGTTTGCGTGCGGTATAATCATCGTTTTCAGGTGCATTTGATGGCTGATTTGCCATCAGAGAGAGTGACAGCAGGGAAGGCTTTTCTACACACAGGGGTAGACTATGCAGGTCCATTAGAGATAGAGATGATCAAGAGCAGGTGAACAAATAATAACACAGAAATGTTGGGTTTCCGTCTTTGTTTGCCTTAAAACGAGAGCAGTGCACAGATTTGGTATCAAATCTGACGTCAGTGGCGTTCATTGCTTGTTTCGAAAGATTCATAGCAAAATGGGGCAGGTGTGAAAGGTTATATAAAGACAGCATTTGTAGGTGCAGCGAAGGAATTGCAGAAAGCGAAAGAGTGTTGGTTAGTGAAGGATACATTTGAACACTTAAGTTTGAAAGGGACGGAGTGGAAGTTGATGACTCCTGCGGCACCACATCAAGGTGGGATTGCGACTCAATCCACGTTGTAAGGCGCTTTTGTAACACTGATGTAAATATTTTATACGTCGCATTCTGAAATAAGATTCCTCGACAGTTTGATGGATTTGTTAATTAGCCTTTTTTATGTATCGGGAATATTATCGAATCCTGGAACAATTTAGGCGTTAGATCACCTTCAAAAACTTTGTTAAAAAGTCTAGCCAAGCATTTCTTCAGGTTTTCAGTTCCATGCTTATAAAGTTCGACCGGTATTCCATTTGCTCCTGAAGCTTTGCCATCTTTCAGACACCTTAATACTAGCTCTTTTTCATGCAAAGTGATTGCAGGATCTAGGATTTCGCTATTGAATCCAGGAACCGCATATTGCTATTTTAAGGTACTTGGAGTAGGATTTAGTAAAACCCTGAAATGGTCCCTCAGTGTGTTCTTACAAAACTTCGTGTCGATGGTAAATTTTTTGCCATTTAGTTTCCACGCAAGCTCCCAGAACTCCGAAGCATCTTTGCATTTCGCCAACTTGCCTGCTTCTAGTTCGCCATAGTTCTTTTTTTTACTCCGCATAGTTCTTTGAACTTTCTATTCGCTTCGTTGTAATTCGCTCTGAAAGGACCTTCATTAGAATTGCGAAAGATTTTGAGCTATTTAAATAATACACTGCGGGCAGGCTGACATTCCTCGTCAAACCAGGGCTCTTTACTAGCTGCTTTTTATTTAACTCGTTGTTGTGGGTATGAAATTTTGATTATGTATTCTAATCTGCCAAGGTGTATATCTTCATGAGTTTGAAGATTCAAATCAAGTAGACGTCTGTATGTATGAGCTCTAGTTTCTATCCATTTTAGTTTGGGGAGTAGCTGCATATTCGTATTTTTATCAGCGGCATTAATTTGACTGATAAAAGTGACAACGATAGGGAAATGGTCCGAGTACGGTATTCCTTCAACTTCAAAGTTATTAACATAAGACTTACATTCTTCTCCTAAGAGGCAATAATCAATCACTGATTTTCCTTGCCCACTTTATTTTCCGGCTCGATCTCTAGCCTGCTGTCTCCAATTTCACACTCCAAGTTGTCGTAGGTCTCCCTCTACCTGGTTGTTTCATCGAAGATGAGGTCTACATTGGCTTCTGACTCCCTCGAATTTGGCGTTGAAGACTTTACGAGCTGGAGCGTCGATGTTCATTCGCTCTATATGGCCGAGCAATCTTAGTCTTCGGATTCGAAGTTTTCTGGCTAGGCTTGTGTCGCTGTACAGTTCGTAGAGTTCGTTGTTGTATCTTCTTCTCCAAATGTTGTTTTCCGATTAACGCAGACAGGACCATAAATCATACGCAGAACTTTTCTCTCGAAGACGCCAAGTGACCTTTCATCCAATTGGGAGAGGGTCCATGCTTCCGCACAATAAAGCAGGACCGGGATGATGAGTGTTCTATACAGTGTCAATTTGGTTTTTCTCGATAGGGCTTTATTCCTCAATTGCTTACTCCAAGGAAACAGCGATTAGCAAGAGGTAGTCTGCGTTTGATTTCAGCGGTGATGTTGTTGCCTGTGTTTACAGCAGTGCCCAGGTAGACAAATTCACTGACTACCTCGAAGTTATACCTAGCAATGGTTACGTTCTGACCAAGTCGGTCGTGGTATTGGACTTTTGTTGATGAAATCATATACTTCGTCTAGTCCTTGTTTATTTTCAGCCCCATTCTGCTTGCTGCTGACTCCATATTAGTGAATGCGCCGGTTACTGGTCGCTTTGTTCTTCCTATCACGTCAATGTTGTCAGCAAACCCAAGTAATTGTGTCGATTTATTGAAAATGGTGCCTGATGTACTGGCATGGGTGCTCCGTATTACATTTTCAAGCACAATGTTAAAACAGCTGCATGACAGTGCGTTGCCTTGTCAGCCCTCTGGTGGTTTCGAAGGTTTCAGTAGAGTCCCTACCAACTTTGACGGAACAGCGAGCATTCTCCAACGTCATCCTGATAAAGCGTATCAGTTTAGCAGGGATTCTAAAGTTAGACATAGCACGATACAGTTCAACTGTATTTACACCTCGTAGGCGGCTTTAAAATCGACGAAGAGGTGGTGGGTGTCAATGTTATATTCTTGGGTTTTTTCCAGGATCTGCTGTAATGTGAATATTTGGTCGGTGGTAGATTTTCCTGGTCTGAAGCCGCATTGGTTTTAGATCATCAGGAAACGGCTTAAGATGTTCACATAAAACGCTGGACAGGATCTTATAGGCGATGTTTAAGGACTTATGCTTCTATAGTTGGCGCAGAGTAGGCGGTGTTTTTTTTGTGAATCGGGCATATGGTACTGAGATTCCACTCATCGGGCATACTTTCCTCCGACCAGATGAATTGCAGATGAGTTGGTGTATGCTCCTGACCAGGTCATCTCCAGCGTGTTTAAAAAGCTCCGCTTGTAGGCCATCACATCCAGCTGCTTTATCCATCTTTAGTCTAATGATGGCTACTTTACAATTTAAATATAGAGGTATTATCAAAAGAATTTTATTTTCCAATTGCAATTCCAAACAAGATACTTCATTTTGTATATGAAACTCACATTTGAGACCATTAATGTTTTTCTTGAATCCGAAGTAACAGTCTCCACTTGTTCTTCCTTTTGTGTGTGTTCTTATTGCAGGAATTCATTTAAAAACATAATCTTCCACCTTATTTTCTACATTTCTAAAACTATTCTCGGTCAAAAAAGTCTTATATAAATTTTTTTTTCAAAAATGCATCAGTCGATTTCCTCCAAAAACTAACGGTAGCATACAACTTCATATGGTCAACGGGAGAGGTACCAGAAAGCTTCAAAAGGTCTATTATTCTACCAATTTTCAAAAAAGGCGACCCAGTCGATCCTAGTAATTACAGGGGTATCTCCTTCCTCAATACCCTAACAAAAATCTTCACGGGAATCTTACTGCATCGATTAACAAACTGGATAAACGAAAATGACCTGCTAAGCGAATTCCAAGAAGGATTCCGCAAAGGCTACTCAACGGTAGATAATATCTTTTCTTTGACAAGCATAGCCCAAACGTACTTGGATAAAGGCAAAAAACTGTACGTGTTCTTCGTCGATTTTAAAGCGGCGTTCGATTGTATCGATAGAAGAGCCCTGTTTCTCAAATTGAGTAACCTAGGAGTGTCAACCAAAATGCTGAGTCATTCAAAATCTTTACAAGGAAAATAAAACAGCTGTTTGGGATGGCAATATCATATCCAACTGGTTCGAACCAGCAACAGGGGTAAAACAAGGATGCCTCTTAAGTCCACTGCTCTTTTCATGCTTTTTAGATGACCTGTATGTTGGTCTTACATTAAAACTCTTACTATATGCTGACGACATTGTCATACTAGCAGAAACGCCAAACATGCTTCAACTTATGATAAATAAATTGCAACGGTACTGTTATCTATGGAACTTACAAATAAATACAAACAAATCGAAAACCATGGTTTTTCGAAACGGGAGCGGTCGCCTAGCAAGAAACGAATATTGGACTTGGCAAAACGAAAAACTTGAGACTGTTAAAGAATACAAGTACCTTGGAGTTCTTCTCTCTCAAACGCTATGTTTTAAGAATCATTTGGTAGAAAAACTCAAAGAATCTAAGCGAGCAATAAACATTAACTGGAAAAACGTCTTCTCAAACAGAAATGTCGCCCCAAGTGTTAAGTATCAAGTCTTTGATTCAGTAGCGAAGTCAATCATGTTTTATGCAGCACAAGTTTGGGGTGTCTTCGAGTTTGAAGAAGTGGAAAAACTGTGCGATTTTTCTTAAAAAGAATTTTCAGACTCCCAAAAAATACACCAACTTACATGTTGCATCTAGAAACTGGTCTGCCTACGTTATTCACGCACACACTAAGACTACCCTTTCAATACGTATTAACAACCTTGAAATATCCAAGCCATCGCCTCGCGAATAAAATTGCATCACACCTTAAAAATAGAAGCATACAACTATTCGCGGAATAGACGAGGTTGAGTCAAATGCACGACATTCCTCTCCTTCAACAAAATGATGGAGCGCTAGAAAAGAACCTTCAGGCGCTGCTTCTAAAAATTGAAGAGTCCTCTAGGAAAGCTTTCGAAGACCAAAGCCAACGAAGTCAAACGAGAAACATATACAAATTATTGAATCATAACCTTGGAGAACGAAACTACTTTGATGACCGAAACAGTTTGGATCAAATAAGCACTATCTTCAAAGCTAGAGGTGAAATTCTGCGACTTAACTACGTTCCTTATAATAGCGAAGAAAATACTGATTGCTCACTGTAATCTGAGATCCAGAGAAGATATATGCCATTTTATTGGTATCTGTCCGATACTGAACTCGATCAGAAGATCGATCGGGCAAAAAAGTACCCTTTCGGAAGATGATATTCTACGAACGCTTAATGGAGATAATTGGAATCTGCTTTATAATTTTTTAAAATCTGCTCTCAAATATCGCCAACAAATCATAAATGAATCATTCTGATACGTTTTTGCTTTGAACTCTTTATCTAGTTTATGTTAAATGTACTAAAATAAGAACCAATTTTATATAAAGCACTCTTTTTTCGGCTGACGGCAAACGCCAATGCTTATTTTGTGAAATTATATACTTAGTGTTCTATCATATTTTATAAATATTAATAAAATTCACATTTTACTACTACTACTACTACTATAAAAAAATAGACTCAAGTGTTCACATATTTATAAAAATCACTAAAAATTTATTTGTTTATCAAACCTGACACATTGTAGGATAATATCTTATAATGTGCTCGCTTACAACTTAAATCATTTGTACTTAATATACTTTTCTTTTGGCAGACGCCTTCATTACTGAATACCACAATTCATACTCCGTTCGACGGCACTGGACAATGGCATTGTGTTATCACCTTTAGCAAATGAAGTAATCTGTCTCCCATGTGTGGTGTTTAAGCTGTCAGTGTCACTGTCACAAACCTCGAGCAATTCCTGCAGTACACGCACTCCATCCTAGTCATCGCATTGGAGAATATTGTTTTGATCCAAATAGAATGTTTTATTGTTTGTTTGTAATGTTTGACCGCGAATTACTTTAGTATTTCAGTTGTGTGTGTTTATTTGTGATTTTATTTGTATGAGTCGCCTCTTGCAGCTTTCGTATAGTCCCGATGAATGGATATTCCACTGTTTTTGAGTACTACAGCATTCTTCAGTATGTACGGCACATCCTCAGATTCCTGCATTTCAACAATCACGTTGGATATTTTGTTTTTCTTAGAGCGAATTAATCCCGTTCGCTTTATTTATTTATCTTGTGGTAGTTTGGCCATTGAAACCTTCTTATCTTTGTCAATTACTCGGACATCATCCTCCTGAGATGGGATATGCAGTACCAAGTTTTTCTCTATTGATTTCCTTTCAAGAACTCAACTTGACGCTCCAGTGCAAAGCACTTACCCTCCATTTCTTGCATTTTTGACAGAAGCGCCTCATTAGTTTGTTCTAAAGCATGAGCTTTTGTTGTAAATCTGTCAAGTCGGACTTTGTTGGTAGGTTTTGTAGTCGCACATTGAGGATTGATGCTAGCGAGGTTTCAATCAAGGATTGAAGATCAACTAATTGCATGTTTCCGACTTCCAAATTTGGTTGTGGCATTGTTTCGCATGAAGTAGATTGGTGCAAGGGAGAAACCTCAGAATATGGTCTTTTAATTTTAGGACCCTGAGATGGAGTGTCGTTATTGCCGCTGTTATTGTTGATGTTCTTTGTTGGTGTTCTTCTAATTCCCATCATTTTGTATGGACCGTTGTTCAACTTTATTAAATATTGGCTCACCTTCCTTTAAGAATATGGTTTTCAGGAAGTCTTTCTTTTGTTTTTAATTGTTAACATTTAAAAACACTTTCAAATCAATGAATATTCAACAAATTTACAGAAACTTTCAAACGTCAGTGATCCAGGGTTGTCAATCACAGCGACTTGTTTGTCTGATACCATCGCCAAGATAAGTGTGCTGCTTTAGTTTGAGGTTGAGATGTCGTTTAATGAGTTGATTTCGAGTTTATTTTTGGGAGTTTAAATGTGTTGTCAAGATAAGTGTACAAGTTCATCGAGGTACACATTTATAAATTATTTTCTGTAATTGGGTCAAGATTGTGATTGAGAAAAAGATTGAGTTTGGTGTATTGGAAGTTAATAGAGTTCTGGTTGTTTTGGTAGCATGACGTCTTCCATTGTAGTGTGATTTCAAACTATGTTGAAGATGTTTGGATCCACTGGAGTGATGAGGCGTAATGGTCCGCGAAGCAAGTTTCCTAAAAATTAGTTGTAATATGTAAAGAGGTTTTAGGTGTCAATGAGTGATGCTAGTGACTGAGGTATAGGTTGAGTTTGTAGCGAGAGGTTTAAGTAGTTGTTAATAACATCCTGTATTTTAAGATCTCTTTCAAAAAGACGCAGAGGGTTTTCCAGTTACACTCATTCTAAATTTCGTGTTTCGTTTTTTTTCCGAAGAATTTAAGACGTTGTGGTTTGAAAATGGGGCATATGCTAACAAAGTGAAAGCAGTCTTCTTTGGATTTTAGATTTAACAACGTGCAGAATTGGTTGAAACTTCCGTTATAGGGTTTCCGTTTAGAGGGAGGAGTGCGCACCTTCTTTAGAATATCAAAGATATTTCTTTGTAGCTTAGTGGATCATTGAAGTAGCTTTTTTCCATTAAGCTAGTATTTAGTTTTGAATAAAGAATTCTATTTATAGATCCTCGAGCTTCTGCTATGAAGTCATCACACATTGAATTTTCATACTGTTGGGTGATTCGATAAAGCTGTTCTTTTACAGAGTTTAAGTTGCCTAATACCAACGAAACAATTTCTCCACATGTATTACCTATAGTTTTCTAAGTTTCCTTATACCAGTCCTCGTTCTTCAACTCGTATAAGACCATTTTTTTTTAGATTAACGGACATCTTGATAAGAGAGTCCTTTTACGATATAATCTGCTCGTAACTCTATTTTCTGATTCTCGGGCTTCTGCTATGAAATCATCTCGCATTGAATTTTCATACTGTTGGGTGATTCGATAAAGCTGTTCTTTTACAGAGTTGTAGTTGCCTAATACCAACGAAACGATTTCTCCACATGTATTTTCTATACTTTTCCAAGTTTCCATCCACCAGTCCTCGTTCTTCAACTCGTATAAGACCATTTTTTTAGATTTACGGACACCTTGATAAGAGAGTCCCTTTACGATTATAATCTGCTTGTAACTTTAGAGTATAAGTAAAAAGTTTTGGAAGTCCAGTTTCAAGATGTAGTGCGTAATTTGGAGTTTTAAGTTGTAAGTTGAAAAGTTTTTTTTTTAAATGTCTATGAAATTTTTGGATGACTTCGTATTCGCCAATTCCCCATACCTGAGCAGCGTAACACAAGGTAGATTTTACTACAGCATGCAAAATTTTATATTTCACTGAGAGGTTGATGGGGTTTTTATCGAATATGTTTCTCCATGACATGTTGATCAAGAGGTGTTTGACTTCTCTGTAAGATGGGTGCTGAAATCAAGTGATCTGTTGAGCTTCTCCACTAAGTACTTATATTTATTAGCAGTTTTCAAGCTAGTTTCATTGAAGGACCAATTGTAAGTGTTCTGGCTCCGTGCTGACTTAGAAAAATCCATGACTTTCGATTTGTCTGGATTAATGACAAGACTCCATTTAAGGCAGTATTCCGCAAGAAGATTTATCATAAGTTGATGGTTTTCTGGTGATTCAGAGAGTAACACCAGATCATTAGCATATAACAGGATATTGATATTTGAACCAGCGATTCGAGTTCCTCCTGGAAGATAAGCTATCACATCGGTTATAAAAAGTGCGAACAGAGGAGCGCTTAGAGGACATCCTTGTTTTACACCGCAATCAGTCTCTAACCGTTCTGAGTGGATGGACCTATCCCATACAGCTGCTTTCGACTACGAGTACATCACTGTAATCGTACTTATAAATTTAGTAGACAGGCCAATTTGCGAGAGCTTGTAGAAAAGAACATTGCGGTTGATAAGGTCAAAGGCTGATTTAAAGTCAACAAAAAGAAGCGTACATTTTCTTGTTTCTTGCTTGGGCGCCTTCACAATCGAAGTAATTTGTGAATACGTTTTCGACTGTCGAATAGTTTTTTCTGAAGCCTGCTTGATATTATGAAAGGATATTGTTTGCGTCTACTCCTTGGCGAGGATACCACAAAATATTTTTGCAAGGACATTCATGAAAGAGATGGCTCGATAGTTTTCGACGTTATTCATGTCTCCTTTTTTGTGGATTGAAAAAAACAGACTTTTTGAAAGGCAGTGAGACACTTTATTATAAAATGCTTGAAGCTGGGTGAGAAAAGTAACAGTTGCAGTCTTGAAGAATTCATATGAAATCCCATCTTCCCTAGTAGCTTTTCCATTTTTGCCTTTGCTAATTACAGACCGCAGTTCCGAAAAGGCAATTTCTTGTCTCAAAGGCGTATTAACAATTACATTATTTTTATGCACCAACTTGTGTAGGTTTTAATTATTGCGGAGGGGCTCATCATCTTCCTACATTAGAGCTACTACATTGTACCCAACACCGTACTTATTATGGCATGAATGAACCTCTTATCCGCATGTGCAAGCTTTTTAACTCAAATTAAAGAACTGTTTATTTAAATATTAGTAAATTTTGTCTAAAAAACACCAAGCACCAAGCTCATAGATTATGTTTTGTATGTTCTCAATGTTTTACTATCTATTTTGTATAAATGTATTTTTTATTGATTTTTAAATTTTTTGTGCTTGTTTTATGCTATTTGTATATTTTGTTTAACAACAACTAACACCTGCACTAAATGATGTAGCAAGTGAGCACATAATATCTGTTGGCTAATCTCTGATTGTATGCTAATGCTTGATATAAGCTTCTTACTCTTGAGAACTGATAGTGCAAGAAAAAAATGTATTTGGTTTTGAAGGCGTCGAATCGCACTGAAGAGCGCTCATTTTCAAAAATGAAAATCATAAAAAATAGGCGAACCAGACCCACGATGGGACAAAACTGTCTATTAAAGCTATCGCTCCTAAGCATTGAAAGTGATTAATGATCAAGGATTTATGAGCGAAAAAAGCTCGTTCCATTCGTTAGCTCTAAAGACAATGGGCCCTATTCATAGATGATTACTAATGATGTGTGTTGGGTTTCCATCCACCAACATAAACAACAACAACACTACACAGTTTTCAATTATAAACGGAGATTATTTTTTATACGCACTGGATCAATTATCGATCTGCAATCTATATTGATTGCACGAATTGCAATAATGCATAATCAATAATTGATCCAATGCGTTTTATTTTACCAAACAATCATGTTAAAATTAAATTTAAAATAGCACAAAATTGAAACCACGCGCACCGAAAGACTAAATGACAACTGCTTGAATACAAGGGTGAAATAGCATCGTTTTCATTGTTGTAAATTGTAGTTATCTCTTTTACCCACGATGAAATATAAAATTATATAATTTCTCCAACAAAAAAGAAGTTAAGAAAATAATGAAAAGTTATGCCTCTCACTCTCACAAGGACCCCCTTACGAGGGGCATTAATTTAAATTCACATGTATTTATTGTTTAGAAAAACAAATACTTGTAAAACAAATAAATTATCGTTGAATACTGGAAGCAATTCTCCAGCTGAAGGTTGTTGACCCTTCTATATTATTTATTTAACGATCAGCTGTAAGTTATGTATTTAAATCGTAGTAAGGAGTGCGAGGCTTCCTCTTAGCCAAATTAAAAATTTGAAATAACTTGTGAAACTTCATCTCTGTTAACAGCTTCAACTTAGCTTCTAAAATTAAATTTTAAAATAAAACAACCTTTTTTTTTATTGAATAAAATTAAATTGACCACAACTTGGTCTCATTTTTTATCTTTTACATTAAATATTCTTGTGCCTACATCTATTGCCTACATCTTGAGCCTTTTAAAAGAAAAGCGCGGATTTTAATTTTTAAAATATTTTTTTAATAAGTTAATGTTTTAAATAGACTTAAAAAAGTATACAAGAATTGCATTCGGTGTTAAAATCAGTGTTTAAGACAATTTCGTTTTGCCGACGGCATTTGAAAACCATCGAATTGATGTCTGAAAATCATTGGAGGACAATAACTGTACACGCGGTAAAGGACACAACGGAATCCAGGATAAAACGGGACCCAAGACAAAACTAGACCCAGGATAAAACGGAAACTGCACATTGAAGAACAGCTAACCACTGAAATATTAAGTAAACGGGATAAGCAATTAAATTTAATAAGGTGGTAAATATAATTTTAATAAATAAAAAATATAAATTTATTTAAACAAATTACACCTCAACTGTTGAAATAACACATTTAAGAAATTTATCCTTTGAAATAAAAAACATTTAAACACATTTATACACATTTATCTCAAAATAAAACAAATTTGAACTTCTACAAAAAAAATTGAACAAGAAACCCATACTTTGAAGTCCACGTGAGTGAAATTTATTAGTTTTCTTGCAATGTCTATTAAGCTATCGAAACTCATAGATTCTCAAGAGCTGAGACTAAAAGAGCTCCAAAATGATTATGATAAATTCTCGGAAAAACTTGAAAAAGAATCCGCGACGCGATTGTCAAGGGGTTATTTAAACGCGTGCTTTACCGAAGTAGAACAAATTTTAGAATTAGCCAAAAAAGAACACTCTTCTATCGTTAATACGGCTGCCGATACAGCCAGAGACAAATATTTTGAAAACGAAATTTTTTCAAAAATTAAACAACTTTATTTTAATTATAGTGGCAAATTGCAAGATTAGCTTGATGAAGTTATTAAAAGTGAAAACACTAACCTTGACTCGTCTCGATTTAACAATACAACGAAATCTTCATTATGTGAAATAAGACTGAAACCAATTGAAATAAAACCATTCTCTGGCGAATACGAGGATTGGTTTGAATTTCAAAATATGTTTGAGAGTATGGTTGAACAAAACAATGATCTCTCAGATATACAAAAACTGCAATATTTGCTTTCGTCCTTATCAAAAATTTAGATCTAGCCAACCATCTCCCAATCGAAGGCAAGTCATTTTCGTCTGCATGGGAAATTTTGAAAGACAGGTACAAAAACACGCGAAAATTAGTCAACACTCAAATCAGTAGGCTTATGGAGCAGCAAAGGCTCTTACGAGAAACAGCGTCGGGTTTGAAATCACTGCATGATGTCACAACTTCCTGCATTCATGCACTCGGCAACTTAAACGTAAAAGTCGATGCTTGGGACTGTATTTTAATTTATATCGTGTATCAAAAACTCCCTATCGAAACGCAAAAGGATTGGGAATACAAGTTGGGAACATCCAAAGTTCTTCCAGACTGGAAAACTTTTGCTGCGTTTTTAGAAGCCCGATTTAGCTCGCTCGAGAATAAGACACCGGGTACAAGTATCCCATTGCAAATAACAATAATTATAAAAAACCAACAGTTTCCTACCATACTAACAAACAATTCCTCTGTCGCCTGTGTAAGGCATCTCATGGGATACGATTTTGTAGACTTTTTTTAAACATGGGGGTCAGAGCACGTATTGAGGCGATGAAACGTAACTCAATCTGCTCCAATTGCTTAGGGTATGATCACCATTCATCGATCTGCAGCAGCAGCAATCGTTGCTGTAAATGTGGACTTAAACACCATACTATGCTGCATATTGATCCACAACACACTAATAACAACGAAACAAACTTTCAAGGTACATCGTCGCAAAGGCAACATAACCATCCACCGCGATATGAAAATCCATTTCGAAGACCAACCCATAACAACTTCAATGCTCATCTTATACAAAGTGCGGATCATCTTATAGCTCCAAATCAATTCAATAATGAACCTGAGAGTTCAACTAACTCTCAAACGTTTCAAACATTATTTAATAAAATGCAGTCAAGGGCGTTGCTTGCCACTGCATTGGTAAAGGTGTTTTCAGCCAATGGAACATCTTACATCCTAAGAGCCTTAATTGATCCGGGTTCCGAGGTCACCTTTATAACAGAAAATGCAACACAGCTCCTTCACTTAAAGAAACAAAAAACAATTGCCAATGTTACTGGTCTAGGTCAAACCTTAACAGGAACATCTAATTTCAAGGTTGGCTTCACTATTCATTCAATTTCGAATCCAGTGTTTTCACTAGATGTTAAAGCATTCGTGTTTTCTCAGCTTACATCTTTACTTCCCTCTAACAAACTTGATGTGTCTGCCTGGAGTCACCTTCAAAAACTTTCATTGGCAGATCCTTCATACTTTATCCCCGGGAAGATTGACCTTTTGATAGGTGCAGATGTGTACTCTTCCATCATAATGGAAGGGCTCGTTAAGGGAGAAGTTGGATCTCCAGTAGCGCAACAAACCGAGCTAGGATGGATTTTAACTGGATGTGTTAACCCTGAAGTTGAACTTAGCACAATAACGGTGCAAAATCATTTTAACTCCTTGGAAATGCAACTTAGGCAATTTTGGGAGTTAGAAGAAAATATGGATCACCGCAAAACTAACGTCGGAAGAGGAGCAATGTGAACTTCATTACCAAAAAACTGTTCAAAGGAAGTCTGATGGGCGATATGAAGTCCAGCTTCCTTTTAATGACAACCTTCGGCCTATCCTAGGCAATTCCAAAAGATCAGCAATGGCACGATTTTTTCAAATGGAACGGCGTCTAGCTTCGAATAATAACTTGAAAGAAGCGTACACCAGTTGTATTAAAGAGTACGCTACAATGGGACACATGGAGGAAGTGACTTCCGATATGAGGTTAATTGAAGGTCAAGGCACCCACTATTATCTCCCTCATCATGCCGTCTTTAAGCAGTCGACGACAACAAAACATCGCGTTGTTTTTGATGCTTCATGTGCCACTTCAAATGGATTGTCTTTAAATGACCGATTAATGGTAGGCCCAAGACTTCAAAAAGACATAATTGATCTTATTGCTCAATGGAGAAAATTTAAATTTGTATTTGCAGCTGACATTACCAAAATGTACAGACAAATACGAATGGATCCAAACGACACCACTTACCAACTCATTTTGTGTAGAGAGACAAAACCAGAGCCAATCAAAACTTTCGCACTCAATAGAGTAACATTTGGTACAGCATCGGCGCCATACCTAGCAGTGCGCACGTTACATCAAGTTGCTTTAGATGTACAGGACACTCAACCTAACGTAGCCAAGGCAATCAAAGATGGCTGTTGATATTATTATATCAAAATAGGTCATGTAGCTTCTCTGCATGTCATTTCATTTAATTTCATTTAACGCATTTGCATATCAACATTAGTCATGTAGCTTCTCTGCATGTTATTTCATTTAACGCCTTTTGCATTGCTTTCATTTTCGTAGCCAATGTGTGTATCTTGTATCATTCAATAGCCAATTCCCATAGAATGAATAATTTTGTGCATCTGTCAGCAAAATTATTGCATTCGAATATTGGATATGGTTATTGAACTTTATGAGTTTTTTTGTTTATTTTTTAGAAGTCAGCATTAAGCGACTATTGTTATTGTTAATTAATTTTAGCTTAGTTTGCAAAAACTGTGTATAAATAGTATTGTAAGGAAATAAAAATTATCATACACGATCAAACTCTCTTCGATTATTTCTGCTATTGCTTCCCCCCACCAGAGGTAAGGGGCATTGGTTTAAAATTATTTCTGCTATTGCTTCCCCCACCAGAGGTAAGGGGCATTGGTATAAAATAAAGAACATATTCGACGATAATACACCGGTACACAGAACCGGGTGTATTTATTACTACGGCTGGTCAAGGTTTATGTACCCTGTCCAGCGAGATAATACAAAAGAGTATTATCTTTAAACATTGGTGACCCCGACGTGATTTCTACGTCAAACTTCGAGGAAGTGAATCGTGAGTGCGTTGCCAGGGCTTTAACACTGGCTGTCAGCGAAGCGTTACCAGGGCTTTTAACACTGGTATAAGCAATCAAGGTTCCTGAGTTGCAGAGTTCCAGCTTGAAGTGTAGCAGCGTTCCAGGTCGCAGAGTGCCAGGTTGCAGTGCTCCAGGAAGCAGCGTTCCAGTACCAAACATTCACTACACCTACCAAGTGGCCAGGGTCCACAGCAGTGCATTGATTCACAGCTAATTATTTGAGCCAACCATTTGAACCACCGTAAAAAGTACCATGGATGAGATGCAGGTTTTCAAAATAATAGCCCGGCAGAAGGCTATCGCTGAGGAACTTCAGAAACTAAAAACAAACATGAGCAAAGACAGTGCTGACCGCAAAACACTGCCATACAAACAAAAAAGATTGCAAATTCTGGAAGCACTATGGGTGGAATTCCACCAAAACCATGAATCTGTAAAGAATTTTGTTAAGGCGGATACGCCATATATTCAAGGAAAAACGTATGAGAATTTCCAAAGAATTTACCTCGAATTAAAACAAAGTCTCCATTTAATTTTGCCTGAGCCAACTGAAGATGATGGCAATGGAACAACTGGTGGTACAATCCCGACAATCAGTGGAACCATTCCTAAGGCTCCAGCTCCAGCTCAATTGAAGCCCACATTGCCTACGGAAAAGACAATCCAAACAAGCACTGAAACCATTCCTAAGGCTCCAGCTCAATCTAAACCCACATTGCCTGAGCTTACGGAAAAGACAAAGTGGTCGTCCGACATGCCTGTTGCCTCTGTGGAATTATTAAGGCTGATTAAAAAACAGTCATCAATGATCGTAATGGTCGAAAACTCAATTAAGCGCCTGATTCAAGACCAAGAACAACATTCTGAGGAGTTCTATTTGATAAGGCTTAAATCGATTGAACAGGACTGGGCGGCAATACGAGGCTTCCGTCATAAAATATGGGAACTACTAGATGAACCGAATTCTTCAGTCTATGATGTCGAACAATTTCTCTCCATAGAAGATGAAGTGCATACTGCACTTACGACACTTTATAACCGATCAAGATCGAATTCTGGATCCGGGACAACTATAACCCAAAACCAAGGGACGAATTACCAAGAGTAGTATTGCCGAAAATCGATGGTGACTACTCAAAGTGGATACAGTTTCCCGATCTATATACGGAGCTTATCCACAATCAACCCATTTCCCCATGCCAGAAGATGTGGTATCTGAAGACCACAATCACAGGAGAAGCTGAAAGGCTGCTTCAGCACTTCTCCATATCTGACGCCAACTACATTGCTGCTTGGGAAACGATCACAAGCCGTTATGAAAACACTCGACTTATGGTAACAGCCTTACTAAACAAATTAATGGCACAACCTAAAAGTCAAAACGAAAGTTCTTCAGCCATAAAGTCACTGCATGACACTACGCAAGAATGCCTCCGCAGCCTGCAAAACCTTGGCATAGAGACAACCAATTGGGATCCAATACTCTTGCACATTCTCATCAAGCGGTTGGATCGAAATTCTCTCACTCTTTGGGAACAATCATTAAGAACCCCAAAACTCATGCCCACATTTAAGGAGTTCCTATCATTCTTGGAGCTGCGGTTCCAATCATTGGAGGCATTATCAACAACCACAAGGGAAGGTTCGGATGAACAACGAAGAAGATTAAGACCAAATAAGGCCTTAACCACGGTCGCTGCAGCGGGACCCAAATGTATTTCCTGCAAGGGCAATCATCAGCTGTACGCCTGCCAGAAATTTCTACAGTTAAGTCCAAAACACCGATTGCGCCTAGTTCAAAGATCAAGACACTGTGCAAATTGTCTGAAATCAGGGCACTTCACTAAAGACTGCTCGGTCGGAGGGTGCGCCAAGTGCCAAAAGGGGCACAATACACTCCTTCACTTGGATTACCCCAAAAAACCAGAGGACTCAAAAACATCAACGCTAGCAGGTACCCCAACTTCTGTCGCTGACTCGCCAAAGATCTGCACTTCGGCGACAGAGCCCACACCTCCTAGCACAAACACTGCAACCAAAACTAAAAGTGTGCTGTTAAGTACAGCTACTGTTCACCTGAAAAATCAATCGGGAGAACAAATATCATGTCGAGCGTTATTGGACTCTGGATCGCAGGTTAATTTAATAACTGAAAGGCTGGCCAAAACCTTGGGACTAAGACAAATGCACGAGACGCTACTTGTTGAAGGGATCGGTCAAAGCAAGAGGTCATCCCATCGAAGAATCAATTTGGAGATTGGTTCTAAAATAAATGGATTCTCCACAAGAATTGAAGCACACGTATTGTCAAAAATTGTCTCACCGCAGCCATCACGGGCAATAATAACTTCGAATTGGTCGATTCCGAGGAATATCGTTTTGGCTGATTCGCAATTTAATCAGCCAGGGCCAATCGATCTTCTCATTGGTGCGGAAATTTTCTATGCTACCTTAGCTGTTGGTCAAATCAGCTTAGGTGAAGATCTACCAACACTTCAAAATACTGTGTTTGGATGGACAGTAGCAGGCAAGGTGCCCTTTACTAATGATGGACTTTTAGCATCGTGCGGAATATGCACTGAGGACAAAGCCCTTGATCAGCAGATTGAGAAATTTTGGCGCTTAGAAGAAACCACCCCCTCTCCAGATAATTTCACCCAAGCAGAAAGACGTTGTGAAACTCATTTTGTCCAAACATCAACAAAGGACTCGAATGGCCGATTTGTGGTTCGCTTACCATTCAAGGAAGCCCCAACTTGCTTAGGTGAATCAAAAGACATTGCTTTCCGGAGGTTCATATCTCTTGAACGAAGGTTAGCCAATTCAAAAGAACTGAAAAAACTCTACACAGAGTTCATGGTGGAGTACCAGAAATTGGGCCACATGCAGGAAGTTAATTTCCAACAAATAACAAAGCCCTACTATTTTTTGCCCCATCATTGCGTCCAAAAGCCCGATAGTAGCACTACAAAGCTAAGGGTAGTTTTTGATGGTTCCGCAAAATCCTCATCAAATATATCACTGAACGACATCCTGTCCACGGGCCCAACAATACAAGATGACGTTTTTACCATGCTATTGCGATTCCGTATACCAAGATTTGTATTTACCGCGGACATAGAGAAAATGTACCGTCAAATACTTGTAAACGATGAGGACCGAAAGTTCCAACTAATATGGTGGAGGAACAGCCCAAATGACCCGTTAAAGTGCTTCCAGCTCAACACCGTCACCTACGGCACAACATCTGCATCGTACTTGGCAACAAAGTGCCTCCAAGTTTTGGCGCAAAATAACAAGGATCGTTACCCATCGGGGTCGAAGGTATTATCTCGTGACTTCTACGTAGATGATGTTTTAACCGGTGCAGATAAGTTGACTGAACTTTTGAATACCCAAACTGAACTCCGGACTATCCTTCACAATAGCGGCTTCAAGCTAAGGAAATGGTGCGCTAATCATGAATCCTTATTAAAAGGAGTACCACTCGAGGACCGAGAAACAGAATTGGACTTCAACACCAATATTGAAGATCATGTGAAAACAATTGGTCTTACGTGGATGCCGAAATCTGACCAACTCTGCGTTAAAACATCTTGGCTAAAAAGAGATCGAGTGACCAAACGAACAGCTTACAGTGACATAGCACATCTATTTGACCCCCTCGGTATCATGGCACCTGTCGTTGTAGTGGCAAAAATATTCTTACAAAGGTTGTGGGAATTGAAGCTTGATTGGGATGCTGCATTACCTCAGGAAATGCAAACAACTTGGATAAAATTTCGCGAAGGACTGCAGTCACTAAACAATATAAAGATTGCTAGGCATATATTTTCACACAAAACACCAAAAAGGATTCAGTATCACGTATTTGCCGATGCTTCAGAAAAGGCTTACGGTGCTGCGGCCTACGTTCGTTCCATCAGTAGTGACAACGTCATAACGGTGCGACTGCTTTGCGCTAAATCAAGAGTAGCACCATCGAAGAAAACAAAGACATCTTTACAAGCAACTATTCCCCGGCTAGAGCTTTGCGCCTGCTGCCTTGCTGTCGAGCTTCTAGGGCGCTTACAAAAAGACCTAAACATTAAAAATGACGCAACATTCCTCTGGACGGATTCGGAAATTGCACTTGCATGGATTAATTCTTCATCCTCCGCAACTCTTCCCATCTTCATCGCAAATAGGGTATCAAGAATACAAGAGAATACAATTTCTGTGCAATGGAGGCATGTGCCTTCAAAGGAAAATCCTGCAGATGTACTTTCACGTGGAATAGCTCCAGATCGCCTTGAGAATTGCAACATTTGGTTCTATGGACCGAAATTCTTACATGGTTCAACTTCAATCTGGCCACCTATATACGACGCCAAAACAATTAATAGCAACAATGAAAATGAGCATATATCTTTGGGAGCCGCAATCCCTGATTCCCAAGATAATCTTCCCATAAGTATCATCAATCATAAAAACTCATTCAAAAGAGTTCAAAGAATTATTGCGTACGCCTTACGATTTATCAACAATTTTAAAGAAAAATACCTTAAGTCGAGAAGGGACTTCAAAATGAGAAGAGGCCCCTTAACTGTTTCCGAATTGAGTCAATCGAAGAAGGCAGTATTCAAGCAAATGCAGCAATTGGAGATGGAAGAAGACATCCTGAATTTAAGAGATAAAAGTGTGGTTTCAGATAAAAGTTCACTCAAGAGCCTAACCCCATTTCTTGATGCGGAAGACATCATTAGAGTCGGTGGGCGTTCGGAAGCATCGGCATTAGCATACGACGCTAAGCACCCAGTACTCCTACCACATCGTCACCCGTTTACAAAAATGATACTCCATGACATTCATGTTGAGAACAATCATGCTGGACCACAAACTATGCTTTCAATTGCCAGACAGGCAATCTGGCCACTTAGAGGGAAGACCTTGGCACGATCTGTGACGCACAATTGCGTTAAATGCGTTCGTGCCAGCCCGAAGGTTCTGAACCAACAAATGGGAAATTTACCTGCTAACCGAATACAACCGGCCAGGCCATTCGTAAATACAGGCATAGATTTTTGTGGCCCAGTTTTAACGCATTACAAAATAAGTGGCAAGCACCCGCAGAAATCGTACATTTCAATTTTCTGCTGTTTTTCCACAAAGGCCTGTCACTTCGAGCTCGTGACTGATCTCACAACTCAAGGATTTTTGGGTGCTCTTAACCGATTCATGGCAAGGCGAGGCCATTGCAGAAACATTTACTGTGACAATGCAACAAACTTCGTGGGAGCGAGGAACCAGCTAAAGGAGCTGTTATCATTCATTGATGTTGAAGGTGAAAGGAACAAGATTGCATCTACATGTTCTACAAGGGGCTGTGATTTTCATTTCATTCCGCCACGCTCCCCACATTTCGGAGGTCTATGGGAGGCTGCAGTTAAATCATCAAAGCTTTTACTACAGCACACCTTGGCAGGAGCTTCGCTCACTTATGAAGAGCTTGAAACAGCCGTTGTTCAGGTCGAAGCCATACTCAATTCAAGGCCAATTTCTCCAATGTCCGAATCTCCAAATGACCTAAGAGCTCTCACTCCAGGGCATTTTCTCATCGGAGAGCCTCTCATCAGCAATGTCGATCCTGATGCTTCACCATCCAACTCAGGCCCAAATGCTCGCTGGAACCTCGTTAGTAATCTCAAGAACGAATTCTGGCGCCGGTGGTCTCGAGATTATCTAAACCAACTACAACATAGATACAAATGGAAGGACCGGTGTCAAAATGCAGAACCGGGAATGATGGTCATTATAAAGGACGACAATGTACCCAGTCTAAAGTGGCCACTTGGACGCATTACAAACGTCATCACTGGAGACGACGGGTTGGTTCGTGTAGCTGATGTAAAAACGGCTACTGGTACTTTTCGTCGGGCCATACATAGACTGGCTCCACTTCCAGTACCCATCGATGAGAACGTCTGCATCAGCTCAGCCGCAGATCAGCGAACATGTGAAGCAGCTAAAATTTCTCCATCCAGATCCTCAGTTCGCCTAATTGATGAGACTGACATTACGTCCGTTCCAAAAAAGAAACGTAAGCCCACCTTTGGATCCGCAGTTGTAACGTTACTGCTAGTGTGCTGCCTCGTTCCAGGTATTAAATCTACGCCGATAAACATTCGCCCATTTAAATCGCAACCCGGAATACATTTTGAGAATCTGGGGACCTCTTCACTTACGTCAAGCAGTTGGGATATCATCGCCTACTACGACATGAACTCCTATTGGACAGAGTATCAAACTGTAAGGAACTACAGCGAGAGACTTGTAAACATCTGCCATTTGTTACCAAACAAAACCGAAACCTGCAAGGGAACGATATGCCATTTCAACAGAATAAATGAAGACTTCAAGAAAGGAAATGAGTTGTTAGCTGACACATCCACCAATCGAAGAATTCGCCGTGGAGCGCTCAATGTCGTAGGAAATGTGGCTAATGCCCTATTTTGAGTTTTGGACTCTGAATACGCTGATAAAATGTCCGCCTCAATTAATAAAATTCAGCAGGATGAAGGACATCTCGTCAACCTAATTCGAAACCAAACATCAATAATTGACTCCACTCTTAACATAATAAGGCGAAATGAACAGGAAACAAGTTCTAGGTTTCAAGAAATTGACGCAAATCTTCAACAATTTGCCGCGTTGATTAACGGCATTAAGCTAGAGCATCATGAAGAAAAACTGCGCCAGCTATTTAATTCACTAGCACTGCAATTGATCTTAGCCTTGTCGCAGATACAAAAAACACAAGCTTCCTTAATAGATGTTCTAATCGACACACACCACGGAAAGATAAATCCACAACTCATATCACCTGATCAATTACGTGATGAACTTCTGCGAATTAAAGCCAATTTGCCCACAGCCCTTAGGCTTCCAGTAGCACAAGATGATATACTTAAATTGTATCAACTCATGAGCATTCACGGCAGGGTGCTCTCCGATCATATCATATTTAAGCTCACATTGCCATTACTAAGCCTTGATGAATTTGAGCTATGGTACATTCTTCACCATAAGTCGATCCACGGAGTATATCATGGTAACATTGCACCGTGATCAGTACTATCCGCTGTCAGAAGGAGAGTTTCTTTTGAAGGCACATGCCTCCATTGCGCAGAAATTGTATTCTCTTGTATTCTTGATACCCTATTTGCGATGAAGATGGGAAGAGTTGCGGAGGATGAAGAATTAATCCATGCAAGTGCAATTTCCGAATCCGTCCAGAGGAATGTTGCGTCATTTTTAATGTTTAGGTCTTTTTGTAAGCGCCCTAGAAGCTCGACAGCAAGGCAGCAGGCGCAAAGCTCTAGCCGGGGAATAGTTGCTTGTAAAGATGTCTTTGTTTTCTTCGATGGTGCTACTCTTGATTTAGCGCAAAGCAGTCGCACCGTTATGACGTTGTCACTACTGATGGAATGAACGTAGGCCGCAGCACCGTAAGCCTTTTCTGAAGCATCGGCAAATACGTGATACTGAATCCTTTTTGGTGTTTTGTGTGAAAATATATGCCTAGCAATCTTTATATTGTTTAGTGACTGCAGTCCTTCGCGAAATTTTATCCAAGTTGTTTGCATTTCCTGAGGTAATGCAGCATCCCAATCAAGCTTCAATTCCCACAACCTTTGTAAGAATATTTTTGCCACTACAACGACAGGTGATCAGTACTATCCGCTGTCAGAAGGAGAGTTTCAAAAATGCTTTTCGCTTACTCACGAAAATCACTTGTGTAATCAACGTCATCCAATATACACTAAGGGATCAGAAATAAGTTCTTGCGAAGTCCATTACCTGAGCCATAATCAACAATCTCCATCATGCAAGATAACGAAGACCATCGAAGGACCACATTGGATTCAGCTTTGCTCTCCAAACGAATGGATTTACGTACTAAAGAAAAGAATTACTTTAAACGTCGTCTGCAATGGAACTGCAACACCGAGCATTTTAGAGGGCTCAGGAATACTTCAAATTCAACCCAACTGTGTAATCAAGGATGACCTAATGACGCTGCGTGGTTACTCAATACATTCAACTTACTCAAGAATGTCACTGTCGCCCCTAGCAAACCTTTCGGATTATGCTATTCCAGAAAAATTCAATCCGGTAGTTCACCAATCCTCGAGCTACAAAAACCATTTGCTAGAGCTTGATGAGCTAAAGCAGCAACTGTTAAACATAACCAATAATTTGTCGTTCTCCACATCCTCTAACGATACACACCAATT
The DNA here is from genome assembly GCA_916050605.2 of Platycheirus albimanus. NCBI lineage: Eukaryota > Metazoa > Arthropoda > Insecta > Diptera > Syrphidae > Platycheirus > Platycheirus albimanus. The sequence continues at coordinate 99,330,659 of OU696696.1, read as the reverse complement.
TGCAGTGGGTTATATGGGACTTCTCATATCAATCACGGCACTGATCCTCCTACTGTGGAAATTGTTTAGCATATACCGCTCTGATACCAACAAGACACCTCCGACAAGGCAGAATACGAAAACTGAAGAGGAAGAACCCAACATTGAGGACCTCAACACCGTCACATTCGAAGTTCTGATATAGTTTCGAACATAGTTCAACGCGCGGAGAATGTTGATATTATTATATCAACATAGGTCATGTAGCTTCTCTGCATGTCATTTCATTTAATTTCATTTAACGCATTTGCATATCAACATTAGTCATGTAGCTTCTCTGCATGTTATTTCATTTAACGCCTTTTGCATTGCTTTCATTTTCGTAGCCAATGTGTGTATCTTGTATCATTCAATAGCCAATTCCCATAGAATGAATAATTTTGTGCATCTGTCAGCAAAATTATTGCATTCGAATATTGGATATGGTTATTGAACTTTATGAGTTTTTTTGTTTATTTATAATTATCATTCACGATCAAACTCTCTTCGATTATTTCTGCTATTGCTTCCGCCCACCAGAGGTAAGGGGCATTGGTTTAAAAATATTTCTGCTATTGCTTCCCCCCACCAGAGGTAAGGGGCATTGGTATAAAATAAAGAACATATTCGACGATAATACACCGGTACACAGAACCGGGTGTATTTATTACTACGGCTGGTCAAGGTTTATGTACCCTGTCCAGCGAGATAATACAAAAGAGTATTATCTTTAAACAATGGCTTTTACGTCGATGACTTTCTATATGGGTCCGATACCGAAGCGGATGCCACCATATTACAACGAGATGTTCTAACTGTTTTGGAGCAAGCTGGATTTCCTCTGCAAAAATGGGCAAGCAATTCGACAAAAATTTTGGTTCAGATACCTAAAACTGAAAGGGAGATTAATCTTCCACTGAACTTTGAATCTGCCGACGCCATCAAAACGCTAGGCATCCAGTGGCACCCAGCAAAGGACATATTCAAATTCAAGATTAATCTTCCAACCATCGGGAAGCATACGAAACGATCTGTCCTAGCTGACATCGCGCGCCTTTTCGATCCTTTAGGGTGGATTGCACAATGCATAATTAAGGCAAAACTTATTATGCAACAGCTATGGCTCGATGAATTATCTTGAGATTCAAAAATATCCCAAGACCTGGAGAAATCTGGGATTGAACTCAGAGACAATTTTAAAACTCTGGGGAATATCTAAATACCTCGCTGGATTAACTTTCGAATTTCATCTGCAGTCCAACTCCATGGATTTTGCGACGCTTCGGAGAAAGCGTATGCAGCTGTTATATACGCAACGGTGGTCAAGGATGGAAAAGAGGCCATTCACCTTATTGCCTCAAAAACAAGAGTCGCTCCAGTTAAAAAAATAGCACTTCCAAGGCTAGAATTGTGCTCAGCTCTATTGCTAGCAAAGCTCTTGCATCGAATGTCAAGGTCAATGCAGTTTGAAAACGCTCAAACATTTGCTTGGTCTGATTCCATGATAACCTTAGCTTGGATCAGGGGGAGCCCATTGACCCGAACTACATTCGTTGCAAATCGAATCACAGGAAATCCAGGCACTTACTAAAACAACGGTTTGGAACCACGTTAAAGGTAAAGAAAACCCTGCTGATCTTGGCTCACGAGGTCTGTCACCTGAAGACTTAATCAATAACACTATGTGGTGGCATGGCCCATCATTTCTTAAAAAAATTTCTATAACAGAGTTAAAAACCTCAATACCTATCGAAACAGATATGGAAACCAAAAAATCTAACAAAATTTCCAAATCGGATCCCTTTACTTATGATAACATCACTATATCACTTACAAGTGTTGTTCATGTGGTGTCCAATTATGCCATCAATATAAACACAATCGTCGAAAAATATTCCACATTAAAACGACTTGTTCGAAGCGTTGCCATATGGCAAAGATATATGTTCAACCTACAAAAAAAGAACATAATAAAAAAACCATTAATTACTCATCCTTTGAGTTTGGATGATCTTAGCTCAGCACAAACAAAAATAATAAAAATTGTCCAGAGCGACACCTTTTCTGATGAGATAGAAAATCTTACACAAAAGAAACCCTTACCAAAAGGAAGCCATATTAAAAATTTAAATCCTTTTCTTGATAGTGATAACTTGTTACGAGTAGGTGGACGTTTAGCAAACTCATCACTAAACTTCAACCAACAGCATCCAATAATCTTAAAGGACACGCACCATTTCACGAAACTAATTGTACAAGACATCCATCAAAGTACACTTCATGGTGGCCAACAAATCATGATGGCCAAGATCCGAACAATGTATTGGATTACAAATTTGAAAAGAAAGGCCAAACTGGTCATCCACAAATGTATTCGATGTCATCGATACAAGGCGAAAATGCAGGAGCAACTTATGGGAAGCCTCCCTGCAGAAAGAGTTGTGGTGTCCCGGCCATTCACAAATACTGGCGTCGATTATGCTGGGCCAATTGAAATAAAATTGTGGAAGGGCAGATGCAACAGATCTACCAAGGGTAACATAGCCGTCATCGTATGCCTGTCCACAAAGGCCATTCATATTGAGTTGGTTAGTGATTTAAGCGCACCAGCATTTATAGCAGCATTCAGGAGATTTGTTGCTCGAAGAGGAAACTGCTTAAATATGTTCAGCGACTGCGGAACTAACTTCAAGGGAGCGAGTAATGAGCTTCGAAAGGACAGTAAGTTTATTTCGGCTGAATGGTCCACAGAAGTAACTGAAAGCCTTGCTTCACAAAACACCACTTGGCATTTCAATCCCCCACCTTCACCTCATTTTGGAGGCCTCTGGGAGGCCGGAGTGAAGTCAATTAAGTTTCATCTCAAACGAACCATTGGCTGCTCAAAACTCACATTTGAAGAATATGCTACACTTTCAACTCAAATTGAGGCTTGCTTGAATTCTAGGCCTCTATGTCCAATGACGTCAGACCCAGATGATTTGTCAGTCCTCACACCTGGACATTTCTTAATCGGTGCACCACTTTACACACTTCTTGATAGGGATATAAAGGAAATAAACATATCTATCCTCAACAAATGGAAATATATACAGCGTTTAACACAGGACTTTTGGAAGCAATGGAGTTCATCCTATCTACATCTCCTGCAACAACGTCCAAAATGGCTCAAGGAAAAACAAAATATAAAAATTGGAGACATAGTCCTAGTAAAGGAAGACAATCTCCCACCATCAGCGTGGTTACTCGCAAGAGTAATTAATTTACATCCTGGCTCGGATGGGCTTGTGCGCGTAGTGACTATTAAAACTCAAAACTCGATTTTAAAACGCCCTATTACAAAACTATTACTTCTACCAGTTTGTAGTCCATCTAGTGGCTAAGCTACAACGAAACTTTAATTTACCTACTCAGTTTATACAAAAAAAACTACATAAAAAAAAACACTTAATATTAATTCAATAAAGTCCATATAAACCCTGACACCCCTACCAAAATGAAATATAAAGCCCATATCAATCCATACTCCTTAAAAAAAAAATCCATTACAATATACAAACTTACCCTCAACTTTAAAATAACCGGTACAGGCACCCAATATCCAAACATTATGCAGAGAAGAATGAAATTTTCAGTTTTTTTTTTTATATTTATTGATTCGCATGTCAAAAATATTTCATTTATAATTTTTATTTATATATTTTTTGGTAAAATCCTCCATGATAAGATCTTGGGACATCAACAATCTAATCATGGCAGATAGATCACCAACAACAAAAAATAACAAGAACATTGGTGCCGAAATCAGCAAGCCATTGCACTCAACCAATCAACCTTACCCCGAGGGGGGGGGAGCATGTTGGGTTTCCATCCACCAACATAAACAACAACAACACTACACAGTTTTCAATTATAAACGGAGATTATTTTTTATACGCACTGGATCAATTATGGATCTGCAATCTATATTGATTGCACGAATTGCAATAATGCATAATCAATAATTGATCCAATGCGTTTTATTTTACCAAACAATCATGTTAAAATTAAATTTAAAATAGCACAAAATTGAACCCACGCGCACCGAAAGACTAAATGACAACTGCTTGAATACAAGGGTGAAGTAGCATCGTTTTCATTGTTGTAAATTGTAGTTATTTCTTTTACCCACGATGAAATATAAAATTATATAATTTCTCCAACAAAAAAGAAGTTAAGAAAATAATGATAAGTTATGCCTCTCACTCTCACAAGGACCCCCTTACGAAGGGCATTAATTTAAATTCACATGTATTTATTGTTAAGAAAAACAAATACTTGTAAAACAAATAAATTTTCGTTAAATACTGGAAGTAATTCTCCAGCTAAAGGTTGTTGACCCTTCTATATTATTTATTTAACGATCAGCTGTAAGTTATGTATTTAAATCGTACAGTAAGGAGTGCGAGGCTTCCTCTTAGCCAAATTAAAAATTTGAAATCACTTGTGAAACTTCATCTCTGTTAACAGCTTCAACTTAGCTTCTAAAATTAAATTTTAAAATAAAACAACCTTTTTTTTTATTGAATAAAATTAAATTAACCACAACTTGGTCTCATTTTTTATCTTTTACATTAAATATTCTTGTGCCTACATCTATTGCCTACATCTTGAGCCTTTTAAAAGAAAAGCGCGGATTTTAATTTTTAAAATATTTTTTTAATAAGTTAATGTTTTAAATAGACTTAAAAAAGTATACAAGAATTGCATTCGGTGTTAAAATCAGTGTTTAAGACAATTTCGTTTTGCCGACGGCATTTGAAAACCATCGAATTGATGTCTGAAAATCATTGGAGGACAATAACTGTACACGCGGTAAAGGACACAACGGAATCCAGGATAAAACGGGACCCAAGACAAAACTAGACCCAGGATAAAACGGAAACTGCACATTGAAGAACAGCTAAATACTGAAATATTAAGTAAACGGGATAAGCAATTAAATTTAATAAGGTGGTAAATATAATTTTAATAAATAAAAAATATAAATTTATTTAAACAAATTACACCTCAACTGTTGAAATAACACATTTAAGAAATTTATCCTTTGAAATAAAAAACATTTAAACACATTTAAACACATTTATACACATTTATCTCAAAATAAAACAAATTTGAACTTCTACAAAAAAAATTGAACAAGAAACCCATACTTTGAAGTCCACGTGAGTGAAATTTATTAGTTTTCTTGCAATGTCTATTAAGCTATCGAAACTCATAGATTCTCAAGAGCTGAGACTAAAAGAGCTCCAAAATGATTATGATAAATTCTCGGAAAAACTTGAAAAAGAATTCGCGACGCGATTGTCAAGGGGTTATTTAAACGCGTGCTTTACCGAAGTAGAACAAATTTTAGAATTAGCCAAAAAAGAACACTCTTCTATCGTTAATACGGCTGCCGACGCAGCCAGAGACAAATATTTCTAAAACGAAACTTTTTCAAAAATTAAACAACTTTATTTTAATTATAGTGGCAAATTGCAAGATTAGCTTGATGAAGTTATTAAAAGTGAAAACACTAACCTTGACTCGTCTCGATTTAACAATACAACGAAATCTTCATTATGTGAAATAAGACTGAAACCAATTGAAATAAAACCATTCTCTGGCGAATACGAGGATTGGTTTGAATTTCAATATATGTTTGAGAGTATGGTTGAACAAAACAATGATCTCTCAGACATACAAAAACTGCAATATTTGCTTTCGTCCTTATCAAAAATTTAGATCTGGCCAACCATCTCCCAATTGAAGGCAAGTCATTTTCGTCTGCATGGGAAATTTTGAAAGACAGGTACAAAAACACGCGAAAATTAGTCAACACTCAAATCAGTAGGCTTATGGAGCAGCAAAGGCTCTTAGGAGAAACAGCGTCGGGTTTGAAATCACTGCATGATGTCACAACTTCCTGCATTCATGCACTCGGCAACTTAAACGTAAAAGTCGATGCTTGGGACTGTATTTTAATTTATATCGTGTATCAAAAACTCCCTATCGAAACGCAAAAGTATTGGGAATACAAGTTGGGAACATCCAAAGTTCTTCCAGACTGGAAAACTTTTGCTGCGTTTTTAGAAGCCCGATTTAGCTCGCTCGAGAATAAGACACCGGGTACAAGTATCCCATTGTAAATAACAATAATTATAAAAAACCAACAGTTTCCTACCATACTAACAAACAATTCCTCTGTCGCCTGTGTAAGGCATCTCATGGGATACGATTTTGTAGACTTTTTTTAAACATGGGGGTCAGAGCACGTATTGAGGCGATGAAACGTAACACAATCTGCTCCAATTGCTTAGGGTATGATCACCATTCGTCGATCTGCAGCAGCAGCAATCGTTGCTGTAAATGTGGACTTAAACACCATACTATGCTGCATATTGATCCACAACACACTAATAACAACGAAACAAACTTTCAAGGTACATCGTCGCAAAGGCAACATAACCATCCACCGCGACATGAAAATCCATTTCGAAGACCAACCCATAACAACTTCAATGCTCATCTTATACAAAGTGCGGATCATCTTATAGCTCCAAATCAATTCAATAATGAACCTGAGAGTTCAACTAACTCTCAAACGTTTCAAACATTATTTAATAAAATGCAGTCAAGGGCGTTGCTTGCCACTGCATTGGTAAAGGTGTTTTCAGCCAATGGAACATCTTACATCCTAAGAGCCTTAATTGATCCGGGTTCCGAGGTCACCTTTATAACAGAAAATGCAACACAGCTCCTTCACTTAAAGAAACAAAAAACAATTGCCAATGTTACTGGTCTAGGTCAAACCTTAACAGGAACATCTAATTTCAAGGTTGGCTTCACTATTCATTCAATTTCGAATCCAGTGTTTTCAGTAGATGTTAAAGCATTCGTGTTTTCTCAGCTTACATCTTTACTTCCCTCAAACAAACTTGATGTGTCTGCCTGGAGTCACCTTCAAAAACTTTCGTTGGCAAATCCTTCATACTTTGTCCCCGGGAAGATTGACCTTTTGATAGGTGCAGATGTGTACTCTTCCATTATAATGGAAGGGCTCGTTAAGGGAGAAGTTGGATCTCCAGTAGCGCAACAAATAGAGCTAGGATGGATTTTAACTGGATGTGTTAACCCTGAAGTTGAACTTAGCACAATAACGGTGCAAAATCATTTTAACTCCTTGGAAATGCAACTTAGGCAATTTTGGGAGTTAGAAGAAAATATGGATCACCGGAAACTAACGTCGGAAGAGGAGCAATGTGAACTTCATTACCAAAAAACTGTTCAAAGGAAGTCTGATGGGCGATATGAAGTCCAGCTTCCTTTTAATGACAACCTTCGGCCTATGCTAGGCAATTCCAAAAGATCAGCAATGGCACGATTTTTTCAAATGGAACGGCGTCTAGCTTCGAATAATAACTTGAAAGAAGCGTACACCAGTTGTATTAAAGAGTACGCTACAATGGGACACATGGAGGAAGTGACTTCCGATATGAGGTTAATTGAAGGTCAAGGCACCCACTATTATCCCCCTCATCATGCCGTCTTTAAGCAGTCGACGACAACAAAACATCGCGTTGTTTTTGATGCTTCATGTGCCACTTCAAATGGATTGTCTTTAAATGACCGATTAATGGTAGGCCCAAGACTTCAAAAAGACATAATTGATCTTATTGCTCAATGGAGAAAATTTAAATTTGTATTTGCAGCTGACATTACCAAAATGTACAGACAAATACGAATGGATCCAAACGACACCACTTACCAACTCATTTTGTGGAGAGAGACAAAACCAGAGCCAATCAAAACTTTCGCACTCAATAGAGGAACATTTGGTACAGCATCGGCGCCATACCTAGCAGTGCGCACGTTACATCAAGTTGCTTTAGATGTACAGGACACATAGCCAAGGCAATCAAAGATGGCTTTTACGTCGATGACTTTCTATATGGGTCCGATACCGAAGCGGATGCCACCATATTACAACGAGATGTTCTAACTGTAAGCTGGATTTCCTCTGCGAAAATGGGCAAGCAATTCGACAAAAATTTTGGTTCAGATACCTTAAACTGAAAGGGAGATTAATTTTCCACTGAACTTTGAATCTGCCGACGCCATCAAAACGCTAGGCATCCAGTGGCACCCAGCAAAGGACATATTCAAATTCAAGATTAATCTTCCAACCATCGGGAAGCATACGAAGCGATCTGTCCTAGCTGACATCGCGCGCCTTTTCGATCCTTTAGGGTGGATTGCACCCTGCATAATTAAGGCAAAACTTATTATGCAACAGCTATGGCTCGATGAATTATCTTGAGATTCAAAAATATCCCAAGACCTGGAGAAATCTGGGATTGAACTCAGAGACAATTTTAAAACTCTGGGGAATATCTAAATACCTCGCTGGATTAATTTTCGAATTTCATCTGCAGTCCAACTCCATGGATTTTGCGACGCTTCGGAGAAAGCGTATACGTTATATACGCAACGGTGGTCAAGGATGGAAAAGAGGCCATTCACCTTATTGCCTCAAAAACAAGAGTCGCTCCAGTTAAAAATATAGCACTTCCAAGGCTAGAATTGTGCTCAGCTCTATTGCTAGCAAAGCTATTGCATCGAATGTCAAGGTCAATGCAGTTTGAAAACGCTCAAACATTTGCTTGGTCTGATTCCATGATAACCTTAGCTTGGATCAGGGGGAGCCCATTGACCCGAACTACATTCGTTGCAAATCGAATCACAGGAAATCCAGGCACTTACTAAAACAACGGTTTGGAACCACGTTAAAGGTAAAGAAAACCCTGCTGATCTTGGCTCACGAGGTCTGTCACCTGAAGACTTAATCAATAACACTATGTGGTGGCATGGCCCATCATTTCTTAAAAAATTTTCTATAACAGAGTTAAAAACCTCAATACCTATCGAAACAGATATGGAAACCAAAAAATCTAACAAAATTTCCAAATCTGATCCCTTTACTTATGATAACATCACTATATCACTTACAAGTGTTGTTCATGTGGTGTCCAATTATGCCATCAATATAAACACAATCGTCGAAAAATATTCCACATTAAAACGACTTGTTCGAAGCATTGCCATATGGCAAAGATATATGTTCAACCTACAAAAAAAGAACATAATAAAAAAACCATTAATTACTCATCCTTTGAGTTTGGATGATCTTAGCTCAGCACAAACAAAAATAATAAAAATTGTTCAGAGCGACACCTTTTCTGATGAGATAGAAAATCTTACACAAAAGAAACCCTTACCAAAAAGAAGCCATATTAAAAATTTAAATCCTTTTCTTGATAGTGATAACTTGTTACGAGTAGGTGGACGTTTAGCAAACTCATCACTAAACTTCAACCAACAGCATCCAATAATCTTAAAGGACACGCACCATTTCACGAAACTAATTGTACAAGACATCCATCAAAGTACACTTCATGGTGGCCAACAAATCATGATGGCCAAGATCCGATTATTGTAGTATTGGATTACAAATTTGAAAAGAAAGGCCAAACTGGTCATCCACAAATGTATTCAATGTCATCGATACAAGGTGAAAATGCAGGAGCAACTTATGGGAAGCCTCCCTGCAGAAAGAGTTGTGGTGTCCCGGCCATTCACAAATACTGGCGTCGATTATGCTGGGCCAATTGAAATAAAATTGTGGAAGGGCAGATGCAACAGATCTACCAAGGGTAACATAGCCGTCATCGTATGCCTGTCCACAAAGGCCATTCATATTGAGTTGGTTAGTGATTTAAGCGCACCAGCATTTATAGCAGCATTCAGGAGATTTGACCCTTCTATATTATTTATTTAACGATCAGCTGTAAGTTATGTATTTAAATCGTACAGTAAGGAGTGCGAGGCTTCCTCTTAGCCAAATTAAAAATTTGAAATCACTTGTGAAACTTCATCTCTGTTAACAGCTTCAACTTAGCTTCTAAAATTAAATCTTACTAATATTATAAATGTGAAAGTTACGATGTTTGGATGTTTGGATGTTTGGATGTTTGGATGTTTGGATATTTGTTGCTAACTCACGCCAGAACGGCTAAACGGATCTGGATAAAATTTGGCACAGAGATAGCTTATAGTCTGGAATAGCAGATAGGCTATTTTTTATCCCGGTAAAATGTATGGTTCCCGTGGGATAGATTTGTTTTAATTTTTGAAATTACACCAGAATGGATGAATGGATCTGAATGAAAATTAGCACAGAGATAGATTATAGTCTGGAATAGCAAATTGGCTACTTTTTATCCCAAATAGCTTTTTATGGCCTTTAGTCCAACAAAAAATTGGCGTTTCATCCAGGAATCTCACTTTGGAATCATCAGTTGACATACAGTGAAAGAAACCTTGTCAATACGCAATTTTTAAATTTTTCTAGTACAACTTACATAGAATTTCTACTTGGTTGATTTTATTTTATTTAATTTATCAATGCAGTATATAGAGTTTGTATTAAGAAAAATTTAAAAACTACTTTTTATCCCGGTAAAATGTATGGTTCCCGTGGGATAGATTTGTTTTAGTTTTTGAAATTACACAAGAATTGCTGAACTCATCTGAATGAAATTAAGCACAGAGATAGATTATAGTCTGGAATAGCATATTGGCTACTTTCTATTCCTGTAAAATGTATGGTTCCCGTGGGATAGATTTGTTTTAATTTTTGAAATCACACCAGAATGGCTGAACGGATCTGAATGAAATTTAGCACAGAGATAGATTGTAGTCTGGAATAGCATATTGGCTACTTTTTATCCCGGTAAAATGTATGGTTCCCGTGGGATAGATTTGTTTTAATTTTTGAAATCACACCAGAATGGCTGAACTCATCTGAATGAAATTTAGAACAGAGATAGATTATAGTCTGGAATAGCATATTGGCTACTTTTTATCCCGGTAAAACGTATGGTTCCCGTGGGATAGATTCGTTTTAATTTTTGAAATCACACCAGAATGGCTGAACTCATCTGAATGACATTTAGCACAGAGATAGATTATAGTCTGGAATAGCATATTGCCTACTTTTTATCCCGGTAAAATGTATGGTTCCCGTGGGATAGATTTGTTTTAATTTTTGAAATTACACCAGAATGGATGAACGGATCTGAATGAAATTTAGCACAGAGATAGATTATAGTCTGGAATAGCATATTGGCTACTTTTTATCCCGGTAAAATGTATGGTTCCCGTGGGATAGATTTGTTTTCATTTTTGAAATCACACCAGAATGGCTGAACTCATCTGAATGAAATTTAGCACAGAGATAGATTATAGTCTGGAATAGCATATTGGCTACTTTTTATCCCGGTAAAATGTATGGCTCCCGTGGGATAGATTCGTTTTAATTTTTGAAATCACACCAGAATGGCTGAACGGATCTGAATGAAATTTAGCCCAATGATAGATTATAGTCTGCAATAGCATATTGGCAATTTTTATCCCGGTAAAATGTATGGTTTCCGTGGGATAGATTTATTTTAATTTTTGAAATAACACCAGAATGGCTGAACTCATCTGAATGAAATTTAACACAGAGAATTTGGGGATAGATTTGTTTTAATTTTTGAAATCACACCAGAATGGCTGAACTCATCTGAATGAAATTTAGCCCAATGATAGATTATAGTCTGCAATAGCATATTGGCTATTTTTATCCCGGTAAAATGTATGGTTTCCGTGGGATAGATTTATTTTAATTTTTGAAATAACACCAGAATGGCTGAACTCATCTGAATGAAATTTAGCACAGAGATAGATTATAGTCTGGAATAGCATATTGCCTACTTTTTATCCCGGTAAAATGTATGGTTCCCGTGGGATAGATTTGTTTTAATTTTTGAAATTACACCAGAATGGATGAACGGATCTGAATAAAATTTAGCACAGAGATAGATTATAGTCTGGAATAGCAAATTGGCTACTTTTTATCCCGGTAAAATGTATGGTTCCCGTGGGATAGATTTGTTTTAGTTTTTGAAATTACACAAGAATGGCTGAACTCATCTGAATGAAAATAAGCACAGAGATAGATTATAGTCTGGAATAGCATATTGGCTACTTTTTATCCCTGTTAAATGTATGGTTCCCGTGGGATAGATTTAATTTAATTTTTGAAATTACACCAGAATGGCTGAACTCATCTGAATGAAATTTAGCACAGAGATAGATTATAGTCTGGAATAGCATATTGGCTACTTTTTATCCCGGTAGAATGTATGGTTCCCGTGGGATAGATTTGTTTTAATTTTTGAAATCACACCAGAATGGCTGAACGGATCTGAATGAAATTTAGCACAGAGATAGATTATAGTCTGGAATAGCATATTGGCTACTTTTTATCCCTGTTACATTTATGGTTCCCGTGGGATAGATTCGTTTTAATTTTTGAAATCACACCAGAATGGCTGAACGGATCTGAATGAAGTTAAGCACAGATATAGATTATAGTCTGGAATAGCATATTGGCTACTTTTTATCCCGGTAAAATGTATGGTTCCCGTGGGATAGATTTGTTTTAGTTTTTGAAATTACACAAGAATGGCTGAACTCATCTGAATGAAATTAAGCACAGAGATAGATTATAGTCTGGAATAGCATATTGGCTACTTTCTATCCCTGTAAAATGTATGGTTCCCGTGGGATAGATTCGTTTTAATTTTTGAAATCACACCAGAATGGCTGAACTCATCTGAATGAAATTTAGCACAGAGATAGATTATAGTCTGGAATATCATATTGGCTACTTTTTATCCCGGTAAAATGTATGGTTCCCGTGGGATAGATTTGTTTTAATTTTTGAAATTACACCAGACTGGATGAACGGATCTGAATGAAATTTAGCACAGAGATAGATTATAGTCTGGAATAGCAAATTGGCTATTTTTTATCCCGGTTAAATGTATGGTTCCCGTGGGATAGATTTGTTTTAGTTTTTGAAATTACACAAGAATGGCTGAACTCATCTGAATGAAATTTAGCACAGAGATAGATTATAGTCTGGAATAGCATATTGGCTACTTTCTATCCCTGTAAAATGTATGGTTCCCGTGGGATAGATTTGTTTTAATTTTTGAAATCACACCAGAATGGCTGAACGGATCTGAATGAAATTTAGCACAGAGATAGATTATAGTCTGGAATAGCATATTGGCTACTTTTTATCCCGGTAAAATGTATGGTTCCCGTGGGATAGATTTGTTTTAATTTTTTAAATCACACCAGAATGGCTGAACTTATCTGAATGAAATTTAGCACAATGATAGATTATAGGCTGGAATAGCATATTGGCTACTTTTTATCCCGGTAAAATGTATGGTTAACGTGGGTTAGATTTGTTTTAATTTTTTAAATCACACCAGAATGGCTGAACTCATCTGAATGAAATTTAGCACAGAGATAGATTATAGTCTGGAATAGCATATTGGCTATTTTTGAAATCACACCAGAATGGCTGACCGGATCGGAATGAAATTTACAACAGAGCTAGATTATAATCTGGTATATCTTATAGGTTTCTTTTTATCACGGTTAAATGTAGGTATTAAATTATAAAGCTATTAAAGAAGAAGAAGCTAGATTACGATAGACTATACTCCTCAAGGTACAGTCTACTTCTTGATCAGCTGAAACGCGAGTGAAGCCGCGGTGTATATATAAAAATGGATGTGTGTATATATGTATGTTGCGTATGGACTCCTAAACCACCCAATGGATCTTTATGAAATTTTTGGGGTAAATATAGTTTAGTCCAGGGATGGTTCTTGTGAAGGTTTCGTGCCGATCGGGTGGAAGGAAAAAAAATGCATGATTTTAACAATTTTGGTTCAGTTTTTTTTTTATTCTTTTTTGGTGTTTTTCATAAATTTTTAAGCGGAATGCCCGGGTGGAAGACAGAAAAATGCGGGCTTTTGGCAAAGTTTTTTTTTTCAACTTTTTTATAAAAATGTTTTCCTTTCGTTGAATAAAAGCATCATATTAATGGAACTGAGTCGAAAAATCAAACTCTGAACGAACGTGCGTGTCCATTTGGTGCAAGAATCGTCCACCCAAACATTTTCCAAACAACTTTTAAACATAGGAAAAGGAATTGAATCGCACAACAAATGACATTTTATGTTCCCAAATTTTTGTCAAATGCAGCAAAATATTCAAGCCACAATTTATCAATGTTATCATGTTCAGTTTAACAATCAAATTAACTGCACTTTGTGTGTATGCCAAAAAATTTGTATATTTATACACCAACCGAAACGACCAAAAATATTGCTTATCCGCTAACATTGAGATAAAATATACATATAAATAAATTTAGTTTCACATTAAATACACAAGTGTTTTTTTGGGCGTAGCAACGCGCGCCGGGTACCGCTAGTTTTAAAATAAAACAACCTTTTTTTTTATTGAATAAAATTAAATTAACCACAACTTGGTCTCATTTTTTATCTTTTACATTAAATATTCTTGTGCCTACATCTTTTGCCTACATCTTGAGCCTTTTAAAAGAAAAGCGCGGATTTTAATTTTTAAAATATTTTTTTAATAAGTTAATGTTTTAAATAGACTTAAAAAAGTATACAAGAATTGCATTCGGTGTTAAAATCAGTGTTTAAGACAATTTCGTTTTGCCGACGGCATTTGAAAACCATCGAATTGATGTCTGAAAATCATTGGAGGACAATAACTGTACACTCGGTAAAGGACACAACGGAATCCAGGATAAAACGGGACCCAAGACAAAACTAGACCCAGGATAAAACGGAAACTGCACATTGAAGAACAGCTAACCACTGAAATATTAAGTAAACGGGATAAGCAATTAAATTTAATAAGGTGGTAAATATAATTTTAATAAATAAAAAATATAAATTTATTTAAACAAATTACACCTCAACTGTTGAAATAACACATTTAAGAAATTTATCCTTTGAAATAAAAAACATTTAAACACATTTAAACACATTTATACACATTTATCTCAAAATAAAACAAATTTGAACTTCTACAAAAAAAATTGAACAAGAAACCCATACTTTGAAGTCCACGTGAGTGAAATTTATTAGCTTTCTTGCAATGTCTATTAAGCTATCGAAACTCATAGATTCTCAAGAGCTGAGACTAAAAGAGCTCCAAAATGATTATGATAAATTCTCGGAAAAACTTGAAAAAGAATTCGCGACGCGATTGTCAAGGGGTTATTTAAACGCGTGCTTTACCGAAGTAGAACAAATTTTAGAATTAGCCAAAAAAGAACACTCTTCTATCGTTAATACGGCTGCCGACGCAGCCAGAGACAAATATTTCTAAAACGAAACTTTTTCAAAAATTAAACAACTTTATTTTAATTATAGTGGCAAATTGCAAGATTAGCTTGATGAAGTTATTAAAAGTGAAAACACTAACCTTGACTCGTCTCGATTTAACAATACAACGAAATCTTCATTATGTGAAATAAGACTGAAACCAATTGAAATAAAACCATTCTCTGGCGAATACGAGGATTGGTTTGAATTTCAAAATATGTTTGAGAGTATGGTTGAACAAAACAATGATCTCTCAGACATACAAAAACTGCAATATTTGCTTTCGTCCTTATCAAAAATTTAGATCTGGCCAACCATCTCCCAATTGAAGGCAAGTCATTTTCGTCTGCATGGGAAATTTTGAAAGACAGGTACAAAAACACGCGAAAATTAGTCAACACTCAAATCAGTAGGCTTATGGAGCAGCAAAGGCTCTTAGGAGAAACAGCGTCGGGTTTGAAATCACTGCATGATGTCACAACTTCCTGCATTCATGCACTCGGCAACTTAAACGTAAAAGTCGATGCTTGGGACTGTATTTTAATTTATATCGTGTATCAAAAACTCCCTATCGAAACGCAAAAGTATTGGGAATACAAGTTGGGAACATCCAAAGTTCTTCCAGACTGGAAAACTTTTGCTGCGTTTTTAGAAGCCCGATTTAGCTCGCTCGAGAATAAGACACCGGGTACAAGTATCCCATTGTAAATAACAATAATTATAAAAAACCAACAGTTTCCTACCATACTAACAAACAATTCCTCTGTCGCCTGTGTAAGGCATCTCATGGGATACGATTTTGTAGACTTTTTTTAAACATGGGGGTCAGAGCACGTATTGAGGCGATGAAACGTAACACAATCTGCTCCAATTGCTTAGGGTATGATCACCATTCGTCGATCTGCAGCAGCAGCAATCGTTGCTGTAAATGTGGACTTAAACACCATACTATGCTGCATATTGATCCACAACACACTAATAACAACGAAACAAACTTTCAAGGTACATCGTCGCAAAGGCAACATAACCATCCACCGCGACATGAAAATCCATTTCGAAGACCAACCCATAACAACTTCAATGCTCATCTTATACAAAGTGCGGATCATCTTATAGCTCCAAATCAATTCAATAATGAACCTGAGAGTTCAACTAACTCTCAAACGTTTCAAACATTATTTAATAAAATGCAGTCAAGGGCGTTGCTTGCCACTGCATTGGTAAAGGTGTTTTCAGCCAATGGAACATCTTACATCCTAAGAGCCTTAATTGATCCGGGTTCCGAGGTCACCTTTATAACAGAAAATGCAACACAGCTCCTTCACTTAAAGAAACAAAAAACAATTGCCAATGTTACTGGTCTAGGTCAAACCTTAACAGGAACATCTAATTTCAAGGTTGGCTTCACTATTCATTCAATTTCGAATCCAGTGTTTTCAGTAGATGTTAAAGCATTCGTGTTTTCTCAGCTTACATCTTTACTTCCCTCAAACAAACTTGATGTGTCTGCCTGGAGTCACCTTCAAAAACTTTCATTGGCAAATCCTTCATACTTTGTCCCCGGGAAGATTGACCTTTTGATAGGTGCAGATGTGTACTCTTCCATTATAATGGAAGGGCTCGTTAAGGGAGAAGTTGGATCTCCAGTAGCGCAACAAATAGAGCTAGGATGGATTTTAACTGGATGTGTTAACCCTGAAGTTGAACTTAGCACAATAACGGTGCAAAATCATTTTAACTCCTTGGAAATGCAACTTAGGCAATTTTGGGAGTTAGAAGAAAATATGGATCACCGGAAACTAACGTCGGAAGAGGAGCAATGTGAACTTCATTACCAAAAAACTGTTCAAAGGAAGTCTGATGGGCGATATGAAGTCCAGCTTCCTTTTAATGACAACCTTCGGCCTATGCTAGGCAATTCCAAAAGATCAGCAATGGCACGATTTTTTCAAATGGAACGGCGTCTAGCTTCGAATAATAACTTGAAAGAAGCGTACACCAGTTGTATTAAAGAGTACGCTACAATGGGACACATGGAGGAAGTGACTTCCGATATGAGGTTAATTGAAGGTCAAGGCACCCACTATTATCTCCCTCATCATGCCGTCTTTAAGCAGTCGACGACAACAAAACATCGCGTTGTTTTTGATGCTTCATGTGCCACTTCAAATGGATTGTCTTTAAATGACCGGTTAATGGTAGGCCCAAGACTTCAAAAAGACATAATTGATCTTATTGCTCAATGGAGAAAATTTAAATTTGTATTTGCACCTGACATTACCAAAATGTACAGACAAATACGAATGGATCCAAACGACACCACTTACCAACTCATTTTGTGGAGAGAGACAAAACCAGAGCCAATCAAAACTTTCGCACTCAATAGAGTAACATTTGGTACAGCATCGGCGCCATACCTAGCAGTGCGCACGTTACATTAAGTTGCTTTAGATGTACAGGACACATAGCCAAGGCAATCAAAGATGGCTTTTACGTCGATGACTTTCTATATGGGTCCGATACCGAAGCGGATGCCACCATATTACAACGAGATGTTCTAACTGTAAGCTGGATTTCCTCTGCGAAAATGGGCAAGCAATTCGACAAAAATTTTGGTTCAGATACCTTAAACTGAAAGGGAGATTAATTTTCCACTGAACTTTGAATCTGCCGACGCCATCAAAACGCTAGGCATCCAGTGGCACCCAGCAAAGGACATATTCAAATTCAAGATTAATCTTCCAACCATCGGGAAGCATACGAAGCGATCTGTCCTAGCTGACATCGCGCGCCTTTTCGATCCTTTAGGGTGGATTGCACCCTGCATAATTAAGGCAAAACTTATTATGCAACAGCTATGGCTCGATGAATTATCTTGAGATTCAAAAATATCCCAAGACCTGGAGAAATCTGGGATTGAACTCAGAGACAATTTTAAAACTCTGGGGAATATCTAAATACCTCGCTGGATTAATTTTCGAATTTCATCTGCAGTCCAACTCCATGGATTTTGCGACGCTTCGGAGAAAGCGTATACGTTATATACGCAACGGTGGTCAAGGATGGAAAAGAGGCCATTCACCTTATTGCCTCAAAAACAAGAGTCGCTCCAGTTAAAAATATAGCACTTCCAAGGCTAGAATTGTGCTCAGCTCTATTGCTAGCAAAGCTATTGCATCGAATGTCAAGGTCAATGCAGTTTGAAAACGCTCAAACATTTGTTTGGTCTGATTCCATGATAACCTTAGCTTGGATCAGGGGGAGCCCATTGACCCGAACTACATTCATTGCAAATCGAATCACAGGAAATCCAGGCACTTACTAAAACAACGGTTTGGAACCACGTTAAAGGTAAAGAAAACCCTGCTGATCTTGGCTCACGAGGTCTGTCACCTGAAGACTTAATCAATAACACTATGTGGTGGCATGGCCCATCATTTCTTAAAAAATTTTCTATAACAGAGTTAAAAACCTCAATACCTATCGAAACAGATATGGAAACCAAAAAATCTAACAAAATTTCCAAATCTGATCCCTTTACTTATGATAACATCACTATATCACTTACAAGTGTTGTTCATGTGGTGTCCAATTATGCCATCAATATAAACACAATCGTCGAAAAATATTCCACATTAAAACGACTTGTTCGAAGCGTTGCCATATGGCAAAGATATATGTTCAACCTACAAAAAAAGAACATAATAAAAAAACCATTAATTACTCATCCTTTGAGTTTGGATGATCTTAGCTCAGCACAAACAAAAATAATAAAAATTGTTCAGAGCGACACCTTTTCTGATGAGATAGAAAATCTTACACAAAAGAAACCCTTACCAAAAAGAAGCCATATTAAAAATTTAAATCCTTTTCTTGATAGTGATAACTTGTTACGAGTAGGTGGACGTTTAGCAAACTCATCACTAAACTTCAACCAACAGCATCCAATAATCTTAAAGGACACGCACCATTTCACGAAACTAATTGTACAAGACATCCATCAAAGTACACTTCATGGTGGCCAACAAATCATGATGGCCAAGATCCGATTATTGTAGTATTGGATTACAAATTTGAAAAGAAAGGCCAAACTGGTCATCCACAAATGTATTCAATGTCATCGATACAAGGTGAAAATGCAGGAGCAACTTATGGGAAGCCTCATTGCAGAAAGAGTTGTGGTGTCCCGGCCATTCACAAATACTGGCGTCGATTATGCTGGGCCAATTGAAATAAAATTGTGGAAGGGCAGATGCAACAGATCTACCAAGGGTAACATAGCCGTCATCGTATGCCTGTCCACAAAGGCCATTCATATTGAGTTGGTTAGTGATTTAAGTGCACCAGCATTTATAGCAGCATTCAGGAGATTTGTTGCTCGAAGAGGAAACTGCTTAAATATGTTTAGCGACTGCGGAACTAACTTCAAGGGAGCGAGTAATGAGCTATGACTATTAAAACTCAAATCTCGATTTTAAAACGCCCTATTACAAAACTATTACTTCTACCAGTTTGTAGTCCATCTAGTGGCTAAGCTACAACGAAACTTTAATTTACCTACTCAGTTTATACAAAAAAAACTAC
This sequence comes from Platycheirus albimanus, assembly GCA_916050605.2. Lineage (NCBI taxonomy): Eukaryota > Metazoa > Arthropoda > Insecta > Diptera > Syrphidae > Platycheirus > Platycheirus albimanus. The sequence continues at coordinate 99,310,704 of OU696696.1, read as the reverse complement.
ATAATATACAACCTAAAAAAAAAAAAAAAAAAAAAAACTTAATTTTAATTCAATAAAGTCCATATAAACCCTGACACCCCTACCAAAATGAAATATAAAGCCCATAGCAATCCATACTCCTTCAAAAAAAAATCCATTACAATATACAAACTTACCCTCAACTTTAAAATAACCGGTACAGGCACCCAATATCCAAACATTATGCAGAGAAGAATGAAATTTTCAGTTTTGTTTTATATTTATTGATTCACATGTCAAAAATATTTCATTTATAATTTTTATTTATATATTTTTTGGTAAAATCCTCCGAGGATAAGATCTTGGGACATCAACAATCTTATCATGGCAGATAGATCACCAACAACAAAAAATAACAAGAACATTGGTGCCGAAATCAGCAAGCCATTGCACTCAACCAATCAACCTTACCCCGAGGAGGGGAGCATGTTAAGTTTCCATCCACCAACATAAACAACAACAACACTACACAGTTTTCAATTATAAACGGAGATTATTTTTTATACGCACTGGATCAATTATGGATCTGCAATCTATATTGATTGCACGAATTGCAATAATGCATAATCAATAATTGATCCAATGCGTTTTATTTTACCAAACAATCATGTAAAAATTAAATTTAAAATAGCACAAAATTGAAACCACGCGCACCGAAAGACTAAATGACAACTGCTTGAATACAAGGGTGAAATAGCATCGTTTTCATTGTTGTAAATTGTAGTTATCACTTTTACCCACGATGAAATATAAAATTATATAATTTCTCCAACAAAAAAGAAGTTAAGAAAATAATGATAAGTTATGCCTCTCACTCTCACAAGGACCCCCTTACGAGGGGCATTAATTTAAATTCACATGTATTTATTGTTAAGAAAAACAAATACTTGTAAAACAAATAAATTATCGTTGAATACTGGAAGTAATTCTCCAGCTGAAGGTTGTTGACCCTTCTATATTATTTATTTGACGATCAGCTGTAAGTTATGTATTTAAATCGTACAGTAAGGAGTGCGAGGCTTCCTCTTAGCCAAATTTAAAATTTTAAATCACTTGTGAAACTTCATCTCTGTTAACAGCTTCAACTTAGCTTCTAAAATTAAATATTTAAATTAATTTTTATAACGTTTTTAAAATAAAACAACCGTATTTTTTTATTGAATAAAATTAAATTGACCACAACTTGGTCTCATTTTTTATCTTTTAAATTAAATATTCTTGTGCCTACATCTTGGGCCAAGAACAATGTGATTTACTAACCTACAGGTTAAGCTGACTTCTTAAGAAAAACACAGCTGCTATTCATAAACAATTTGCTAGCTGTGTTTAGCTAGTAATAGCTTACTGCAAAAATCTACTACAATTATACTTCAAATTATGATATTGATAAGGAATCGCTTCCCGATCGATCAGCGAAATCAAGCATCACTGTGCGTGGTTAGTGGTAAGATGGAGGCCCGTACAAGACAACAGCAAACCACGGAGCTGTTGACTGTTGACATATGTTGTTCTCTCTTCTGTAATGTATATCTCTCTTTGTCTTGTGTTTGTCTGGGCTTTGGGACCATGCCTGACAAAAAACAAATAAAAAATCGTTAATTTAATTTTAGATGAATCAGGGAAGAAGACATCAAAATATTATAGATGATAAAAAACGACCTCAAAATAAAGTTCCTGACTTGTGAATGGGAATTTAACAAAGTGTGGAAGCTGTTATGCCAGTTTTTTTGCAATTACCGAAATTAGCAGATTAATGATAAATGTTGCTGTTTCTTTGTCGAATCGATATCGTTGAAAAAAATCTTTATCATTCAACTCGAATCGATTGAACCCTGCCTTATAAATTTTCTTTTGTCTAGCTGGGTGCACAATTTCATACAGAAAATCTGTCTTCCAGAATTAAAAAACCTCCTTCAGTTTACACACCTTTTGACATTTTAAAATAGTATTTTCAGAATTTATTATTTGTTCCAAGGTATTTTTTTTATCGACTGCTTATGGCAGACAAATGTACCTACCAATACGTTTTTCAATATTATTGTTTGACATGTAGTAGTTTAAAAGGAACTTAAACTCTACAGCAGATACTTTTAAAGTAAGACCCCAAATTAAGCCCTACTCATAGGTCTAAATACGTTTATGCATAGCTTAAACTCCAGGTTTGGTTGATCAAAACTTAGCACCAGTTTAAGATACGTCTATGAACACAGCCCAATGCATATAACTTGCCTATGCAGTTTTGGGGCAATAGCGTCTAAACCGGTCCACTTCCGGTGTGTTTTTTCGACCCATATAGTTAATGGACTAAACCAGTCCCAAAATAAAGAGCTCGACGAGATAGAAAAAATACATTAAGACTTTAGCGTACACCCACACAAATTTTGAATTTTATATATATATAGAATATTTGACAAAGTGCACTAAAAATGCATTTGTTGCAAACCATTTCAAACCTTCGTAGGAGTACTCAGAACATCCTTCCAAAGTTTAATCACAACATTATCACAATCTGATTTATCGTTTAAATCGAAGAAAAATATAAGATTTGTTGCACCCCCTTAGCCGATTTTTTACCAAGTGTCCTCAGAAAACCCTACCAAAGAAGATATTAAGACCAAACTCACCGAATTTTGACCAAATATCATACGAATTTAATTTTTCCGGATGGTGTCGCACTGTTCCGTTGACGAATAGTTTCCGATAGTGCGGTTGCGTGTGCTTTAATTGTTTAGTCTTCTCGCTGATGATAATTCACATTTATTAGTTATTTGACAAAATGCATTTGTCATACCTTGGAAATTCTGAAAATACTATTTTAAAATGTCAATAGACATGGAAACTGAAGGAGATTTTTTAATTCTGGAAGACATAGATTTATTGTATGAAATTGTGCCACCAGCCAGACAAAAGAAAATTTATAAGGCAGAGTTCAATAGACTCGAGTTAAATGATAAAGATTTTTTTCAGCGATATCGATTCGACAAAAAAACAGCATAACATTTGTCATAAATCTGCTAATTTCTGTAATTGCAAGAAACGGGGATAACAGCTTCCACACTTTGTTCAATTCCCATTCACAAGTCAGGAACTTCATTTTGAAGTCGTTTTTTTATCATCTATAATATTTTGATGTCTTCTTAACTGATTTATCTAAAATTAAATGAACGATTTCTTATTTATTTATTTTTGCCAGGCACGGGTGGCAACGACCAAAGGCCCAGAGCCCAGACAAACAAAAGACAAAGAGAGACAGACAGAACGGAAGAGAGAACAACATGTCAACAGTAAACAGCTCCGTGGTTTATAGTTGTACGGTCCCCCATTTTACAACTAACCACGCGCAGTGATGCCTGGTTTCGCTGATCGATCGGGAAGCGATTCCATTGCATATATAAACTATAGTATTCCCACTTGAGGTGCGCCATCTATCAACGAAAAACTAAGCTCTAGAATACCATGGGAAGCAACAACAACAATTTCCACCATTTTAGTTGTTGTTGTTGCTTCCCATGGTATTCTAGAGCTTAGTTTTTCGTCGATAGATGGCGCACCTCAAGTGGTAGTACTATAGTTTATATATACAATGGCTATTCTTTATCAATATCATAATTTGAAGTATAATTGTAGTAGATTTTCGCATTAAGCTAAACACAGCTAGACAATTGTTTATGAATAGCAGCTGTGTTTATCTAAAGAATTCAACTTAACCTGTAGGTGAGTGAATCACAACTTTAGTAAACATCTATGAATAGGGCCCATTGTCTTTGTCTCGAGTTCCTTTATGGAATAAAAGCTCTAATGACTATTGACCGGATGAGCACAGAGATCCGACGGTCGCCTCTTGGACTAATTTATTGAAAAAATCGAGCGAACAAAATTGTTCATTGTATTTGGGAATTAATTTCTTGCCCAAAGCGTCCAGACCTCTTAATCCGGTCATGAACATGCTCGTGTTAAATGTTAATTACCAATATTAAATCCATTTTGTTCGATAAACACAGTGGAATAGGCTTACTGGGGATACGACATGACATAAGAACAATCGAACCGGGCACTTGATCTCCGAGGTGTTGGAAGAAAGTGCAAAATGGGGCTAGTTTGGCAATACTTAGGATTTTTTAAATTACTGTAACTTTTTAACGGTAAATGCTACGGACAAAACTCGCGCAACCATTTGTGTTCGCAATTGCCTCAGCTACACGTTTGTAAAACAAATATTTTCTCTAAAACAAACCGTTTTTGAGTATATTAAGATACACGCACTTTCTTGAACTTTGATCCCTTGTAACTGACCTAGTGGTCATCGGATGGGTGAGGAACTTTCTCAGTTTATTGAGAGCCCAATTACCAATGATCGTGCCAATTTTTAGCCAGGATCTAATTTTTTCCTATCTTTGGCATTTTATCTGTCTATTTTTCCTGGACTGAAATTATAAATCAGCTATAAGAATACCTATTTTATCTGAACAAGGTGGTCAACTGTGGTATCTGCTGTGTGGTACGCAGCGCCATTCTGCTGGAACCAAATGTACTCTAGGGTCATGAGAAATTCGTTACCATCGTTCTGTAGCGCTCACCACAAACGACGACCACCCTTTAAACGTTGTTTTCGAAAAGTACGGGTCAATGTCGCCACGCCCGCCAACCCAAAAATCCACAACGAATGGTATTTTTGAGAATGAATTGTCACTTGATGCGTAATGGACCTCGTGACGGATGGGGTCTTCCCATAAACGGCAACGCGGCTCGTTAGCAAAGCCGTCAATCAAAATATGCCTCGTCGGCAATGAACAGTGAAATCCTGTGCACGGGGATGAACAAACTTCCTCGGCGATGTTATGAAATCTTGCGTTTTTGACGTACGAGTATTGGCTGATTGATTTTTGTTTGCACTAAAGAACACAAATTTTTTAGAATATTCTAAGTTTTATCATTTGGACGTGCTATTCAGTAGTGTAACTTGCCACTGTCCTTTGGCATGAGCAATTCAATAATTAACAACAGATGTGACAGATGTCAAAAAAACATCATTGCCACCAAAGGTCACCAAAGCCTACCCGCACCAATTAGAAAACCCTAAATTTGTATACCTACCGTAGATGCCTCCGATGACGACAAACACTCTTTAACACCGCACTGCGAAAAGAAGGAGGCTTACTGCTTGCACCAGGCTTAGAAAATGGACTCTGATCTAATTCGATAGAACCCGTTTCTGTTTTTGTATTATCAACGTAACTGTAGCAAAGCAAATGTGGATCACTGTCGGTTATTCTTGGAAGACTTGGCCAACACGATATCTCATTGTGACTTAGATCCAATTGCTTCAAAGTCGATGGATAGCTAGTAACGTGCCCCATTGACCTGAAATGAATTTTCGGCTTTTAAGGCAGTTTATGGCAAAAATAATTTTCATGGTTTTGAATTTTCACCTCAAACTATTGTAGGACATATTTAATCGAGTCAGATTCACTGCTACACATGGCAAAACTGCTGGTATACTCGTAAACAAGTTATTGGCAATATTAAGGCTGTTGAGTTGAGAAACCCCTTCTTCTTTTTTAACTTCATTCCATTTGAGATCATTATCAGTTATTTCAAGTGAACCACCCCATATATTTCTATGAGTCACATGATGAAAACTTAGCGTTAGCGGGTTGTTTTTATAAGTATCTGATGATTCCAGATGGGAGAATGGTTTGCAATCGATTTTATCCAGACTAAGTTGTGAAGCCGAGGGCTGTAACGAAAGAATTAGATATTCAAATGATTGCAAGCAATTGAATTTTTTCTTACCTGCATTGGGGGTATTGGTAGATCTTTCAGAAGATTGAATGCAATATTGAGTTCGCGAAGCTTAGATGCCTTCCACATATCAAAAGGGAGTTCTTGCAATTTGTTGTTGGAAATATCTAAAATAGTAAGTGAGGGAAGATGAAAAATATCAGATGGAATCGTTGCGAGTCTGTTGTCTTGCAGGAATATCTCATCAAGTACTGCACAAGAATAAGTAATTTCTCCATTAGAGGGCTGCGGCAGTGATGTTAGCTTGTTTTGAGCTACATTGAGATATCTAAATTCAATATAATATTAGCTTTTCATAAAGTAGGCTTTGAAGGAATACTAATAAAAAACATGTTAGATGAGGCATTTTTATGTATGTATATGTATATAATCAATGTCTTAGAACAAATTAACACAATTTTGCCGCTCTATCAATTTTTTCTGGTGCCTTTAAAGTGTTTATACAATTCAAATTAACTGTTGTTATGATATGAGCTGACACTAAACATAGAAACAATATGAAATGACGTAAACTAACCACATCCAATGTTTAATATAAGATCGAAGGTTATCTTATAAATGTTTACAACAGTTTTCATGAAAACCTGACCAATTAAAAGATTATTCTGTCAAAGACTATCTCTCCAACAGAAAGCAGTTAATCTCTGTCTTACGTACGGGTTTATTTTCGTCTTTATACTGCCGCTATCGCTTTTTTTATAAAGCTATAAATATCTACGAACCAAGATACAAAAAATAAAGTGCACGACTGGGTCGCACGAACTTATGAACCCACCCGTTTTCAAAATATTTCGCAAAACTAAAACTACTTTTTAGAAAATTATTAGAAATGGAATTTTTGTTTGCACGAATCCATAACTTGCCTTATAGTACCTACATATGCAAGTAAAATTAATAAGAAATAATATGATCGAAAGTGAACGAGCCTCAAGTGTTGAAAAGGCACAATAGCATAAGCTTCCATCTTGGCTACACTACAGAGATGCATTAAACGCAATTTGTAAACTGCAATCGAAAACTCATAATAAAAATCCATGCACACGAGTTTCATGCAATAAACGCAGTTGGCAGACAAGCAACTATTACTTTCCTAACCCTGATTTTTCGCAGTATAACCCAGCTTCAACAGCAGATAAGTAACATATATGCAATGGCTCATTCTTTAAGATTCAATATAACCTTAGTGGTAGAACGAAAGATTATTGTGTATAACCTCACTGCGAGAAATTCACGATCAAACAAACAAAAATTACTGATCTGTAAAGGCTCGTCCATATTCTGCCGAATGATGCCGATCGGCCTGTGCCGACCGGCCAAGCCGAATAAGTATGGACGTGCCGAAAGCCATCCCGAACCGAACCGAACTCAAACCGAATCAAATGGATACTCGTTCGGCTTGGCCGACCGGCATAGGCCGATCGGCATCATTCGGCAAAATGTGGACGAGCCTTAAAACAATACGCAACTCACGCAACCATAGGCGTCGCTCTACTGATTCACAAGCCGATTCCACATACTCATACACATGTACCAATAAACTCGAATATTTCCGTTGAAGCTATAGAAATTAAACTTAATATGAGGTCTTAAACTAAAATAAAACCCATGTTAACATCCAGCTTCTATGTTGAAGAAGCAGTTACGTACTCCCCGTAATCTTTGTTCCAAATTCTACCAATTTTCCATTCCCGATATCTGCAAATAGTGTATTCACTAGCAAGGAACTTGTCACAACCACGGACCAAGAAGATACAGACCGCCAACTCACCATATGGTCTCTCTTTTTGCCTACAAGCTAAAAATCAGCTGATATGCCATTTATTTTGAGAGTGTGACGCTCTCTCTTGCTTTTAAAACCCATTTAGCAAACACCACCTAAAACATAAATGGCATACGCAGGTATAGTTGCCATTACAAAATGCACAGAGAGAGATGTACACGTATTCACAGACAGGAAAAAATATTTCGAGGGTGTTTCAGGCAAGGGGAGCACGAGTTGGCGGTCTGTGTATGGTCTGTGGTCACAACTATGTCTGCAGCAAAGAGAAGATACTTATAGAGAGACAACTTTCCTCGCCTCCGTCCGCGCAATGCAAGACACTTTTTGCTATAGTAAGCTATTGTAAGCTGTGCGGCGTGCGCATGTTTCTCTGTCTCTCTCTCTCTCTCTCTCTCTCTCTCTCTCTCTCTCTCTCTCTCTCTCTCTCTCTCTCTCTCTCTCTCTCTCTCTCTCTCTCTCTCTTATAGAAAGCAAACCAGATATTTTCATTTCTATTTCGCATTGAACAGTGTGGTGTTGCGACGGTTATTTTTGTTGAGTATATGTATATATATGTATGTATATGTATACAGGTTTTTTGTACATAATAAATCCTACTATATAATATTATAAATGTGAAAGTTACGATGTTTGGATGTTTGTTGCTGACTAACGCCAGAATGGCTAAACGGATCTGGATAAAATTTGGCACAGAGATAGCTTATAGTCTGGGATAGCATATTGGCTACTTTCTATCCCTGTAAAATGTATGGTTCCCGTGGGATAGATTTATTTTAATTTTTGAAATTACACCAGAATGGCTGAACTCATCTGAATCAAATTTAATACAGAGATAGGTTATAGTCTGGAATAGCATATTGGCTACTTTTTATCCCGGTAAAATATATGGTTCCCGTGGGATAGATTTGTTTTAATTTTTGAAATCACACCAGAATGGCTGAGCGGATCTGAATGAAATTAAGCACAGAGATAGATTATAGTCAAAATCTCATCAAGCATGTGAGAGTGTGTGCGTCATGATTGATGAAAAATCAAAAATTTTTGATTTTTCTTCAAGCATTCAACGTATACGTATTGCACACACTCTCACATGCTTCATGAGATTTTGACCAGCGTATATGCTGCTTAAAACAATCCAAGGGCCCCTTGATAGAATTTGCTACAGGCCCCGCGCTGGCTTAATCCGGCGCTGGGTGTGGGCGACCACCTACGGCCTCGCGGTGCAAAGGGCCTCGCGGCTCACAGCCGGAAATAAATTTAAAAAAGTATTGCAAATCCACACGCCACCAGGTTTTTCTTTAAATACCTACATTAGATCTTATTATCAACTTAAAGATATTTTTCGGCGCACGACATGAGTGTGAATGAAATAATCGATATTTCTGATAAACTATACTTATTTTATGTTATAAAATTTATCAAATAATAAAAGTCAAAGAGAAGTATGCAGAAAACGCACAGATTTTATGATACATAGTTACTTTGCAATTGCAACTTACTAAGCTGTAGGTAGGTATTTGTATCTAAGTTTACTTTTGCTTTTCCATCATATAGCTAGCTACCAGACTATTCCTATACCTTCCCACTCATTATTTTTATCTTATGGGTTGTTGCAGTGCAGCAAGAAACAAAACAAAAATAAAGAACTTGCTCTAATGTGTGACAGTGGTCTTATGGTTTGAAATTTTGGAAAAAAGCAGAGAAAAAATGATATGAAATTTTATTGATAACTTAAAAATCTCTAGTTTAAACGTCGCAAGTAAAATTACATAATCGTATCCGACAGACATACAAATTTAACCTTCCTGCTCTTCAAACTCCCAGATAGTCGCCTACCTATACTTATACAGTATGGGTGGGCCAACAGAAGTCATCAATCCGATGTTGTTTGGCTCTTTTTTTTTTTATAAATGAAAAATTTCGATTCGGTTTTTTGGTTATGTTTATTTGAACCTTTAGAATTGTATTGGTCAAGTCGAGAAGATGATATCGGCCAAATATCACAATTGATTGCTCGTTGTATGGCATTCTTCATCACTTCAGCGAGAACTTCGGGCGACAGATTCTCGCACTCGTGTCGAATGTTGTCCTTTAGGGCTTCCAGAGTCTCGGGCTTGCTTACGTAAACACGGGACTTCAAAAAACCCCACAAAAAAGTCTGAAACGGTTAATCTTGCTGGCCAGTGCAAATCGCCAAAACGAGAGATGAGTCGACCCGGGAACGCCGCCTTCAGAATATCGGTTCATGTATCGCTCCATGGCTTGTTCACTTGTATTCTGCATCTGTCTAGTTAACAAATATCAAAACATATTTGACATTGTCGGCCAATTGTATATACTACACCTAATAGCTATGCTGTACCTACCTATCCAAAACATTTTGTTGGAAAAAACAAAAACTACCGTAAACTTATCTCGCCCTACATTGGAAATTGTGAATGTGTATGTGTATGGTATGTTTGTTAAAAACAATAACTTTCAAACGCTTTAGAACTGTATTTGTCAAGTTATTCCTTATATTATCTTAATTTTTCCTGATGAGAATTAACATGGAATCGGGATTAATGTCTTTAAATCAATATTTTGAAAATTTTGGAGTTCTCTATGACTTAAACAAAATAAAAAAAATTCCAAAAGAGCAAATACTAAAAAACTGCCAAGATTTACACACAAGAACAAGAATTTTGTGAACAATTCCTTTAAGTATTGATTCCGCTGAAAGGAGCTTTTCAAAATTAAAATTAATTAAAAATTATTTAAGAAATAATATGGGTCAAGAAAGACTTTTAGCTTTAGCAGTTTTATCTATTGAAGCAGATTCAGCATCTAAGTTATATTACGAACCAATTATTAAGGAGTTCAGTAAAACAAAAAGTCGAAAATTTCTGTTTAATTGATTTTTTCTTAATTTTTTTTCATTTTTGTGTTGCAAAGAAGTATGTACAATTAAAAATTTAAGTTTGTTTCTTATTGAATAGAAAACTATGTATCTTCAAGTGATTTTTTATTTTATTTTCGCTTCTTCTTGTACCATCCGAGGGCCTCGCGAAATGTACCTCGCCCACAATAAATTAAGGTCTTGCGCCGCCACTGACTCCAACTGTGCACAAAATTCTAATTCACAGCCCTGAAACTGTCAAGAACGCTCTATCGCCTATCGGCATGCTAAGCGAAGAGGCACAAGAATCCAGGAATAAGGCCTTTAAAATACATAGAGAGTATTTTAGCAGAAAATCATCCAGAACTCATAATCTATCTGATGCTCATTGCCTTCATTGAATCGAAAATCATTTGACCCAGAAGTTGTCAATTTGTTTGAAGAAGAACGTTAAGAACATTTATGTGTCTGCTTTGTATAGGGTTTTCCAATAGAAGGTGTTATTTTGATATTCAAAGAAAAATGGCATTTTTTGAGATAAATGATCATATGTTTATTTCAATGTAAATGGCATACATATTTTCTTCTTAACACTTTATTATTTATTTTAAGAAATGCTATTTTTCTTTGAATATCAAAATAACACCTCTTATTGGTAAACCGTTTAAATAACACCTCTTCTTGGAAAACCCATATAATTTAAAAAATGTACCTATATTTAAATACAATTAAATATTGTTTTGTTTATAAATGCATTGTTGGCCCTTTTTTTTAATAATAATACAACCTAAAACCTATTTTTGAAACCATTACTACAGGGATTGTTTTGAGCACGCTCTCCATACAACCTGCCCCAGTGTGGCGGCGCGCGGCTCGAAGATTTTGCCTTGCGACTTGTTGATCGTCATAGGGACACATACGCTCCCAGGAAACTGCACGCGTTTGATTTGAAACGGGAACTTTTTGGGAATGAGGGGTATGCGTGGTATAAAAACTATTTCACCAGCTCCACAGCCCGTAATTATTTCGGTTTATATGATATAATTTCTACACGATATCACTTTAAGGCAGGTTCCATTCCAAAGCCTTGGTGGAGTTAAGTTTTGCAGCAACATATCGGAATGCCCACTTTCAGAACAATGTTATGAGATGGGAGTCCGAGTGCAGATATATAGCTCTGGAAGACCATAATTACTCAAAGTATTGCCACATTAACATTATCATTCCCATTGTATATAAGCGTTCCTGAAAAATTATTGTCATTTTGACACAGATTAAAATATACCAAGAGTGTGGTACGGCGAGGATTTTATAGACGTTCTCTTACGTTTTCAGGATTGAAATATATCCGCTGCCCGTTTTCCAGATGGACATCTAAATGCATTACTGGAGGGTGTCTCCCATTCCCATGGATGGAAAAGCCAAGTATTCGCCACACTGCTTCGGAGGTACTAATATAGCAACCGGACTGATGCTTTGTCACCTCGTCATGGTCAAAACTCTGTAAATCAAAAAAAATTTCACCTGATCGCTTCCCTTATTACGATGCTTGCAGATCATACAGAGGGCATTTGGCTTGCACCCATCCGCTGATGCATTTCAAACATTTTTTGAATCTCCCCCAGTGAGTTCAAAATAAGTTTATGTCTATGTTCTGCGGTGTAATTTTTCAAAAGACTACGCTACATGTATTGTATTGTATTTATTGAGACTTTAAGAAAATTTTACAGAGTGTAGAAATACTTATACAATATTTGTCAATTATATTTAGAAAACGGCGGCTGTAATGTATGGCCTGCTCTGGAGTTATATTATGTTTGCCTCATGGCTGTCAATTAATAGTGTTTGTCTGCTCTTGCTCATGGAGCTATATACTGTTGCGCGTGACGTGTTGTCACTTTTGAATATTTACATATATACAAATAAAAAGTAAATCTAGCCTACGATAAACCTACAATAAAGAACCAGAAAATATAAACTATATAGACTATATAGATTTGTTTCGTTTAAGTGGAAATTTTAAGAGCCTCCATATCTTATTGTATGGAAAATGAAATCACGTTGAAAATACATGAAATGAAAGAATTATTAAATGAACAAAAAGTATTTTTTAGAGCAGGAACACTCTAATTACGAAAATTGAATAAATCACATTTGTAACATGAAATCACAAATTACGTTCACATAAAATCTTTTCTTCTAGACGATTACTTTACTTTTATTATTATTATTATTATTATTTGAAGCTTTTATTTGCAATTTAAAGTTTTTTTTTTTTTAATGACATAATACAATTTTTTTTTTTTTTTTACTACAAAAATTTTTATTACAAATAAAGTCTAGTTAAAACTACTTAAATAATATTGAAAATTGCATAAAAATAAAAGTTGATATATCTTATAATTCTTTTATTAAGACATATTTCTGGCATAAGCCTCCCCCAATATTGCCCATAATTCTGTCTTTCGCTTCAATGTACCAATTTTGTCTGTAGTCCAACAAATCATCAGCCCATCTCTTCTTAGGTCTACCGGGTGGTCTTTTGTCCGGTGGGGTCCACTTTGTAAGTATTTTTGTCCATCCTTGCTCTTGAAGTCTTGAGATGTGTCCTGCCCAGCTCCATTTAAGTCCTCTTGTTCTCTCTAATACGTCAATGATTTTTGTCTGTTGTCTTATATCCTGGTTTCTTATTCTTTGAATTTGTCTTATTTTAAGAATTTTTCTCTCCATTTTGGTCTAGCATATGGTAAGTTTTTCCGTTAGAATCGAGGTCAAGCCGAGTGCTTGTAGTCCATAAGTCATTACATGTAGTATTCCAGAATCCATTATATATTTTCTTGTGTTGCTACTTAAATTTTATTCCATTATTTGATGTACGTTCCAGAATTGTTTCCAACTGTTCGTGATTCGTCTGTTTATTTCCTTATTTTCTTGGTCCTCGAATGATTTTAATTGTCCGAGATAGATGTAATCCTCTACATATTCAATCTTTTCGCCATCTAATGTGATGTCTATTTTTGTGTGGTTGGTCATTGCTTTCGTTTTTGTTCGGTTTATGTTGAGTCCATATGATTTCCAGGCAGTAGTTAATTCATTAAGCATCGATTCGATTTGCCTGGCGCTCATTGAAATTAGTACGATATCATCAGCGAATCTCAAGTTGTTTAAATATTTTCCCCATATGCTGATTCCATAACGAGTTTTCCAGTTTAAGTTCTTAAATATTTCCTCCAGCACAGAACTAAACATTGGTGGGGACATCGGATCTCCTTGTCTAACTCCTCTATTTATTTTAAATTCTCGTCCTGTTATTTCGGTTTTTATTTTCGCCCAACTGTTGTCATAAATGTTTTTGTATGTCTGGATTATGATAGGGTTTATGCCTTGATAAAGGCTTCCAAAATAGTACCATGTTCAATGGAGTCAAACGCTTTACTGAAGTCTATGAATAAGCTTCTCCTTCATGGTTCGGTATATTAATTTTGAAAAAAGTTTGTAGATGGTCGATACATTGCTAATGGGCCTGTAGCTATTTATGTCATCTTTTTGTCCTTTTTTATGAATCAGGGTTATGGTAGTTTGAGTCCACTGTTTCGGTATATTTTGCGTTATCTATGTATTATATACAGGGTGATTCACGAGCGTTGTGCCAAAAAGCTAGAGCGTGGTAGGTTGAGTTGAGACAAAAAAAAATCGTATGGGAGGGGGGGGGTCTATTCCCCCCCCGTTTAGCCGGGAGGGGCAATTTTCTGAAAAATTGACTTATTTTGTAAAAAAAAATATTAAAAATCAACGACTTCGTTTACAACACCGTGTTATACTTTTTTGGAAAGCCAAAAACTTGTTCCTTCATTTTGTTTTTAAATTAAATTCTTTTAACGAATAGTTTAAAAAATATATATTTTCAAACTCAAAATTTTGAAAAAAAAAAATTTGAAAAATTATTTTTAAACTAATTTTTTTCAAAATTTTACGTAATTAAGTATAATTTTTGTTCTCAGAATTCAATGCTCATATTAATCTTTAATCCAACACTGAAAACCGTATGGCTCTACGACTATTTGTTGCCAAGGTATTCAAAAATAACCGAACCTACTTCTTCACAAAAAGAAGAAAATCTAGCCTTACGGGATGGCACAAGTGATCATTTAGCCAATTTTTTCGTATTTTTGTGAAGAAGTAGGTTCGGTTATTTTTGAATACCTTGGCAACAAAAAGTCGTAGAGCCATACGGTTTTCAGTGTTGGATTAAAGATCAATTGGAGCATTGAATTCTGAGAACAAAAATTATACTTAATTACGTAAAATTTTGAAAAAAATTAGTTTTAAAATAATTTTTTCAAATTTTTTTTCAAAATTTTGAGTTTGAAAATTTATATTTCTTAAACTATTCTTTAAAAGAATTTAATTTAAAAACGAAATGAAAGAAGAAGTTTTTGGCTTTCCAAAAAGGTATAACACGGTGTTATAAACGAAGCCGTTGATTTTAAATATTTTTTTTTACAAAATAAGTCAATTTTTCAGAAAATTGCCCCTCCCGGCTAAACGGGGGGGAGTATACCCCCCACCCCTCCCATACGATTTTTTTCTTGTCTCAACTCAACCTACACGCTCTAGCTTTTTGGCACAACGCTCGTTAATCACCCTGTATATGTATTATTGAATAGCAATGTCAAAATAGGTGATAATGATTGTTTTCCGTATACAGGGTGATTCACGAGCGTTGTGCCAAAAAGCTAGAGTGTGTAGGCTGAGTTGAGACAAGAAAAAAATCGTATAGGAGGGGGGTCTATTCCTCCCCGTTTAGCCGGGAGGGGCAATTTTCTGAAAAATTGACTTATTTTTTTTTTTTTTAAATATTAAAAATCAACAGCTTCGTTTACAACACCGTTTTATACCTTTTTGGAAAGCCAAAAACTTCTTCTTTCATTTCGTTTTTAAATTAAATTCTTTTAACGAATAGTTTAAAAAATATAAATTTTCAAACTCAAAATTTTGAAAAAAAATTTGAAAAAATAATTTTAAAACTAATTTTTTTCAAAATTTTACGTAATTAAGTATAATTTTTGGTCTCAGAATTCAATGCTCTCATTAATCTTTAATCCAACACTGAAAACCGTATGGCTCTTGTCACGTCCCAATTACAAATGCTAACATAAACTCTGAACGCTATTCATTTGGATAAACCCTGAATGCAATCATCTGGTTAATTGGGGTTGTCAAAAAACTACATCGAATATGGCACTTCCGATTTTCCTTTCGTGACAGACAGTCCACATTTTCCTGATTCTCTTTTTGCCTTAATCTAGAAATCTAGAAGTCATTGTAACTTAATCTTAAACCATTTATTAAATCAGTAATAAATTAAACTTAATAACTTATAAGATAAAAACTATTTGTTCAGTACTTATTTCATTCGAGAATATAAAAGTGGCGACGAGGATGGGATACGCTGGAAAATCTAAAAAAAATTTAATGTAGTATGTCTGATACAGATAAAAAAGACATCAAACCCAGCGACCAAGAAAAAACCAACGTGGAAAGTGGTATAAGTGCAGACACAGCTGTTTCCAAACCAGAACCTACTTTAACTTCGACCGAAATGCAGAGAGAATCATTTCTGTCAATTGGACACGTGGATGTTTTTGATGTCACGAAACAGAGTTCTTGGGGGTCTTACAAGAGGCGCCTGGACATATTCATGGAGGCAAACGCGATAACAGATGCAACCCGCAAGCGAGCTACGTTTTTAACAGTTTGCGGGGCAGGTTTATTCGACCTGTTGGAGTCTTTAATTTCACCCAAAAAGGTAACAGATTTCGATTATGAGGCCCTTTGCAAAACGCTTTCTGATCACTTCTCACCCCCACCTTCGGAGATCGCATCGTTCTTCAAATTCTTTAAAAGAGACCAACTTCGAGACGAGAAAATCGTCGATTATATTGCAGACCTGCGGAGAATGGCAAGTCATTGCAATTTTGCCACTTCTTTGGAACGAATGTTACGAGACCGTTTCGTATGTGGACTCCGAGATTCTCGTTTACAAGAAGAGCTTTTAGCAACAACAGAATTGAGTTTTAAAACAGCTCAGGAGAAGGCAGTAGCAGCAGAGTCAGCGAGTCGTAGTCTACAAATGATAAAACCAAATTTATCCACAAATTTAAACGACCATCAGATCAACTTTGTGAAGAAAGGAGGTAATAAAACAAAAAACTACAAGGAATCAACGGTTGCTGGTACTCTTCGTGCAGGTGCTTGTTATAGCTGCGGGGAAGCACATTCAAGGGCCACTTGCAGATTCCGAACAGTTGTTTGTGACAATTGCGGTAAGCTTGGACACATAAAAAAGGTATGTAAATCCAATTCAAATTACAAACAACCGAATCAAAGGAAATCAAGTTATAAAAAGAGTGGTGGACATTCAAGTGTAAATCTCACCGCAGGTGTAGCTAACCTAAAAAAGCACACTTCTGTTCTTTTAAATGGAAAGCATTGCAACTTCGAAGTAGATTCTGGTTCAAATTTTACAATTATTTCTGAAAATACATTCAATAAAATATGGCCGAAAACTAAACCAAAATTGTCTTGCCTAGAAACAATTTTTAAAGATTTTCAGGGAAATTCCATCGATTTCAAGGGCAAATGTATTATAAACGCCATTTACAAGAAACGTGAAATCTTCAATTTATCCCTTCTGGTTGCTTCGGGTGCACACAGTACAAACGTTTTAGGCTGTGACTGGTTTTCGCCTTTAGGAATTTCACTACAAGGAGTAAATTCAATAGTTTCATCGAGTGTTAGTGAGGTCGTCAAGGAATTTGACTCACTTTTTAACAGTCAACTTGGTACTTATAAAGGACCACCGGTGTCTTTGCATTTAAATCCTAGTGTACCACCAATATATTTGCCGGCTAGGAGGATTCCATTTGCTATTCGTTCCAAGGTAGAAGAAGAAGTTGACCGCATGGTTTCCCAAGGAATCTTAGAACCAGTTAATTTTTCTCAATGGGCCACGCCTATTGTTCCTGTGCTCAAGCCAAACGGAACAGTCCGTATTTGTGGGGACTATAAATCTACATTAAATAAAGCTCTTGATCCTCATACCTTCCCCATTCCTTCTATGCATGATTTAATTACGAACCTTCCTCGTGGCTCAGTTTTTGCCAAACTTGATCTTGCCCAAGCTTATTTACAGCTGACTGTTGATGATGAGACAGCCAAAGCACAAACCATTATAACCCTTAAAGGTGCTTTCAAAGTGAAACGACTTCAATATGGAATTTCTTCGGCACCAGGAGAGTTTCAAAAAACAATGTCAAATTTATTAAAGGGTGTAGAAGGGGTAGAGTTTTATTTGGATGACCTCATTGTTGTAGCGGAAAATTCTGAAAAGCTTGCAAACATTCTTCGAGAGGTATTCCAAAGATTAGACAAATACGGGTTACGACTTCGCAAAGAGAAGTGTATGTTCGACGTGCCTTCAGTCACCTTTTTAGGGTTCCGTATTGATGCCGAAGGCATACACCCTGTAACAGAAAAAATAGAGGTTATTCGGAACACTCCAGCTCCAAAGAACAAAGTTGAACTTCAAGCCTTTCTCGGACTTCTTAACTTTTACCATTCATTCCTTCCTAAAAAAGCAACGTTAGCAGAGCCACTTCACAGACTTTTGGATGAGTCAAAAGTATGGAAATGGGATATAATTCATCAAAATGCATTTGATAAGGTAAAAAATTTGTTATCGTCAAACAGCGTTCTCATACCTTACGACGTAAAATTACCGGTTAGACTAACATGTGATGCTTCGCCATATGGAATTGGTTCAGTTCTAGCTCATACTTTGCCAGACGGCTCCGAACGTCCAATTTCCTTTTATTCAAGGACTCTTTCGGATTCCGAAAGGAATTATGCCCAGATAGATAAGGAGGCTCTGGCTATTATAGCAAGCATAAAAAAATTTCATGACTTCCTTTATGGCCGACATTTCGAAATCTTCACGGACCATAAACCCTTACTTGGATTGTTTTCTTCTTCAAAGCCTACTCCAAATACATTATCTCCAAGAATGCTTCGCTGGAACATCTTCCTAAATGCTTACAGCTATGATCTTCATTACAAACCTGGAAAAGACATAACACATGCCGATGCACTTAGCCGTTTGCCCGTTCAGTTTCCTGTTAATGCAGAAGAAGAAACGGAATTCGTTTTAATGATTGAAATGCTAGACACGCCAATACTTCAAGCCAGTGATATTTCAAAAGAGACAAAAAGGGATACAGTCCTTTCACGTGTTTCACACTGGGCGTTAAGGGGTTGGCCAAATACAGTGGACCCAGAATTCAAACCATTTTTTATCAGAAAAAATGACATTTCTTGTATAAAGGGATGTCTAGTGTGGGGTCAGCGAGTACTGATTCCAAAGGCCCACCAATCATCAGTCCTATCTGCACTACATGCAAACCATCCTGGTATAGTCCGGATGAAAGCACTGGCGAGGAGTTATGTGTGGTGGCCAAAAATGGACGAGAACATCGAGAAGACCGTAAAACTATGTTCTACGTGCCAACAAATGAGACCAGACAATTCACCAGCGACTGGGTATACCTGGGAAGGATCAAAGAATCCGTGGTCTAGGATTCACATTGACTTCGCTGGTCCGTTCAAAGGAAACTTATTCTTTTTGGTGGTGGATTCATATTCCAAGTGGTTGGAAGTTCACCCAGTTTCTGCCACATCGTCTTCGTGCGCGATGAAGTTTTTGAGACAACTTTTTGCCACTCATGGGTTACCTGATATTATTGCTCCGATAACGGAACAGCATTCACTTCTCTCGATTTTAAGAAATTCTGTGAAAGTAATTTAATTAAACATTTATTTTCAGCTCCATTCCATCCGTCTACAAATGGACAAGTGGAGCGAATGGTGCGTACTACCAAGGACTATTTGAAGAAAGTTACGCACGGCGATATCAAATTACGCCTTGCTAGATTCCTGCTTGATCAACATATTACTCCGCATTCAGTTACTGGTCGATGCCCTGCTGAGTTACTTTTCAACCGACGGCCACAAACTTACTTCGACAAACTTCATCCAGATGCCATACCTATACAACCAACCTTAAAGATGGACGTTTCGCAAACCCCTCAGTATGTCGATAATGAGCCAGTTTGGTACCGTAATTATTCTGCAGGACCAAGGTGGATGCCTGGACATATATCGCAGACAACAGGTCCAGTTTCGGTCACGGTCAACACTGATAATGGCCAAACGATTCGCCGACATTCAGATCAAGTACGACGTCGATCAACAGAACAAGCTATACACGACGAAGCACCAAATACACCTGATTTGACAAATGATGCACCTTTACAAATACCTAGTGAACCAGCAGATGCCCTAATACCTCGGCGTTCTGAAAGGATCCAAGAACTGTTTGATCCAATCAAGGGCAAAGGAGTGTCACGTCCCAATTACAAATGCTAACATAAACTCTGAACGCTATTCATTTGGATAAACCCTGAATGCAATCATCTGGTTAATTGGGGTTGTCAAAAAACTACATCGAATATGGCACTTCCGATTTTCCTTTCGTGACAGACAGTCCACATTTTCCTGATTCTCTTTTTGCCTTAATCTAGAAATCTAGAAGTCATTGTAACTTAATCTTAAACCATTTATTAAATCAGTAATAAATTAAACTTAATAACTTATAAGATAAAAACTATTTGTTCAGTACTTATTTCATTCGAGAATATAAAAGCTCTACGACTTTTTGTTGCCAAGGTATTCAAAAATAACCGAACCTACTTTTTTGGGGGGTTTTGGCCGTTATTCCTCACTGGCTAATCGTCTTGAGGTGGTGTCTTTAAATTTGTTTGGTTTTAATTTGTTTGTTTTGTGCAGATTTTGTTTTTCTTGTTGCTATTGTTTGTTATCATCCTTTGTCGATACGGTTGCATCTCTTTGCATATTTTGGAAAAAATTGTGTATAGTGTTGTCCCTGCTTCTTGTCGTTTCTTTCTGCTTCTGTATTGTTTTTAGGCTTTTTTAGTGCAGTTGTACAACCTGGACCGTCATTTGTACTTGATTCTTTTTCATTTTGTGTACCTCGTTTAATTTTTTGTTGTGGATTTTTTGCATTCGAAGTTTTATTGAAATTTGGTTCTTCGGGTTCGATTTCTCTCGTCAGTATTGTTCTTTCTTGAACGGTTTTATTTAGGTCTTCTTTAGTAAAGTCATTTGCTTTTCTTGTTGCTATTGTTTGTTATCATCCTTTGTCGATACGGTTGCATCTCTTTGCATATTTTGGAAAAATTTGTGTATAGTGTTGTCCCTGCTTATAGTCATCTCTTATGTAAATAATATCATCTCTATAAAATTTGAGTTTCGATTTATTTTTCATTATTGTGTCTTTTTTAATCTGAGTTGTCAATCCAAGTAATAAATGTCTACTTTTGTTTTCTTTATATTTTCCTATTCGTCGTATAAAATCAGTTTCAAAAATCGAGGTTTTTATGTTCAAAATGTTGTTAAGAAGATATAAAACCAGGTTTTGAAGTTCTTCGTTATTTTTCTCTGTTTCTTTTATGTTATAAATGACAATATTTTTTCGTTTCAGTAATTTTTCCAAATATTTAATTTTGTTTTCTAAATGTTCTTGATTTTCTTCTATTATTTTATTTTTATTCCTAATGCCGTTTAGTTTTTGTTCGATGTTATCCGTTTGTGGTTTCATTTCATGTCTTATCATTTTGGATAGATTTGTAATGGCAGACATAATTATGTCTAACTTTATGTCGGTAGTGTAGTTCTGGGAATCGGTCATTTTGTTTAAGGCTTAAATTTTTACTTGGTTGACAAGGCTTGATCTGTCAACATAAATGTTATATTAAATGTCAAGAAACTGTCAATAGAGCAAAACAAAACAATAGTCAAGAGCGCGTGTCTATTAATATTATATTGATAAGATGAATTTTGTAAATTAAATTTACACTGCTACTTTTTTATTCACGATAAAAATTGAAAATAGCTGCCAATAGAACGTTTACTTTTTTTTGCTTAGTAGATAAATGGACGGATCAATTTAATCCCAAACGAGCAACGAAAAACCCCTTTAGAACTCCTCCGAATCAAGTGGCACCGCTACTCCGTAAGGAACTAAAGATTTTCTATCAAAATATGTCTGGAATGAGAGTTGATCTAAATGAGGTTTATCGTGTTTCATTATCCACTTATTTCAACAAAATTGTGCTTACCGATACCGATACATGGCTAAAAAGTGACCACTTAAATGCCGAGAAATCTGATTCATCGTAGCAGGTTTTTCGGTTCCTTGGGCCAATCCAAAACAAAGGTGGTGGTATTTTAATTGCTATTCATACTTGGTTTCAATGTTTTTCTATTAATTGTGGACTTATTGACAGCAATCTTATTCAACAAGTGTGGGCCAAAATTACGACAAAGGACAATGAAATATATCTAGGTTGCTGTTATATACATTTTAGCCAGCCACATGAGCATTATACTAAAGGTATAAGCCGTGTTTTTTCAATACTGATGACACTAAATGATTGTGAAATTTTTTTTCTATTTGGTGACTTAAATCTACCGGGACTTCATAAGATCCCTTGCGATGACAACAACTTCATTTTGGATCCTATAAACATTACAACTGAACAATAAGCTCCTGTTCATTTTTTTTTTTTTTTTTGAGACTGGATATAATCAAATTTGTAATATTAGAAATAATTTTTCAAACATTCTTTTTTACACTTTCAGTCCTCGAGAGTAAGAAGCTTATATCAAGCATTAACTTACAATCAGGAATTAGCCAACACTGGCTACATCATTTAGAGCAGGTGTTAGTTGTTAGTAAGCAAAATATACAAATAGCGTAACACAAGCACACAAAATAAAAAAATAAATAAACAAATACATTTATACAAAATAGATAGAAAAACATTGAGAACATACAAAACATAATAAACTATGAGCGTGGTGCATTGGTTTTAAATGTTTTTTTTAGACAAGATTTACTAAAATTAAAATCAACAATACTTTAATTTGAGTTAAATAGCTTGCACATGCGGATTAGAGGTTCATTCATGCCATGATAAGAACGGTGTAGGGTACAATGTAATAGCTCTAATCTACGAAGATGATGAGCCCCTCCGAGATAATTAAAACCAGTACATGATAGAAGATGGGGTGAGTCCAAAGATCCCGTTAAAAGTTGGTGAATAAAAATAATATCATTGTTAAAACGCCTTTATGACAAGGTTTGAATCTGTAGAAGTTGAATCCGGTGTTCGTAAGGTGGCAGGTGTTAAGGATCTGCCCAGAAGAGACCTTTTAAACCAAATCGAATAAAATTACGCTGAACTGCCGAACAAGACAGTTATATAAAGCTAGGGTTACATAAGGATTTAGGAATTCCTTCGACCATCTTTTAACAAATCCCAACATGGAATTAGCTTTTTTAACTATAAAGTTGAAGTGTTCCGTGATACTCAATTCTGGGCTAAAGTTTACGACCAGATTTTTAAAACTAAGAACGCGATGCAAAACTTGTTGTGAAATGAAATATTCGTGTGTACTTGGTACCCGTTTCCTTAAAAATGTCATTGTCTCACATTTCGCTGGATTCAGGTTCAACCAATTCTTGCCACACCAGATAGCAAATATGTCGATTTCGAATTGCAATTCTACGCGGTCATTAGCTGAGTTAATAGATTTGAAAAAAAGCGAAAACAAGGATCTCACTAGAATGAAAACACGAAGTTACGTCATTAATAGCGAGTATAAACAGTAACGGACCAAGATGGCTGTCTTGTTGGACTCCTGATTTTGCTGGGAAAGGGTTAGAAAACGAATTTCTGAACTGTACTTATGTGATCTGTTTCGGAGATATGAGTATATCCAATTAACAAATCCTACAGGGAAACCTAGAGTTTTCAATTTGAAAATGATGATTTCTTGCGAGAGTTGGTCAAAAGCTTTTGAGAAATCTGTGTAAATACAATCCAGCTCATGTCCACTCTCTAGTCTCTAATGCCCTTGAGCACTTGTTCATAAGGGTTGACGAGTGTGTGACAGTAGACCGCTTCTGCATGAAGCCGTGTTTTTGATGGCAGATTAAATTTTTGCAGATAAACGTTATACTATCACAAACCACTTTTTTGAAAAGCTTTGGAATAGAAGACAGTTTAGAAATCGGTCGTGATATCGGACTAACTACCCTTTTTGGAGAAGGGAGTAATGAATGAATCTTTCCATACTCGAGGAATTTCACCGGATTCAATGGATAGCTTGAAAACAAATTGCAACGGAGAAACTTAAACGAAGGAACATTTTTTTTATATTATAGGAGGAATGCCATCAGGACCGGAAGAGTAATCATTTTTTAGCAATGAAAGGTAATGGAAAACTTTACCATTATCAATTTGGAAGTTGTTAAAAGTGGCTAGGGGGAAAACACGCAAGTAATCAAAGAAATGTTCGTCTTGACAGGATGTTCAATAAAAGAATTACTGAAATGCTTTCCAAACGCATTGCATATCTCAGGCGAGCTTGTCAAAGCGGAACCCTCGAAGCTAATTTCACTGGATACCCATCGGACTTCTTCTTTAAATTTACAAACTTCCAAAATTTCTTTGGATCAATCTTCAACGAAATTTCCATTTCCTTCACATATGCTGCATATAGGTTTCTGGAAAGAAAATTAAACTCTTCAAAAAGTGCAAGGAACACATTTTGATCAGAAATTGAAAGAATTTTAATGTAAGACTTCTAAGCCTTATTCCATTTTTTTGCGTAGAGATTTAAGCTCTTGTATTGAGTATTGATATCTTAAGGGGAATTGAATTTATCAAGCAGCTATTGAAAATTTCGTAGAATTGAGTAAATACGTCGTCAATGTTAGAGCAAACATGAATATTCGGAATATTAGAAACCCTCAAATTCTCGTAAAGTAGTTGAAAGTCGTCAAATTAATAAGAAGAGTCTTCAGCATTACTGATATTAAGCAAATTGCTGCTCATGTTCAGTTCGTAGTGTTGATGGGGACACACGCATTGTGACTTACCTCTCCAAATTTCGTCTTGTGCTTTTTTTTCTGTCTGTACATTATACAATTTATTTGATTCTGAAAATCTTAACTAAAGGCAAACAAACTTAAATCAGTTAAAATGAGCAACAAAATCAAGTGCGGCTTGTGTCATTTAAGAATTGACAAAGAAAATAAAATTAAATGCTCAATTTGCAAATTTTATTACCATGCTAAGTGCGAAAAACTAGAAAAAAGAATATTTGATTTTTTTGAGAAAAATGAACAAAGTTATAAGTGTAGTAGTTGTTCTAAACGCAGAGAGTCATTGTTGTTTGACGATCACTTGAATGCTTCTGCAAGCAACTTCTCTTCAAAAAAAATGCATACAACTCCAAATACTAATAGCATCAATGGTGCAAGCACTTCTTCAATCATCAATAGCCCATGTCTCTCCCCTCTTCCAACTAATATAGGCAACAGTACAAAAGTACGGTGACACGCCTCAATATCCGCGGACAAAATATCCGGGTCAAAATATCCGCGACAAAATATCCGGGGACAAAATATCCGCTGCTAAAATATCCGCGGCCAAAATATCCGCGGCCAAAATATCCTCGTCAAAATATCCGCATACACCCAACCTCGCACCTACCCCAAGTCCTACAGTGTGCCCAAGCAGGGGGGTTGCAGGGGGGCAGCATGCCCCCCCTTACATAGGTCATTGCTTATACACCGTAATATTATGCGTCGCGGATATTTTGACGCGGATATTTTGTCCGAGGATATTTTGTCCGAGGATATTTTGTCCGAGGATATTTTGTCCCCGGATATTTTGTCGCGGATATTTTGACCCGGATATTTTGTCCGCGGATATTGAGGCGTGCAGCCCAAAAGTACCACTACCATCAATAACGTTGGAAATACTCTACAATGAGTTAATTCAACTTAAGCTAGTTAATACCGAAGCGATAGCTAAAATTAAAAATCTTGAAGACTGTAATGCTTCTCTTATTAAGAGAGTTAATTTTTTGGAGACGAAACTTAATAGATTTGAGCAGCGTGAGAGACAATGTGAAGTTGACATATTAGGCATTCCCGGTGTAAACAGTGCGAACGTGTCTGATAAATTGAACACATTGTTCAAAACTGTCATGGATGGAGAGATCAATCCCACCGAAATAGAATCGTGCTATGTAAAGAGTGTTAATGCTAATAAAAATAATAAAAAACACTCTATGAATATTGTGTGTGTTAAGTTCTCTTCTCTTTCATTCAAGAAAAGTTTGATGATGAAAGTGAAAGAAAATCGAGAGAAAATGACGGCAAATATTTTTGGAGCCCAACATAACAACAACAATGATGGTAGCAGCGACAACAGCAGCAGCACAATCTACATCAACAGCTATCTTACCGGCTACACAAGGTCTTTATTGAAAATGGCAAATGATCTTAAACATAAGAAAAATTATAAATTTGTCTGGGTTAGGGACTCATCTGTACTCATTAGAAAAAAAAAGGCGACAAAGCCATACAAATTAATTCAATTGAAGATTTTTCTAAACTTGAACTAGATTAGTTTTATATTATTTTTCTCTCTTATTTGCTTGAATTATGTACAGTAATAATTTAAATTGTTTTTGCATTGACCATCCAAATAATGATTTATCTTCTGGTTTCTCAATTATTCATCAAAATGTTCGTAGTATGAGATCTAATTTTAATACATTTCTCTCTCATCTTACACCTTTGGACCATTTTCCAGATTTAATTTTTCTTTCTGATTTTAATTGTATACCTAACTTTACACTTGATGCAACTTGTAATGAGTCATATGCTGCTGGGGGTGTCGCGGTTTTTTACAGAAACAATTTAATGGGGTGTGTAATCGATAAATGTAAATTGGAAAGTGCAGATATAATTAGTGTCTCTTGCGAACTCTCTGGTGTTCAATACTGTTTTATTTGTGTTTATAGATTACATAAGTGTACAGTTGGTACCTTTTTAAATGAATTTTCGAGATTTTTGCAGCTTCAAAAGTTTAAAAATTTAATTTTGGTAGGTGATTTTAATATTAATATTTTATGTCAATCACCTGATGCTGATAGTTTTTATCGTTGCTTTCTTCGTTTGGTTTTGAATCTCTGCTCAATAAACCCACTCGGTTAAATTCCTGTCTGGACCACATTTTTGTTAGGTTGAATAGAAATAATCCTACTGAGTATAAAACATGGGCATATGATTTAAAAATAACTGACCATAGTTTGACGGGTATTCAATTGAATTCTAGGGTTTTTAGAAATAAACATTGTGAATATAAGGACTTTAAAAAAATAGATTATATTGCTTTAAGATCAATGTTAAATTTCGAGTTTTGGGAAGATGTGTATAATGCTGATGAACCATCAATTGCTTTTGACTTATTTCTTAACAAGTTGCAGTTCTTTATATCAAGTTGTAGCCAAAATAAAAGTGGAAAACATAATAAATTGAAATGTCTTAAGCAGTGGATGTCCTTCTCGTTATTGAAGAAAATTAAAAAGAAAAAGGAGCTTTGCTTACTTGTTGGTAAACATCCCAACAACACTAGATTAAAAACTTATTATGAAAGGATTTGTCTTGAAGTGAAAACTGAGATACCCTTGTGTAAAAATAATTATTTCAGAAATAAATTGGCTATGAACGTTGGGAATTCTAAAAAGGAATGGCAGGTAATTAATGAAATACTGTACAAAAATAAATCAAATTCCGAAATTGTTATAAACAACAATAATTCAATAATTGTTTCTGAGCCATTGGAAGTCGCTAATTTGTTCAATAATTTTTTCGCTAATGTTGGTGTCTGTCATGAATCCACAAATAATGTTTTTTCTACTTCAGGATATTACGACGACATTTTAAAGCAAACTCAATCTCAGCCTGTGAGTTTTTTCTTTGAACAATTCACTTCTCTTGAAATTCATAAAATTATAAGTTCACTTAAAACATCTAACTCTCAGTCTTTTGATAACATATCTAATTGCCTGTTAAAACAAATTTCTTTTCATGTAGCTGATGTTTTATGCTTCATCTTTAATTTGTGTATTTTGAAAGGTGTTTTTCCTGAATCCTTAAAGGTAGCCGTAGTGATTCCGCTTCACAAAAAGGGAGATTCAATGCTATTAAACAATTATCGTCCTATTTCTCTTCTTTCTGTTTTTTCAAAGATCTTTGAGAAGGGTGTTAAAACCAGAATGCTATCTTTTTTGGAAAGAACTTATTTTTTTAATGATTCTCAATTTGGCTTTAGAACAGGCAGATCAACTGAAAATGCTCTGCTGAAATTGTCAGGTGAAATTTATAACTATTTACATTCTTCTCAAATTCCTTCTGCATTATTTATTGATATTACTAAGGCTTTTGATATGGTAAACCATACTTTATTATTGGATAAACTTTTCAAAGCTGGTTTCAGGGGTTTCATTTATGAATGGTTCGCTTCTTACTTGAGTAATCGCAGGCAAGTTGTTAAAATTGACTATTATTTAAGCTCGGAATGTTCTATAAATCTAGGTGTTCCTCAAGGCTCTGTTTTAGGTCCAATATTGTTCCTTATATATGTCAACTCATTATTCATCCAACCTTTTAAGGGCAAAATAACAGCATTTGCTGATGATACGGCACTTTCCTATGTGAATAAAAGCTACCTTGATTTATTTTCTGATGTTAATTCTGATTTAGATATACTCAGGCGTTGGTTTAATCAACATAAATTAATTATGAGTGATAAAACTAAGTTTATGATTTATAAACTCAAAGATAACCACTGTCTGGACTTGCCTTTGTATTATCACTCACCTGGTTGCTCAAAATTTAATTTGGGATGTGGTTCTATATT
Organism: Platycheirus albimanus; assembly: GCA_916050605.2. Lineage (NCBI taxonomy): Eukaryota > Metazoa > Arthropoda > Insecta > Diptera > Syrphidae > Platycheirus > Platycheirus albimanus. The sequence continues at coordinate 99,282,305 of OU696696.1, read as the reverse complement.
ATTTGATGAACATTTAACCTGCAATCAATATTGTTTTAAAATTGAATGTGTTGTTAATTTCAAATATTAAGGCGTTATATTGGACCAAAATTTTAGTTGGACTGCACATACTTCCTATCTGAAACAATATATGAACAGAATTGTAAGACAACTTTATCATCTTAGCCTTTATTGTAATCTTTCGATATTAAAATTGGTTTATAATGGTCTAATAAAATCAAAATTGCAGTATGGAATTTCCTGTTGGGGTGGCACATATTTTAATAAAATTGAACCGTTATTAATAAAACAAAAACATGCAATAAGAATTATCTGTAAAGTAAATCGTCTTACACCTAGTCATGATTTGTTCATAAATCTTGAAATGTTGCCTTTAAGACATTTATATTGCTATAAAGTTTTGAAAATATTTTTTTAAAATTCCGGTTTTTATGATGTGAGATTTGTTGATAATCGTGACTTACGTATGAACACAAGTAATTTCGCAAATGTTCCAAGAATTTATAAAACACATTTTTCAAAATTTTATTACGTTACAGCTCCTAGTCTATTTAATCATCTTCCAGCTAACCTTAGGTGTGAGAGAAGGAAATCTGTTTTCTTATTAAATATAAAAAATGGCTTTTGTATTTCAACCATTCAGAAATTGAGAATCTATTAGCTTAAAACTTAAAACATATTTAGATTTGAAAAAAAAAAAAAAACATACTATACATACATATTTCATATACATTTATATTTGTTTAAAAATAAAGTTATTTGTAATTTAAAATGCTTTCCCCATCAATATTGTATATTTTAACTTTCTTTTATACAAAAGTAATTTCGCTACTTGTCTTTGGAATTACTTAGCTATTTCTTTCAAAAACTAGCCACTGTTAAAAACTTCAATTTGTAATTTTATTCTAGCTACTTAAGTTTTTTGTAAGAAATAAAGATTAAAGATTAAAGATTAAAGATTATATCAAAAAATATATCCAATGGAGGATGGTATGAGTCTACGTTAGAAATGGCAGAGGTAGATTTTACCACTACCGTACTAATAGCGTCAGAAGACTTAATCGAGAATTCGATTCCTGCAATTATTAATACAGCTTACTTGATGTAAGTCAGTAGAGGTTATGTTCCCCAAAAGAAGAAGTTCTTGTTGCGAAGAAGTTAAGGAAGCTTCTAAATAGAACTCGTCTTCTGAAAGGGTCCAAGTAATGTTAGGTAAATTTGAGTCACCCAACAGTAAAATATTGCGATTTAAACTGGCAACATCAATCATACATAGAACTTTTCGGTGGGATATAAACATTAACTGTATAGTATCTTCGGGTGCTAACATATTTGCTAGTCAATCAAATAACCTTGAAAAGAAACCTGTCTGAGACGTCACCTGAACAGAATATACATTCAAAAAAACTACCCCACTCGATGGCAAGCAATAACTCTGATAAAAGCCACATCAAACAAAAGCATTTTGTCTGACACGGATATAAAATTAAAAAAATTGTTGGCACAACAGCAATCGGGGCCGGGGCCTGTGACTTACACTCTCAACCATGCCTGTGTGTGCGTTGATATTCTGCAGGAATGGACTTTGATATGCTGCGACAAATTATTGCAGAAGTTGTTGATCAAAATATGGTAACTCTTGCAATGAAAGACGATATCTCCAAGCTAACAATGGATGTTCATGAGCTACGTCAAGAGAGATCGGAGCTTCTTCAAAAGTTGTCAAAAATGTAGGACGGCTGCAATAGATTGGAAATGCAAATGGAAACCTTCCAACGCAGAAGCACCGACAAGTTGCAACTATGCCAGCTGTCGCTGAAGGAGATGTGCACAAAGAAATTTCAAGCATATACAGTGGCCTTTTGAAATTCGGAAGAAGTGGTGGAAGATGTGAAGTTGATTTCAAACTGGAACCCACGGAGATCAATATTTTGGTGCGATCGATCACACAGCCTAAAGAACACTGGAATCCTTTTGCGTAGAGATCTCCCGTTCTCCGTACAGCAGAGGCGGCCCAAATTTTTTCGTATAAGATATTTGATACGTAAAAATACGCAAAAATAATTGTTCACGACGAAAAATTAATTATAAATAATACATTTACTTGGGGTGAAGGCTTTGGATTATTGTGTTCAGAGCGCTCTAAACTATTAATGAAACGAATTTAATATTCCATTGATTTCCTCTTCTCATGCCACTTGAAAAACCTGAAAAAAAGTTTTTTTTGACATTTAAAATACCTTCGGCGTCCATTTTAATTGTTTTTAATTTCAGACGCCGCTATAAAGTTCTTTTTATCAATTGAATTGGTTTGGAAGCGTCTCCCTTGTGACGTTTATATTTTTGTTCAGCTTTTGCTCAGTCTGCCCCATCTATTTATTTGGAGCTCGTAGAGCGCACTCTGAACGCACTCTGAAGGAAAAAAGAAATACGAATTCTAAGCTCTGAATACTCTGAAGCAAAAAAGAAACACTAATTTGTTTTGACAACTCAGGCTCTGCTGTTAACTAAAAAAGAAAAACGCCTATTAAGAAAGAGTTTTTTGTTAAATTAGTTACTTGAAAATAAGCAGTCTTAAACAGACATTGAACGATGTTAAATGAAAATAAGCATTGAAAAAGAACAGGTATTTTAAGGAATAATTTTATTCTAAAACTTAAAATACTAATTCAAAAAAATGTTATTCAAATTAATGTGTACTGACTGATCAGCTTGGTGTTCAGCTTCTGACTGATGAAGTCATCCTGCCTCTCCGCTGTTGTGCGTTCTTGCTTTGTTAGGGTCTGGTTCCTGGAATTGGTTTTTTTTTTTTTTTTTTTTTTATAATGCACACGCGCTCAAGGGGTTTGTTATAGCCCTTTTTGGTCGAACTTAATGTGCCGGATGTTGTTTTTAAGTTATACGATCGGTCTGAAAATAGAAAGTCTGCATCTCTTAGATTGGTGTTGTCCGGATGCTAATGTGCCGGATGTTGTTTTTAAGTTTTACTATCGTAAAACTGTTTTTCTGTTTTACGATAGGTCTCAAAATAGAAAGTCTGCATCCCTTAGATTGGTGTTGTCTGGATGCTGTTTATTGAATGCGGGAAGTAGAATGTTAACTTGTATATCTATATGAAAAAGTGAATTGGCAAAAATAACGTCGAATTGTGAAACACTTTATTATATATGTATATGTACATGAAATACGTGACAGAAAAAACCCAGCCAAAAAAAGTGAATTGAAAAAAATAATATTGTATTGTATAAATGTATGACGAATGTCATAAAAGAATTTTGTTATGAATTATTCGAAAATGCCGAACCTTTAATAAATAGTGAAGAAGAAGAAATTAATCACCCATTCTTATAATTACTTTAAGATATTTCATTCTAAGAAAATATTATGTCCCAATCCGAATATTATCCGAGAAAAAAATTCCTATAGAAGAGTGCTCGGTTAGAGGTATTAAAGATCGCACAAATCGAAAAATTGTGCTACGAGAATTGAACGAAAATAATAAGGACAATTTAGTATCAAGTGGCGTCTAAAGATTTCAAAGATTTCGCAAATATAAATCTTAAATACAAATATTAAAAAAATAATAAGAATAAAAGGTTTCTATCTAGCCAATTAAATAGATAAACAGTGAAAAAAAAATCCAAAAAAAGTATTAATATAAAAAACTATTAAAGGGCAACAACGAAAAGGTTAAACTTGAAACCAAGTTATTACTGTTGTATGCTCCAACAAATCAGTCAACGAAACAATCAGCACTAACATCAGTATAGAATATTAAATATATTGTTAGTATATATATATTCAATTCACCCGAAGATCTCCCTAGTGCTCTTGCAAAATCGCAAGAATTAGAATCAAATAACAATAGGGCTAATTTCGCTTTACAATTTTATCGGTCACCTGCACCATCATCTAGCTATCATACACGATATATGCAAAATAATCTCGGATTCCTTCCCAGCAATAATAATGGAAGTCAACCTCAATTCCCAAAGCCGGAACCAATGGAACTCGGTAGCACTGCTCATAGGCCAATTAATTGCCATGAAAAAAAAGGTTCGATCAACAAAAGTACCAAAATAGCTCGTACAATAATGACAACACTTTTAAACAACAGCAATATTGACCACAAGCTCAAAATCAGCCACATTGGTCAAAACCTAATTAGTACACCTATAACAATCCCCAAAGACATATTTTTAAAAGAGAAAGTTCACAACGAAGTCTTCAACCACCTCCGGTAAAAATGGAAAGAATAAACAATTTAAATTAACAAAAGGATAATTTTTTAGAACAAGCATCAGTTTGCCACACCTATTGCGAACATTCGGAAATGCAACAATACAATTAGATACGGGCGCTACAAGTAACTATTGTAGACCATACTTATTTTTAGAAGAGAAAGAATTAGTAATTAAGAAAAGAGCATTCACTGTCAATAGTGAAATTATTATTAATAAATCCCACCATGTATTTGTATTTGAGACAGATATTAGAGTTTACGTGATAGAGAATTTAGAGTATGAAGTACTTATCGGCTCTAATTTAATTTTGACAAAAAGAATACCATTAATAAAGTTTCTGACGAGAGCATAGAAAGTTTAGCTAAGCGAATAGTAAAGGAAATAGAGAAGGAACATAGTTCCATAAATATCTCACTTCCATTCAGGACAGACGTATCGGCGGAAATCCGCACAACGAACGAAAAACCAGTTTGAAGCAAACAATATCCTTACCCTCTTAGTGCAAATAATTTCGTCAACCATGAAATAGAAAGGTTATTAAAGGATGGTATAACTACACCAAGCAAGAGTCCATATAACTCTCCAGTTTGGATTGTATACAAGAAAGGTATAAACGAAGATAGAACACCGAAAGATAGACTTGTAATTAATAACAAGAAATTGAATGAGAATACGATTTCAGACAAAATACCCGATACCTGATACCAATGTAGTATTGAGTAATCTTGGGAAGGCTAAATATTTTTCAACTATTGATTTAGATTCTAGAGTCAGGTTTCCATCAGATAAAAGTAAAAGAAGAAGATATCGAAAAAACAAGTTTTTCGATTAATAATGCAAAATATGAGTAAACAAAGATGCCATTCCGATTAAAGAATGCTTAATCTATCTTCCAACGTGCAATGGACGATATATTGAGGCCATATGTAGGAACATTTTGTCATGTATATATAAGCGACATAAGTATTTTCGAATAATTTAAATCAAATTATTTTAACCACTGACGCATCCGACGATGCAATAGGAGCAGTTTTGGCTCAAGACAACAAATGAAAAAAAAATTATATGCCATAGTATACGCGTCAAGGAATTTAAGAAATTATCTCTACGGTGTAACGAATTTGGAGATCCATACCGATCACCAACCTTTGACCTTTGCAGTGTCCAAAAGAAACCCAAACGCTAAAATGAAGCGGTGGCACGCGATCATAGATCATAGAAGAGTATTCACCAAAAATTATATACATACCTGGAACCACAAATGTAGTTGCAGATGCCCTTTAAAGACAAAACTTGAATCACATTACAGACAGTTTTTACATAGATGCTACTCAGCACTCTCTTTGGGCTGAGTAAGCAATTGAGGAGTAAAAACCCTATCGAGAAGAACCAAGGTGACACTGTATAAAACACTCATCATCCCGGTCCTGCTCTATGGTGCGGAAGCATGGACCCTCTCCCAATCGGATGAAAATTGACTTGGAGTCTTCGAGAGAAAAGTTCTGCGTACGATCTATGGTCCTTTCTGCGTAAATCGCGAAAACAACGTTTGGAGAAGAAAATATAACAATGAACTGTACGAGCTGTACAGCGACATAAGCCTAGCCAGAAAAATTCGAATCCAAAGACTAAGATGGCTGGGCCATGTAGAGCGAATGGACATCGACACTCCAGCTCGTAAAGTCTTCAACGCCAAACCCGAGGGAGTCAGAAGCCAAGGTAGACCTCATCTTCGATGGAGTGACAAGGTAGAGGGAGACATCCGTCAACTTGAAGTACGAAATTGGAGACAGCAGGCTAGAGATCGAGCCGGCTGGAGGCATTCTCAGCAAGGTCTTGGAGTACCACGCTCCAGTGGCGCCAACATAAGTAAGTAAGTAAGCTACTCAGCACTCTGCTGAAAGCAGTGATAACATCGTAATTACGGAAACAAACAAACCTCTTAATGATTTTAAACAGCAATTCATGATTGCAAAAGGTAATTATAAAGTTACAGCTCAAGAGAAATTTAATAAAAATTTTAAAACAATTCCTTTGTCCAGGAATAGTAGCTTTATATATATCTCCAGAAGATCTATATGAAATTAAATCAACATTAGTAAAAACTTTCAGTAATAAATTCATTAAGACAAGAATATTATCCAATGATGTAACCAACAAAGAAGATAAAGCTTCTATAGTGCAACAAACACATACTAGAGCACATAGAAATTATGGAGAAAATTTTAAACAAAGAAGAATGGGCATTTTTGTATGGATCGTGGGCGTGGGCGGCCAAGAATGATATTGTTATTTATTGGTTTGAATTAGTCCAACTATTACTTTCTAGAAGTTCTATGACTGTACTTCTAAAACTTATAAAATGCATTTTTGTTTTTGAATTCTTCATACAATTTCACTTAGTATTCTGCATTAGTATAATTTCTATCATAGTATAAACAAAGTCAAGGTTAATATGTTTGGAAGTGTGGAAGAAACTTGCGCGTGCCTATTGATTCCATACAATAAAACTTGATATTAAGATTTAAATATCTTTTTTCTAAATCAAATACATTGTTATGTCCATAGAAAAACTTGTTCCTCAATAACAAAACTTTAATTTGAGACTAATTTTGTCAATGGCCGCGAGCGCCCAAAACTGCCCATACTCCTTTGTGATACTTATTATTGGCCACATATGAGAAAGCAATTCAAAGAATATGCTCGAAACTTTGAAATTTGCAACAAGTACAGTTATGACAGGGACCAGCCGAAGGTACCAATTGGAGAGGCTCCAATTCCATAGAAGGAGGGGGAATACCAACACATTGATATATTTTCAGCACAATAGACAAAGTATCTGACATGTGTCGACGCCTATTCAAATTTTGTGTTAGTTAAGCCACTTGAAGACAAATTAAATTTAGAAAACAAAGTGTTAGAATTTCTACAAATGTTTCCCGATTGTAAAAAATTAGGCTGCGCGCCTCAATATCCGCGGACAAAATATCCGCGACAAAATATCCGCGACAAAATATCCGCGGACAAAATATCCTCGGACAAAATATCCGCGTCAAAATATCCGCGACGCATAATATTACGGTGTATAAGCAATGACCTATGTAAGGGGGGGCATGCTGCCCCCCTGCAACCCCCCTGCTTGGGAACACTGTAGGACTTGGGGTAGGTGCGAGGTAGGGTGTATGCGGATATTTTGACGCGGATATTTTGTCCGAGGATATTTTGTCCGCGGATATTTTGTCGCGGATATTTTGACCCGGATATTTTGTCCGCGGATATTGAGGCGTGTCACCAAAAATTACGTTAGATAACGAAAGAGGATTTATATCAATAGTATTCAAAAACCTAATGGATAGATTAAACATTTAACTATATTTTTGTGAACCAGGCCACAGCTCAACAAATGGTCAGATAGAAAGAATTCATTCTACATTAGCAGAAATGACTAAATGCCTTAAAGTTGAATATGAGATTATGGAAACAGCAGTCCAAAAATATAATCAAACAATTCATTCAGTCACAAATTCAAAACCTTTCGATATCCTTTACAATAAACTTGATCACATTAGTGTTTTTAATAAACTAAAAGAAGCACAAAGTAAAATGTTAGAAAGAAACAATACCAAAAGAAAGATAAAGACTTTGACAATTTGTACTATTTTTTACACATTAGTTCTTATTTCGAACTGAATTATGCCTTTTTACAGCTACGAGAATTCGCGACAATAAATTATTGAAAAAATTGCAATAAATTAAAAAGGACCGAGCAGTTTAAATGTTTCGATTGGAATGCTTTTTTATTTCTTCTTTCTTTTCTACTTCTTCTTTTTCTTACATCAATTTTAAATTAAAGATGGCCGTAAGAGCGCAAAATTCAAAATTTATGCCATTACATTTGGTTCACAATATTCATTTTTTATTTCATGTTATGTACATACTCGTATACATATATATTTTAATTTGGCTCATCAAAACAACGGCCACTCACGAACGGCTGCAAGGCTTCAAGACTCGTAATCTGGAAGCATGGCTAGTTTTACGATTGGACGTCTAAGTATTCGGTTGGCGTTTTTATATTGGTCACCCTGACCCTACCGTCCTGCCCTTCGACGACCTCTATTACTCGATCCATTGTCCACTGTTGTGGAGGAGCGTTGTCCTCGTGAATTAGAACGAGTTTGCCAACGACGAGATTGGGTTGCTCTTGGATCCACTTGGACCGAGCTTGAAAGCCAAGCAGATACTCCACTTCTGCCAGAACTGCTGTTTGAGCCAGCATACTTCTATGCTGCCATCTTTTCAAGCAGGCCATTTGCTGTTGCGGCACTTGTTCTGCGGGCAGCGATCGTAAGCTGCTGCCGGTCAGTAAATGTGCTGGCGTGAGTGCTTCGCCGTCGTTGGGGTCGGCGCTTAATGGGGCAATTGGCTTCGAATTGCGGATTCCCTCGACCTCGATAAGAGCGGTGAGCAGCTCTTTGGCTGTTAGAAGAGCGTTGCCTACGATAGGCTGTAAGAGCGTTTTCGCCACCTTCACTGCCGCCTCCCATAGGCCTCCGAAATGAGGGGCTCTCGGTGGTATGAAGGCGAAGTTGAAATCTTCCTCTGCTGCGTATTGATGGACTGCTTCTTTGCCTCTCTCGAATTCCTCTTGAGCCTCGTCCGGTTGTCGCAGTGAATTGTCTTGGGAACTCCTCGGCGATAGATAAACCTTTTTAGGGCGAGAATAAAACAATCAGAGGACAGATTAGAAGCTAGTTCAGAATGCACAGCCTTTGAAGTGAAACAAACAAAAACGCCAATATAATGTTTTGTTCGGTGGCCGACCACGAGTTTTAAGAGTGGTATATACCGGGCCACAGAAATCTACACAACATACCAAAAACGGTCGTTGCGCCCACAATCGATCCGCTGGTAGATTACCCATTACTTGTGTAAGCAGTCTTGGCTTATATTTGAAACAATTGTCTTAAAATCTTTTGGCATGCTTGTTTGGCGTTTATTAGCCAAATCCTTTCTTGAAGCAGTGCTACCATGGCTTGAGGTCCGGCATGGTAATTTTTCCTATGCATGTATGTTAAACACATTTTTACAACTGGTGAATTTTTGGTCAATAAAAGTGGGAATTTGGCATCATACTCAATCCGTGCGTTTAAAAGACAACCACCTACACAAATCAGCGAAAACGAAAAGTTTGTGTCTTGAAATTCGTGAATGAAAGGATTGTGTTTTTGAATACTATTTTGTAAAGCAATTTTCTTTTTAAGTTTTTTAATTTCATCTGGAAATTCATAATTTTTGACGATTTAAACTATTCTTAGAAACGCCAAATTCATCTCTTTTGCCGTTGGCAATTCTTCGACAACTTCGGTTTTGTTTCTCAATCTTAAGAATCGCATTACATATGCAAACGTAGTTATCAGTCGACGTATAAGATTCTTCTTCGATATAATCTAAAAGTTTAGTCCGAGGTTTTTCTACCGCTATCAGAGCCATGTTTGTTTTTCTTTTTTCTAAGGCTTCTTTTTTTGTAGACAACTCAAAATGCAAATTAACCGGCTACGATGATGATTCTTCTAGTAAGAACTGTGGGCCATTGAACCAAATGGATGCATTGAGTTCATCAACATTGCAGCCTCTTGAAACAATGTCTGCTGGATTCTGGTTTGTTGGCACATGTTTCCATAATACTTTTGGTGTCCACTCTTGGATGTCGGACACTCTATTTGCAACAAAAGTAGCAAGGGAATTTAGATGTGTTTTTATCCAACGCAAAGTTATTTCGGAGTCTGTCCAAAAAACTACTTGTTTAGCATCAAGATTCAACATTGCCCCTACTCTTGTCCATAACTTAGCAAGAGTATGCGCTGGGCAAAGTTCTAATCGCGGAAGCAATTTCGTTTTCAAAGGGGCCACCTTAGGTTTTGCTATTAGTAGCGTCGACAATTTTTAAAATTTTTGTCTGTCTGTCTGTCTGTCTGTCTGTTTGTTCCGGCTAATCTCGGAAACGGCTTAACCGATTTTGATGGGATTTTCACTGGCGGATAGCTGATGTTGTAAGGAGAAATTAAGGCTATTTGAATTACTCCTGTAGGTGGCGCTGCGGTTGCAATTTTCAAAAATTCTTATTTATTAGCCGATTTTGACGGGATTTTCACAGGCAGATAGCTGATAAGCCGAATTAGCTTAAAATTACACAGTATCTATACACATACATAAAAAGTGTAAAATATCAGCTATTTACTGAATGCATATGAAAGAATTATTATTTTCAATACATTGATGAATTTTGGCGAAACGAAGTTCGCGGGTCAGCTAGTCGATATAATAAATCTTAATTAATTGTAAGTTTCTTAAACTTTATATTGATTTTATATAATAAAACAAATCAGATATATAATTTACAAAATAATATGACATTAACAATATTGTTGTCTGTCAGATTGGCAAATGCGATAATTTATTTATTTTTTTTTTTTTTTTTTAACAATGACTTTTTTTTTTTTTTTTTTTTTTTATTTATTTAACATAATATTTCAATTTGTTTTCTTTATTAAAAGTATTCATTAATAATTAAGTTTCTGTATTTCAAAACTTCTTCAAGATATAAATAAAGATTTGTGTAGTTTTGGCCATTCATTTGTTGGTAAAATTCTTCTTTCGTTAAATTTTCTTTTCCAAAGTAGAAAAATCTAATTCTTTTATAAATTGGACAAATCGCCACAAGGTGGAAAATATTTTCAGTTTGATCCAAGTTACATATTGTGCAAATTCCATCCGTATTTTCTTTAAATGCACGAGCGTTTATATTAAGAAGCCCGCCTCTTGCTTTGAAAAACAATGATATGACTTTAGCTCGCATTTTGTCAATAAAATAGAGAGCTTTTTTCGAATATTCAAGCCGGCAATATTCATCGTGAAACTGTGACATTCGTGCCATTTCTACATTTTTTTCCCATGATATATTTGTTAATGTTTCAATAACGTTTTTATGTTTAAGACTCCAGTCAGTATTTTGAGAATAAAAGTTCAATTCCATTCCCGTATCCCCAAACACTTTAACCCAATCATTAACCCAGAATGTTGACTTTTGAATTGTTTCCTCTGCTAATATTTTTGGAAGTCGGTTTCTGGGATAACTAAAAACTTTAGGTATATACTCAAAATGTAAGTTGAGAGTAAATATATATATTTTATTGATCCCAGTTTCAAGATGTAACATATAGTTGGGAGTGTTTTTTGGAAGAAACCGCATTTTTTTTAGGAAAAATCGTTAAAGTTTTTCAACCTCTTCATGTTCACACTGACCCCAGATAGGTGCAGCGTAGCACATGGTAGATCTCGAGGCTGCCTCAAAAATTTTCAACTAATTGCTTTGAGATATATTCTGGTTACTAATAAAAGAAGACCACGTGGAGTTAATTGCATTTTTTGAGCTTGTTAGTTTTTGTTCAAGATGTTTCTTGTACTTGAGATTGTAAGTTATCAGTATCCCGAGGTATTGGTATTCATTCACGACATCAATTTCGGAATCATTAAGGTACCACTTTTGTTCAAGCGGACGACGTACACCTTTTCGGAAAACCATGCATTTCGATTTTGATAGATTAATAATTAACTTCCAAAGTTCGCAGTACTCTGCAAGTTTATTAATCATGCTTTGTAGTTCTTGAGGGGTTTCCGCTAATAGAACCAAATCATCAGCATAAAGGAACACTTTTATTCTAATACCACATATTTCAACACCCCCAGGCAGTTCACTACTCAGATCGTTTAAATAAATGGCGAACAAAGTTGGGCTCAGCTTACACCCTTGATTTACACCTTGACGGACATTAAAAAAGGTAGAACACGACGTACCATCCCATACTGCTGACTCAGTATCATTATATAGAATTTTCAAAAGCCTTATAATTTTATTTGACATTCCCATTGATCTTAGTTTAAAGAAAAGAGCATTTCTTGGAATCGTGTCAAAGGCCGATTTAAAATCAACAAAAAAAGTGAAAACCTTTTTATTTTGTTGAAATTTTAAGTGAACAATGCTATTCAGGTTGAAAACATTATCAACGGTCAAGTAGCCTTAACGAAAACCGGCCTGATACTCATTAAGCACATTATTTTCATCCAGCCAACCATTGATGCGATTAAGTAGCAAGCTAGTAAATAACTTGTAAAGAGTATCCGATAAAGATAAACCTCGATAATTTTCTACTTCGTTTAGGTCGCCTTTTTTAAATATGGGAACAATAACCGATTGACGAAACGAAGTTGGAATCCGTTCAGTTTCAAAAATATTATTACAAAATAGCAAAATCTCATTTATGAAACTAAGGGGTGCGTTTTTATAAAACTCAAAAGGTATTCGGTCTAAACCTGGAGCTTTTTTGTCTTTCAGATCGGATAACACAATACACAATTCTGTTAATGAAATTTTTGAATCAAGAGCTGCATTTATCACGCTTGGAAATTGTTGCATGTGCAAATCTGTATTAATTTCCGATGACAGAAGACTACAAAAGTAATCTTTGAAACAATCAACAGATAAGTTATTACCAACTATTATTTTTTTTCCTTTTAAGTGAATTAGCTAAAGCCCACCAATCCTTAGAGTTTCTTATACTTTTAAGCTTATTAAGCACAGTATTTTGATATAAACGTTTTTTTCCTTACAAAGTCTTTTATAATGTTTGGCACTTTCATTATATCTTAACCTTAACGATTCAATTTTGTATTTCTGGTACACTCTTAAGCAACTAAGCATTTTCCGCCTAGCGTTTGAGCATTGCGCGTCAAACCATTCGTTTTTTGGATCATATTGCTTAGATGTGTTTTTAAAACTAATGGTGCTCAAAATTTTATGTTTTATATTGTCAGTTTGAATATCTATATTTGTAAAAAAATTATATTCATTCAAATTGACAAGTTGGTCCAATTTAATTTGATACTCATGAAACATGCTTGGATGCCAGAATAGCTGATTTGGCAAAATTACATTTCTTACAGCGCTTATTTTCTCTACGGAGATGACAATGTTTAGCGGCATATGATCAGAGTATGGTTTGGGCAAGACAGAGAACTTTTTTATACGGGTTGGGTACGAAATCCCGATTGACAGCATCCTGAACGACAGAATCCCGACTGACAAAATCCCGATTGCCGAAATCCCGAATCCAAAATACCGAATGACAAAATCCAGCATCCAAAATCCCGAATACCAAAATCCGGTATATAAAATCCTGACTGACGAAATCCCGATTTTGTCACTACTTTTTTTGGTACTATCTACTACTATAAAAAAAAAAAAAAAATAATGTGTATGCTCGTTTTGATTTTTTTTTGTCGATGTTTACGATTTGAGGTACCATTTTATAAGTATTTTTATTGGAGTGAAGTGTTTTCTAAGTGAAGTGAAGTGCTTTGACGTAGACTATTATCCCGAAAGACTAAATCCCGACTGAAAAAATCCCGAATGACAAAATCCCGACCGACAAAATCCCGAATAACGAAATCCTGACCGACAAAATCCCGACATACAAAATCGCGAACGACATAATCCCGAACGAAAATAAAGCGAGTGCGAAAATTCTGTTTATTGTTCCGTGTTGAGTTTTTTTTGTTTGTGTAAAATCGATTTTTTTAAAATGGATTCCAATATACATACATGTAGAAGTTATGAAAACCGCTCTTTTCAGGGCGAAAAAATTTTCAAAAAGAGATATAAATTGATATTCAACAAAATGATGCAAATAAGAGTTCAGATTTCCAGTTTTCTTATATAATAATATTTTATAATATAGTAAGAATTTTGCGAGATATCAAATAATATAAAAGCAATCTTTAGTTTTTGAGCATAAGAGTAGGCAAAAGCAAGAAATTCGTGCGAATTTCTTACTTTTACCTACTCTTATGCTCAAAAACTAAAGATTGCTTTTATATTATTTGATATCTCGCAAAATTCTTACTATATTTCACAGTTTTCGTAATCAATTGGGTGGGTGGCCCGCTTCGCGGGGTCTTTTGATTTTCTCCTTCTTTTTCGGGGGCACGCCGCGCTCAGGCAGCTTCGCTGCTCCGCTAAGGGTATGTAAATTTGTCAGGCAGGCGCCTGTGTCTGTAACATTTGTAATTAATTTGACCTGGGTGGCCCGCTTCGCGGGATCTTTTGATTTTCTCCTCCTTTTTCGGGGGCACACCGCGCTCACGCAGCTTCGCTGCTCCGCTAAGGGTATGTAAATTTGTCAGGCAGGCGCCTATGTAAAACAGTTTTCGTAATCAATAGTACCTGGAAGTCCCGAAGGATATAAATTAATCAAAAGAAGTTAAAATAATTTTTGTGTGTTTCAATATTTTTTTGGATTTTGGTCTTCTCGCTCATGTTTTCGTCAATAACTTTTGAACTTTTGTTCTAATTTGTAAATATTATTAAAGGTAATGAATGTACCCTTCCAATGATATATAATGTTTTACTATTTGTACGCATATTATGCTTTATATATTGGTTTTAAAACGATTAAAAACGAATAAAATCGGATAATTTAGTCATTTTGTTTTTTGGCTGTAACTTCGTTAATAGACGTCCTAGAGGGTCGATTTTTACTCCGTTTTTTGTCAATAACTTTTGAAATATAGGACCTATTTTGATTATTGTTGCATTTTCTGATAGGTAATGAATACCCCTTTCCAACGATATTTTTTTTTTTTATTTTTCAAAATAAATAAAAATTTCTTGATTTTCCGATTTTTTCAATTTTTTCAAGGGAAATATCAAAAAATTCATTCAAAAAGGGTAGCCAGATTATGAGAATCACCAAGAATCAACCAAAAATTATTTTCTAAGGCGCCTACATTAAAAAAAAATCCCGATTTACAAAATCTCGAAAGACAAAATCCCGAATGAAAAAATCCTGAGCGACAAAATCCCTATTGACAAAATCCTGTATGACAAAATCCCGAACAACAAAAATCGTAATTAATGGCATGAAATCGGGGTTAAATTGCAATAATATCATTTAAAAACATGGGAATCAACCAGAACGAACTAAATATATACAAGATTTCTCTAAATAGTGTAAAATTAAAAAGTTCTAAAAAGTACTGACATTCGGGATTTTCAAATCGGTCAGTCGGGATTTTTTTGAAAATCGGGGTTATGTCGGTCTGGATTTTTGTATTCGGGATTTTTGTATTCGGGATTTTGGTTTTCGGGATTATGTCGTTTTTGTCCCCGAAAATAGTCGGGATTTCTTGCATTCGGGATTTTGGAAATCGGGATTTCGTACCGTTCCCATCAAATTGACCTTTAAGTATAATATTGTCACTCAAATTAACAAAATTTAGTTGAAATCTACTTTCAATAATTTCTTGTAACCAAAAATACATCCACCCCTAGCTCGACCATAGTTAGAAGTTTTTATTGCATCTATCCATCTTACAACATAATCTTTAAAATAAATACCAAAACTACTACGCTTATCATGCAATAAATGAGTTTCATATAAAAATATAATATCAAATTCATTTATAAAATTATAAAAATTACCAAAAACTCCTTTGTTTCCTAAATTAGCTACATTATAAGAAATAATCTGACAGACATCTAATTGTTATTGTTGGGAAGAGTTGCTTTGATTCTGTTGCTGCTGCTGCTTCTCTTGTCGAGATTTCTTCACAAGCACAGTGTAGTTGTTGTTGGACTTCCGGAACAGGTTATCCAGTTGTTGTTTGCCTTCTTCAGAGCTTGCAATGATTGCAGAATCAGTCCATTTGAAAAAGGTGTTATTGACATGAAGTGTAGTGTCTTTGAACATACATTTGTCTTGTGCATTGTATTTTTTAATTATTTTTTTTTATTTGTCGCAGATGAAATCGTTGATTTCTTTCGATTTCAGTGTAGTCGCGTTGGAGATATATGCCAGTTCCTTTGAGTTTAGCGCTGCTGTATAAAAGGCTGTTTACTTGACTTGCAGAGTCGAGCTCGAATAAATATTCTAAGCCAGGTTTCATTTCGATGACTCTCGCTATGTCTGCATTGATATTTAAAACTGATGAACACAACTCCAACATGCTCCGCTTTGCTTCTTGGACAGTTGAGGCTTTAAGTCCGCAGACAACAATATTGCTTCGTCGTGATTTTTGATCCAAGTGATGAAGTTTATTTTTGACTGAAACCAATTCTTTTTGTAGCTGCAAATTTTCGTTTTTTAGTGTTTTAACCTCTTCGTTTAGGGCACTGATGTCTTCTTTACGTGCAACGTCCTGAAGCATTGTTTTCATTTTTGATTCAAAGAGTTCCCATGAAAATGTGTCACCCATTGTTATGGAATGCGGTAATTTCTCTAGACCAGATAGAGACGAGATGAATTTCTTCTGTTCTTGTTGTATCGTCTGCTCAGGAGAAGTTTCTTGGTGTCCGCGCTTATATTTTACTTTGCTTTCCATAAAACAAAGTCTATTGAGGTTATGTTACAACCGCGAAGCACAACTAATGTTATTTTAGGTATTTTAATTTAAACCGATGAAAATTATAATTGTTACTATTGCAAGTTGTTTTAAAAGGTTATATTAGATAAATTTACAAATAATTAATTAAATTTTTAATTGTAAATCTTGGAGTTTTTATCTCGACAAGTTGAGATAAATTGGTTTTGAAGTTTTGCTGACTTGTATCAAGGCGCAATGGAATTGACTCATCCCAAAAAATTTTTGCAGTCCAAAGCACTTGTAATAAGATTTTTGCTTTGGTTACTATGGGGCATAACAAACCAAGAGGATCGAAAAGACGAGCGGAAACTGATAGTATGTTTCTAGATTATGGAAATTGTTGTCCAGATTGAAGCTAAGGCTGTCTTCTTTAGGATGCCAGCATATTCCCAGATTTTCGTTGAGTATGAATCATTGAATCTTATAGATTTTACTCTCCGTATTGAGAAACTCTGGATGGTTAAAAACCATTTAGCTAACTGAAACCCCCTTTTTACGGGGTTTCAAGATTATCGGTGCCAGTTGAGGGATCATCAACGTAGAAATCTCTTCGAATTACTTTCGACTCCGTAGGGAATGACGTTTCATTAGCATCGCCCAACATCTTTAAACACCGTATCGCTAAAAAATGGCGCTCGAAAGTGTTGTCATGGTTCAGACGGATGCTGCCTCCACACAATGAGCTGGTAAATCGTGTGCTCTTCAGCAACAAGAACTTGCCGGTACATTTTTGTAATATCAGCCGTAACGGCATATTTGTGTGTACGAAACCGGAGCAACGTCGAAAACAGCTCCTCTTGAATGGTTTGCCCAACCATCAAGATGTAATTGAGCGATCGCTGAGAAGATATTCGACTTGAAGCGTACTTGTGCTTTGCGGTCGCAAAACACACTGATGTGGAATGAAATAGTGCGGTCTTTTGGTATTTCGTTACTTGTTGGTGACATGTGTCCCAAAGAAATCCATGTATATGTCTCTTAAATCGCTATTTTTGGTTAATTTTCGCTCAAGTGCAAGAAACCGACGACGTTTAGCAGTTTCAAACGATGCTCCAAGCGAATTTGACGGCAATTTGAACGGTAGTTTTACTTCAAAGTGACCTTTGAGTGCGAGTGCATTATAAAAAAAAAAAAAAAATAAATAACAAACTTTCGAAAAAAAAAATTGTTTTACTAGAATTAGTTCATCTGAAAACTTTTCAATTTACACTTCAGCTTTGATTTAAAATTATTGGAAAGTCGTTGAAAAATTAACTTGTTTTCATACGAAATTCCACGAAAAAGAAAATTAATTTTAATAAACTATGTGTAAACTGCCGAAAGTTGATTCAAATCGAAATTATTCGAAACGAAAGACAAAAAAATTATTTGATATTAATTTGCTGGAAACACTCTTCGCGAGACAATTTCAAAAGTATTTTGTGTCACTGAATACTGAATACAGAAAATTATTTTCAATAAACTATGTATGTGTAAACTGTCGAAAGTTGATTTAAATCGCAATTATTCGAAACGAAAGACAAAAAAATTTATTTCGCAAGACAATTTCAAAAGTATTTTGTGTCACTGAATACAGCCACGCTTGACAGCTGAAAACTTAACGAAAGTTATTTGCACACAACGAACTTTCAAAATGAGTATCAATGATCACGCCAATGTCAATTCAAATGTAAACACTGATTTTCGCGAGTTTCGGTCGTATTTGTTTGATTTACTTATTAAATTAGACAAAGAATTAAATAGTTTTATTAAACAAATCGCGGAATCAAAAAGAACGTAGAGTTCCAACGCATAACGCAATTATTATCCTACTAATATTATAAATGTGGAAGCTACGATGTTTGGATGTTTGTTGCTAACTAACGCCAGAACGGCTAAACGGATCTGGATACAATTTGGCACAGAGATAGCTTATAGCCTGGAATAGCAGATAGGCTATTTTTTATCCCGGTGAAATGTATGGTTCCCGTGGGATAGATTTGTTTTAATTTTTGAAATTACACCAGAATGGATGAACGGATCTGAATGAAATTTAGCACAGAGATAGATTATAGTCTGTAAAAGCCTATTGGCTACTTTTTATCCCGGTAAAATGTATGGTTCCCTTGGGATAGATTTGTTTTAGTTTTTCAAATTACACAAAAATGGCTGAACTCATCTGAATGAAATTTAGCACAGAGATAGATTATAGTCTGGAATAGCATATTGGCTACTTTTATCCCGGTAAAATGTATGGTTCCCGTGGGATAGATTTGTTTAAATTTTTGAAATAACACCAGAATGGCTGAACGGATCTGAATGGAATTTAGCACAGAGATAGATTATAGTATGGAATAGCATATTAGCTATTTTTATCCCGGTAAAATGTATGGTTCCCGTGGGATAGATTTGTTTTAATTTTTGAAATTACACAAGAATGGCAGAAAGGATCTGAATGAAATTTATCACAGAGATAGATTATAGTCTGGAATAGCATATTGGCTACTTTCTATCCCAGTAAAATGTATGGTTCCCAGTGGGATAGATTTGTTTTTATTTTTGAAATTACACCAGACTGGCTGAACGGATCTGAATGAAATTTAGCACAGCGATAGATTATAGTCTGGAATGGCATATTGGCTATTTTTTATCCCGGTAAAATGTATGGTTCCCGTGGGATAGATTTGTTTTAGTTTTAGAAATTACACAAAAATGGCTGAACTCATCTGAATGAAATTTAGCACAGAGATAGATTATAGTCTGGAATAGCATATTGGCTACTTTTTATCCCGGTAAATTGTATGGTTCCCGTGGGATAGATTTGATTTAATTTTTGAAATCACACCAGAATGGCTGAAAGGATCTGAGTGAAATTTAGCACAGAGATAGATTATAGTCTGGAATAGCATATTGGCTACTTTCTATCCCTGTAAAATGAATGGTTCCCGTGGGATAGATTTGTTTTAATTTTTGAAATTACACCAGAATGGCTGAACTCATCTGAATGAAATTTAGCACAGAGATAGATTATAGTCTGGAATAGCATATTGGCAACTTTTTATCCCGGTTAAATGTATGGTTCCCGTGGGATATATTTGTTTTAATTTTCGAAATCACACCAGAATGGCAGAAGGGATCTGAATGAAGTTTGGCACAGAGCTAGATTATAATCTGGTATAGCGTATAGGTATCTTTTTATCACGGTTTAATGTAGGTATTAAATTATAAAGCTATAAAAGAAGAAGAAGCTAGATTACGATAGACTAATACTCCTCAAGCTACAGTCTACTTCTTGATCAGCTGAAACGCGAGCGAAGCCGCGGGTAAAGGCTAGTAAGTTATATGTTCGAGCAAACGAGATAACGATGACCGTGGCGGCAGCGCGGCGGTAGATCGATACCAAATAATTGATAACGAGTTTTTTTAAAGGGAATTATTAGTTTTAATTCACCTTAAAATTAATTTTAATATATTTTCGTTTTTAAAAATAACAAATCACGATTTTATTTTGCTTGTTTAACCCAAGTTTTGTAACGAAGTTACACCTTTCCTGCCGCCCCCTCCGCATCCGACCACAATAACCAATTAACCGCCGCCACCAACCCCCGCAACAGTTCCAACACCGCCACCGATCGGCACGATGATTCCATGTAATTATTCATCTACGATGAATAATCGAACCATCATCACGTGACGTAACAACCACACAGCCTCCCAAATACCGCCGCCACCGACCGCCACTCCAATTCCACCACCGCCACCGAACGCCAAGAAGATTCCATACATTTATTCATATAACGAATATTTGAATCCCATCACGTGACGCAATGCCAACATTGCCTACTATTAAGGAAATTACATCTACCCCTCCACCCCGCACCGCTGATTTGGACTGCCAACCACTTACTAGGACCTAAACCAGAAGAACAGCCAAATGAATGCATCACTCCAAATGAATTACTCATTTGCAAGTATTTCTAACATTTAACTTTATAATTCACAGTCTCTTCTTTCAGAGAATTTCCATAAGTAGAGGTGAAATTTGCAGGGAAAATCAGACTCGATCTCCCAGCCATTGGAAGAAGTTCTATTGCAAATAGAAAACCGGGATAAGAGTTCTCACTCGAAGGTACGCTGCGGGGAATACCAGCAGAAACCTCACAAAGTTTTGAAGCAAAAGTTTTTTGTCAGCTTTCCACTCCGCTGTTGGTCGTAGTGGATCGTTGACCGGCGTTTAGGCCACTCGTTTATTGTCGTGGAGCTCTTCCTTTCTAGAGGAATCTCTACTGACCTCCGTTTATTGTCGTGGGGTTGCTGCTCTCGTAAGCTTCTCCATAGACCTAGTTTGGAACTACCAGTTTTTTATCGTGGCTACTCCTTTTCTTAGGGGTACCATAGACCGAGCCTTGCTCAACCGATTTTTGCCAGCTTTCCACTCCGCTGTTGGTCGTGGTGGATCGTTGACCGGCGTTTAGGCCACTCGTTTATTGTCGTGGAGCTCTTGCTTTCTAGAGGAATCTCCACAGACCTAGTATCTAAGGTATCATAGTAAATGAATTGTAATTCTTTATTTTAAGAATATCAATAAGAGTATGAAATAAATTGTTAAGAAAATTAAGATCAATAAAGATATTGTTGTTTCGGAGTTCGACACTCTTCAACCCTGAGTTTTTTGCTTTCTTTTGGGAACAACCCTGGACATCCATGAGCTAACCTCAGCCTGAGTAAAAAAAAAGCATCACAGTTTATATTATATTAAATTGCAAATAAGACAAAAACTGAAAGTGTAGTATGGCTCGTAGCAATGTCAACCAAGGACAAATGCCGCAATTGATTGGCAATATTTTTGGTTAAAAATCACTTTCAATCTTTGTAACAGGAGCTTTAAGCCCAGCAATTTCAAATCTACAAGAATCAAAGAAATTACAAAACATGAACATGGTTACATGACTATAACGGACTAACTCGACGTTTCAAAATTGAAAATAGTTCAAAATGAAGACTCTATTGTCATTTTATTTAAATATCCAATAATTCAAAAAAATTGAAAATGTTTTTGAAACTAGGGCCATACGCCAAAAAGATGGAAAGTTAATAATAGAAAAAGAAATTGCTAAATGTAACAATACATGTATAACTATTAAAAATTGTAAACAAGAATTAAGATGTACTTTTTGTAAACTAATGTACAATGAAACATGCTTATCCAGAATGTTAAAAAATGAAAAAGCTTTATGTAACAAGATAAAAGAAAAGAATCTTAAATAAGAAATTATTAAGGATAGCGCTATTTCAATATCACGAGAACATATGGTGGGCAACACAACAATCAATGGAATGGAATTTACCTTATCAGCTTTCTGAACGAAACACCGACCGTGCCGTGGTTCGTATTCGTAGGACTAGGAACTGGTTTTTTGGTATGGAGGTTTGGTATGGTAATGGTATGTTTAATTTTTTCGAAGGATGTCAATTTCTTGGACATGTTTGAGTATGAGGTATGATAGCTTTCGATTTTGGTATGCTAGCTTTGAATTTTTTTTAGTGTAGTATATTACAATATTAATAAGTCAAAGCTCGGATGAGAAGTGTAAGCGTTGAATTCGTACTAATGATCATTAACTATATACCGATATAAATATACGAATTCAACGTTCCCGCTAATCATCCGATCTGATGTACCTATCATATAAATTCTCAAATAGACAATTGTAAAGCAGTCAAGTACAGTCGATGAACGATTAAAGTTGTACTATTGATAAAGTGTGTGGTCGTGTTTCATTTCTTTAGTAAAAGACATAACATTTTTGGCGACGAGGAAAAAGGTTTTAGAATACCTACGTGTTTAGTTTTTTTTTTTTTAAATGAAATTAATTGGAAATGTGGAACCTTATGAGCATGGCGACAGTTTTAGGGACTACGAGAATCGATTAAACAATTTTTTCTCATTAAATAATGTCGAAGATAATGAAAAAAATAGCCTTTTCATTGGAATTATGGGTAAGGCCATGTACGAGTTGCTTGCGAAGTTGACTTACCCGGTGTCACCATGTGATAAATCTTTCCATCAGAATATGGCATTGCTTCGTAGCCAGTTCGCGCCAAGGCCAAATAAGCGTTCCGAAAGATTTAAGTTCCATAATGTTATCCAACAGCACGGGGAGTCTATAAGTGAATATATTTTGAGACTTAAAGCAGCAGCACAGGACTGTTGTTTTGGAGATTTCATGGATGTCAACCACATGTCTAACGTAGCTAGTTTTCCATCGATCTCGATACCATTAGTACCATTAGTACCGCCCCCCAACAACGGAACCAGTACGTCCTTTTCCACGCCACTGGTACAATCACATCATGTCGATTCCAAAATTGGAATATATAAAATGAAGATCCTAGATGAACAACTCTCCGATCGTTTCATAGTTGGGCTGAAACATGAAAAGATCCAACAAGCTTTGCTCGAAAATGAGAACCTTACCTTCGAGCAGTACTGTGAAAAAGCCCTCTCTATAGAGTCGTCCGAAAGAGCGTCGAGCACAGTACAGGTGTCTAGAGCCACCAATGCAGTCTATTCTTCTGGTCCGTCAAAGAATCAGAAGCAGATGTTATCCAAGCCAGCGTACAGTAATAATTCCAACAACCATCGTTCAAGTGCACAAAAAAGTCAAAGTAAATGTCATCGTTGTGGAAGGTCAGCACATAAGGATTGCCCCGCAGTCAATTGGGAATGCTTCTTGTGCAATCGTAAAGGGCATATATCACGCATGTGCCCCAATAAGAAGTCATCCATACACATTATCGGTAGTGGGTGTTCAAATAATCAACCTGAAATATGTGATGTCGTCATCAATGGGAAACCAGTCATAATGGAGATCGATACTGGTGCTACGTCATCAGTAATGTCGGAGGATCAATATAAGTTATGCTTTGCTAATAATAATAAGATTTTTAATAGTAAGTCTAATTTGGTATCAGTTACAGGTGGGCAACTAGATGAGCTTGGAACAATGGACTGTGAAGTATGTTTTGCCGGTAAAGTGTTTAGTCTTTCAGTTGTAATAGTTAAAGGCAACCGTCCAAAGGTTAGTCTGATGGGTCGTCCTTGGATGGATGTTATTTTTCCTAGATGGAGGGAAACGTTTAAAGTCGAACTGGATGTTTCGATGGTAACTACGGGAAAAGAAATCGTAAGTGAGATCAAAAGTAGTTTTCCCAATATAGTTGATACCACGTTAAATTCGCCAATAGTCGGGTTTGAAGCTGATATTGTGTTGAAGCCAGATGTTGTGCCTATTTTCCATGCTCCGTATAGTGTGCCTTTTAAATTGAGAGAAAAAGTTAATGAAGAGTTAAACAGGTTGGTTCAAGAAGGTATTTTAAACAAAATTAGTGTCAGTCGATGGGCTAGTCCCATCGTTGTTGTTCCAAAAAAGGATGATTCGATTCGAATCTGTGTTGACTGTAAGGTCACAATCAATAAGTGCATAGAGACAACGTATTATCCATTAAGAAAATTGCAAGAGATTTTCGCTCAAATTTCTGGATGCATGTATTTTTGTGTTATTGACCTTAAGGGTGCTTATATGCAATTATCAGTGAATGAAGAATCAAGAAAGATTCTTGTTATTAACACGTTCAATGGTCTCTATGCTTTCAATCGTTTGGTTTTTGGTATCAGTAGTGCTCCCGGTATATTTCAGTCCGTAATGGACAGGATTCTTTTGGGTCTTAATAAGGTATTATGTTACATTGATGACATAATTATTGGTGGAGTCAATCTAGCTGAATGTAAACAACAACTTTTTGAAGTCCTCAAACGATTGTCGAAGCACAATGTGCGTATTAATTTACAAAAATGCAAATTTTTGCAAGGGTCTGTTGACTTTTTGGGTCATACCTTGTCGGGAGGGGGCTTAAGCCCTCAAATAGAAAAAGTCAGGGCAATAGTAGAAGCTCCAACACCGAAAAATTTGCAACAACTTGAATCATTTTTAGGGTTGCTTAATTTTTATCACCAATTTTTGCCGAACATTTCCACAGAGTGTTTTGTTTTAAATAGTCTAAAAAGGAAAGGTGAGGCATTTATTTGGTCATCGGAATGTGAAAACGCATTCAAAAAATGTAAAAAATTGCTCGTGGATGCTAAAGTGTTGGAGTTATATGATCCACAGAAAGAGATAGTTCTCTCAACAGATGCAAGTCCTGTTGGTGTTGGTGCAATTTTGGCCCATGTTGTTGATGGAGCAGAGAAACCGGTGTTTTATGCTTCTTGCACGTTAAGCTCTTCTGAGCAAAATTATTCTCAACTGCATAGGGAGGGATTAGCGGTTATTTTTGCCATTAATAAGTTTCACACTTTTATATACGGACATCAGTTTACGTTGTGTACTGATAATATGGCCATTAAAGAGATATTTAGTCCCACAAAGAGTAACTCTGCCGTAGCTTTTGCGAGACTTCAGCGTTGGTCTATAGTTTTATCTCAATACCAGTATAAGATTATTTATAAAAGAAGTGCTAACATGGCACACGTTGATTTTTTATCTAGGCATCCAATAAATGTTGAGTCTGGAGTTGAGCATATTCCAATTAATTTTTTTGGGACAGATCAGTTAGTTGATTTTGAGTTAGTTAAAAAAGAAACAAAGTCTGACAAAATTTTGTCTTTAGTCTTTGAATTTCTGAACAACGGTTGGCCAAAAAACATTGATGCTGAATTACGTTCGTATTTTTTGAATAAAAATGCATTGTGCACTGATGATAAGTGTGTATTTTATCATCATCGTCTGGTTATTCCAGAAAGTTTACGTTTTAAGGTTTTAAATGTCCTGCATGAGTGTCACACAGGCATGGTACGAATGAAGATGCTTGCAAGATCTTATGTTTGGTGGGTGGGTATTGACAAAGCAATCGAAAGCTTTGTTAAAGATTGTAACATTTGTCAGGCAACTCAAAATGTACCTAAAGAAAAATGTGACACTATATGGCCTCCTGTTCAGCAGGCTTTTTTTCGCATACATCTTGATTTTTTCCATTTAAAAGGAAAAACTTGCCTGATAATAGTTGATGCGTTTAGCAAATTTTTTATTGTAAAGGAGATGATGTCAACAACATTGACGTCGTTACTTAATATTTTAAAAGAAGTTTTTGTGATTTTTGGGTACCCTAGATGCATTGTGACTGACAATGGTCCCCCTTTCAGCGCACATCTATTCAAACAATATTGTATTTCAAACAAAATTGAATACAAACCGACACCACCCTATCATAGTCAAAGCAATGGTTTGGCAGAACGAGGGGTTCAGACTACAAAATCGGCTCTACAGAAAATGTTGCTTGAAAAACAGTTCAGTTCTGACTTAAAAGCGTTTATATTTGAATTTTTGATGGTGTACAACAATACTCCGTGTACAGTTACCGGTAAAACACCTTCAGAGTTGATTTTTTCATTTAAACCCTTAAATAAGTTAGATTATATTAATCCCAAAATTAAAAATTTAGAAAAAAATAAATCAAATGATAATTTAAATAGCGAATTGAGAGCAAATAGCCTTGTTGTTAAGGAAAATGTAAGCTGTAATAAATTTTCAATTGGTGAAGAAGTTATGTATAGATCAGAATTAAAAAATTTTGTAAAATGGGTACCAGCAGTTGTAAAAAAGGTGATAAGTAGTTTGACGTATTTAATTGAATTGAACTCGAAAATTAGATATGTTCATCAAAATCAGCTTAAAAAGAATTGTTCTGTTTCTGATATTCGCCTTACAAATATAAGCCATGATAGTATGTTGAATTTGGAAAACTCTGCTGATGCCCATTTCAAAAAACAATCGGCAAATTTAAATCCTGATTGTATTAAGAAGGAAATTGAAACAAATCCAATAAATGAAGAATCCGCTAGAAAATCGTTGCCCATAGCTCAAAGAAAAGGCAAACGTCATGTTAAAAAAGTAAAATATTATTATCGTTAAATATTGAAATTGTATACCTAACACAAATGTTTTGAAATATTGTGAATTATGAAGTCATTATATGCAAATTAATGTGAGCTGTTGTAAGGTATATTAATTTATTAAGAGTATAGGGGGGAGAGTGTAGTATATTACAATATTAATAAGTCAAAGCTCGGATGAGAAGTGTAAGCGTTGAATTCGTACTAATGATCATTAACTATATACCGATATAAATATACGAATTCAACGTTCCCGCTAATCATCCGATCTGATGTACCTATCATATAAATTCTCAAATAGACAATTGTAAAGCAGTCAAGTACAGTCGATGAACGATTAAAGTTGTTCTATTGATAAAGTGTGTGGTCGTGTTTCATTTCTTTAGTAAAAGACATAACATTTAGAACATGCTTTTGTTCTACTATTCTACATCTGTATATTTCTTTTGTCTGTGCTCAAATACAGAACATGCAACGAGATGCATGAGAACAAGATGACTCATCATACTCCAGCTCAACAAAGAAGATGCCAATACGCTGACATCATCTTCCCCTACCATAAGTATTTTAAGGTAATATTAAGAACGAGTTTTTTGTAAAATTACAAAATTGCAGCGTTTGCAGTTCTCCAAATCTCCAATCTGGGGAATATTTAGTGTTTGTGAGATTTCTGGATAGATGCCGCTCGCAACATTCCGCATTTCAGTCGTACTATTAAATATACGTACATATACAATAGTATCAGTTTTTAGATATATTATAGTAGTAACGTTAGTTAGGTACAGCACGTAGATTGCCATGAGAAGCAAAAACAACAATAGAAGACATGTTTATTATCTAATCTACGCTAAAATTGGCTGATATCCAGGTAATCTTAATATTAAATAAAGTGCACCACTGGATTTTGGGAAAAAGCATTGAAAAATCATATGAAATATTATTAATCACTTCAAAATCAATAGTTAAAACGATTTTTGGAAAAAATGAAGTAAGCCATCAGATTTCTTTGAATTTTTTTGAATTTTAAGGAATTTTTTTTTTTAAATCGTTGGACCAGTTTTTTTCAAAAAGCCGTGTTTTGTATACCTTTTCGAAAACATATTCCAAATCTATTTTGAGTATGTCAACATCTAGCGGTTTAAAGTTCTTATCAGAAAACAACAATTTCAACCAACTTTTAGGAGTTTGTAGAAATTTTATCGAAATCGGTCAAGTGGCTCTAAGAATATCTGATTTAAAAAAACCGGTCTTATGGGAGGTACCGTTATAAGAAAAATCTATTCCAACCAAAACATAAAATTTACACAGAAAACACTATTCAGAAAGTTTTATCAAAATCCTAGGAGCCGTTTTCGAGAAAAATTAATTTTTCACTAAAAATAGGATGGCAGGTACCGTTAGTTTTAGAGCTAGAATGCTAATTCCGAAAACCCCTATGTAGGTACCAAGTTTGAAGCAAATCGGTCCAGCCGTTTAGGCTGTAGGTAACTATACAGACAGACAGACATACGGACAGACAGACAGAATTGTCGGACGCACTTTTTTCGAGTTCTCTATCAACGTAATGTCAAGTTTGATTGTTATTTTTTTTAACGAATGCATAACTTGCTTTATAGTACCAATAATCGGAAGTAAAAACGAGCAAGAGAGTCGGAGACAGAACAGCATTTATTTTGTGGAGATCAGACGGTTAGTTATATTTTTAGGTACATATTTTTATTAGATTTTTCACCAACAATTTTATTTTATAAAACAACAATCCCAAATCTCTGTAAAATATTTCCCATTGCAGATAATTTATTTACTAGTCTGATGACACTAGTTTTGACAAAATTGATTTGAGAAAAATAATAATTTGAAAACATAAACAATCAATTCGGTTTGCAAAGTGAACAATTATTATAATTAGAAGAAGTATTTTATAATAATTGTTTTAATTCTTTTAAAGTATCAACGTTGTATCACAACTCATTTGATAAAATGGAAAAGGAGACATCGTGAAGTATGAATAAGTAAAAGTAAATAAAGAAGGTTCATATATATCTCCATCTCTCTTACACCGTCATAAGCAAGGTTGACGTCAAAATTTAACCCACTGGCTAAAATTTAACCTGCTCTGGCAGAAGCCTAATTAATATCCCAATTTAACCTGTCAAAGTTTAGCCAGCATTTTAACGTAATTGACACACAGCCTGAGCAAGGTGTTAAGCTTTAACTTTTTTGGTTCGGGAGGGGAAGTTATATACTTAAAAGCTAAATAAACTGGAGCAATAATAACCATTAAGGCTTTTTTTTGGTTTTTCTTTGGAAATAGAGCAGGGCATAGGATTTTTCAAAGTCAGACCAAAGTAAAATTTGAAGCTGCCGAAGCAGAAGATGAACATTTTAATTCCGCTAAACAAAAGTTTGAGGTGCTCGATTTTAAATCGAAATTTAATTAAATAAATAATTAAATAAAAAGTAGCCGCCATAAGTAAAAGAAATAGAAGAGAAAATGAATATATAGGTAAAAGATTAATTTTGACCATAACCGTTAAAGTGGGTTCAATTATTTTTTTAAATAGGACGAGTTCCATAATTCATTGGCGACACAGGATTCTGGAGACCACCTAAAGTTTTCTTCGGGTCACCAATTTTATTTGGCATTTTGTGTCCAAATCCGCTACGATAATTCGAGGCTAGAGAAACTTAAAAGAAATCAAGTGTGCCCTACAACCAACGAGAACACCTACCAGCTACCACCAAACCATCCAAATTTGTCAGCACCGTTGTACGAGAGACAGAGCAACTGAGCATCCTGAGTTCCATAAGACGGGGTTCAAACCTCACCGAAACTCTAGAGATTTAACTTTCCTTTTAAACTGAATTTTTTTTTTACACATTTTTTTATTATTAATTATGCATTTTTTTTGGTATATTTAGTTTTATCGCTTGGATAAAATCTTTACAAAAAGGCAAATTATTTGCGAAACGGGTGACCGTAGAACTGTTCTGTCTGTCTCTCTCTCTTTCTTGTGTTTTTCTGGACCTATGGTCTCTGTCATCCGTCCTTGTGAGTTTGTTTACCCCGTAGATTTATCTACGGAGTTAAACTTAAATAAAAAAAAAATAAAAAAAAAAAAAATATCATAGTTTAAATCCATGGGGTTTATTATTTTACTATTATATGTACGAGTTCATATAGATTGAAACAAAGTGTAGTTAAATTTAAAAATCTTCTCATCGTTCCGGATGCTGTGGCCACATCATCGTTCGATAAAGAGTGAGTGTTTGTAATAAAAAAATTTTGTCTGTGCCAAAAATACATATATGATATACATTATATATCTATATTATACATACTATATACTATATACATATATATATATATATATATATATATATTATTATATATTATATAATATATATATATATATAATCAATATACTTACGATCGGATTGGGTTGGGACTCATATGGGGATATATCTTTGAAGCGATGTGAAGTGAATTAAAAAGCAAAAAGAGGAAGTTAAATCCCAAGGATATTATTAGATAGATAGATAGATTCTTAATTTTTTAATCATGGACATGGCAATGCTGCCGTCTGTCTGAGATGACGTTTTATAATATATGATTTAAAAATCAAAGAAATAATAAAATGCAAAAATCTAAAAATATTATTTTATAATATTTAAATATAAAATCAATTATTAAATAAATAAGGAAATTCGACATGATTTATTTAGTTCAAAATTGCAATAAGTGGGTATTTAACTGAGTTTAATGTAAGAAACTATTACGGTACGAAAGAGCATGTTGACAATATTTAAAGAGGCTGAGCCAGGCCATTGCCTCATTTAAGATTTCGTAAGGTTTATGTAATGTTATAAACTCCTGGAAATGTAGTCGAAGAATCTTGTAGAATTGGACAAGCAGCAACAAATTGGTAAATATCTTCATTCACTCTTCCGTTACATAGATCACAAAGCTGAGGCAGGTATGCTCGATAAGGCACAAAGTTTAAATTCAAAATTTCAACTCTTGTTCTAAAAACAATGCCTATAACAGAGGCTGAAAATTCGTTAAGAAAGTAATTGACATCCGAGTGCAGTTGATTTACTGTAAAAAGCTCTTGATGTGGATGATGATGCTCTGGAAATATTATCCAAAAACATTTTATGATCAACCTTCGCAAACAAACCATCAATCTGAGACTGCCAATCAACAACTATATTTTATGATAAATCTAAAGATGTTTCGTGGCATAAAGCTAGTTATTTCCAGTCTTTGAACGGGAAAGCATTTATTCGAAGCAATTTTTTAAAAATGATTTTGTAAAGACATGATTCTCTTCTTTTCATCACTTTAGTGATGAAGTCCGCGTTTGCCTTCAAATAACATATATGGCATAGTTAGGTGTTGAGTTAGGCAAACGGAATAGCCTCTTAAAAAAGTTCTTTTGCACGGTTTCAAAAGCTTCGAAGTACTCGTATGTGTATCCGAACACTTGGACACCGTATGTTATGCATGCATAAACCGTCGCGTTAAAAACTTTGTATTTAGACGTTAAATCAACATTTTGGTTAGCGAAAAACTTTGGCCACATGATATTACGTGCTGGATTAGCTCCATTGCTTTTTTCTTTGGAGTGCTTCAGAAAGCTCAAATTGTAAGTCAGAAGGACTCCCGAATACTTAAATAATAATATTGTTTAGAGACCAGTTTTCTTCTGCTCGTCTTCTTGATTGTCTCTTTTCAAATATGACAATCTTAGTTTATACTAGCGATTATAGGTACTATAAGGCAAGTTATGCATTCGTAAAAAAAAAAATTCTAACAATCAAACATGACATTACGATGATAGAGAAGTCGAAAAGATGGGTCCGACAATTCTGTCTGTCTGTCTGTCTGTCCGTGTGTCTGTCTGTCTGTATAGTTACCTACAGCCTAAACGGCTGGACCGATTTGCTTCAGACTTGGTACATAGTATTATTATGACGTCCTACAGAGGGGTTTTTGGAATTCGCATTATAGCTCCAAAAATAGCGGTACCTGCTATACGATTTTTTGTGACGAGTATTACGGGGGAAATGTTTATGGGGTGAAACGCAGCTGGCTACCTCGAGTGAGCATTTTTTGTAAAAGAA
The DNA here is from genome assembly GCA_916050605.2 of Platycheirus albimanus. NCBI lineage: Eukaryota > Metazoa > Arthropoda > Insecta > Diptera > Syrphidae > Platycheirus > Platycheirus albimanus. The sequence goes on along the minus strand of OU696696.1, from coordinate 99,250,523 downwards.
TCTGTAAAATAAGGAAAGACATGAGACATTTCGACGATGTTCGAGTGACGGAAATGTATCTATAATGTTTCTCTCTTCTATCAATTTTAACGCTTTTTTCTGAACTCTGTCGAGCAGGTGGAGAAAAGTTTGAGAAGCACCTGCCCAGAGATGGGAGTTATACTCGAGTTTAGGGCGTATAAACGCTTTGTAAATTGTAGCCAGATCAGAAGGGGTGAAAAACTTCTTGCATCTATTAAGAAAGCCTAAGCATCTTGCAGCATTCTTGGCAATCTCAAGTATATGATCGTTCCAACGAAGATTGTCACTGATACACATACCGAGTACTGATAGCTTTTCGGCCTCCTCGATGCAAGTACCATTCATGGATTATGGCATAGGGGTGTATGTTTAGCTTCAACGACAAAAGACAGCATTGAGTTTTCGACGCATTAAACTCCACACGATTTCTAGAACCTCAATTCACAATGCTGTTTAAATCGGAGTTTAACGAGCTTATCATACGATTTCGTTGTAATAACATGTCCGAAGGCGAAGGCCGTGAATTATCAAACGTATATGAAAAGCTGAGGGTTGAGTCGTCAGCAAAACAATTTAATGGATTAGAAGTCAAAGACAAGAGATCATTTATAAAAATGAGAAAGAGAGTCGGAGACAGTACGGAGCCCTGGGGCACACCAGCATTTATTTTGTGGAGATCAGACTTGAAACCGTCTAATACAACTTGTATTGAACGGTCCAGAAGATAGCTTCTAATCCAACGAATAAGGGTATCGTCGATACCAAATGCACGCATTTTCGATAAAAGAGCTTCATGCCAAACTCTATCAAATGCCTTTGAAATATCAAGCGCAATTATCTTGCTTTCGCCAAAGCGATGCACAGATTTGTTCCACTGTTCGGTGAGATATGTCATCAGATCACCAGTGGAACGATTGCTGCGAAAGCCGTATTGCCGGTCATTTAAAAGCTCCCGATCTTCGAGATATTTCTTGAGCTGACGATTTATCAGCGTTTCTATGACCTTGGAAAGAAGGGACGTAAGTGCAATTGGTCGGTAGGAGGAGGGGGAAGAGGAGTCACCTTTTTTTGGGACGGGCTGGACAAATGCTGTTTTCCATCTACTAGGAAAGATTCCTGAACGATAGGAGCGATGAAAAAGCTTACGCAGTGGTTTTGCCAGAGATGAAGAACACTTCTTCAGAAGAATAGGGGATATACCATCCGGGCCAGCGGATTTGTGTATATCAAGATCTTGAAGTACTCTTGCTACTGTAAGATTGCGGAAAAATATCTGTCCCATAGAAGAATTAACGTTCTCAAGTACAGGAGGGGCATTGTTGCTTGCAGGCAACGTAGAACTTGCAGCAAAATGAGCTGCGAGCATATTCGCCTTCTCTGAAGAGCTGACAATAGGTTTATCGTCGACGATGAGCGTTGGAACTGATGATGACGTTGAGTTCTTGACATTTTTTACAGATGACCAGAAGTTTTTACTGCCTTTGGGACATTGCAGAATTTTTTACCGTAACTTTTGGTCATGTAAACATTTCGTTTTGTGTATAACGGAGTTGCACGAGTTCCTAACTTGTTTGTGTTTCTTCCGATTTTCCTCAGTTGGGTGGGCTTTGTAGGATCGGAAGCTTGCTTCTTTCAACCTGATAGCTTCTTTACACTCTTCGGCAAACCAAGACTTTTCTTTTGGTTTGATACATTTTGTTCTGTGAGGGACAAGAAAAATCACTTCTGCAATAATTTCAGCACTGGCATCAATGTCATTATCGAGGAGGCATAATGACCAGTTAAAGTTGCGAAAGAAATTATTTAGACCGTCCCAGTTGGCTTTCTCGTATTGCCAAACGGTCCTAGTGGGAATTTTTTCTTTAACTGGATGGTTGGAGATCGAGAAATTAGCTGAAATGACACAATGGTCCGAGGTGCCAAATGGAGAAGTTACTTTAATAGTATATTTATCAGGATGGGAAGTAAGGAACAAGTCAAGAGTATGGGCGGAATGCCCATCAACATCCGGTATACGAGTAGGCTCATCGACAAGCTGGGTAAGATGGTTATACTCAGCAAAGATCTCGGTATACCTTCCTTGGAGTGTTGTCTGGCCAGAATAGCGGAGCCAACTTGAATTGTGTACATTAAAGTCGCCCGTAATCATGACTTCAGTGTGAGGACAATGGGAAACAATTCGGGAAATTGAATCTGACAAAACAGCTGACTCATCACAAGTAGACATGCTGTCAAGATTCGAACTCCTGTAAAGAAAACAGTAATGAATGATATGCTAGCGGACAGTGAATTTGAGCCACAGGAAATTAAAGTTCGTATTAGAACAATGCCCATATTGGGGAAGGCTCTGGCAAGCAATATCATTCCTAACATAAACGACAAGACCATGGTGGGAAAAAAGTAATGGCACTAAGTTATATCCAAACAAACAAAATTCTGATAAATCAGTATTCTGTCCAACCTGGGTTTCACTTAATGCTAAAACAGCTGGCCTGTATTGAACAGTATGGGCGTACACAGAAAAGAAATTCTTCCTTAGCCCACGAACATTTGAATATACAACACAAAAATCACTTACTATTTTGAAAAACTAAACACAAAAAATTCAACTTTGACGAAACTAATTTCAGTCGTGCAGTATAGGCCCATATTAATTCCAATTATAAACAAACTGTCCTAGGTGTTATGCCCATAAACCATTTGCAAACGGGAATTAATATAGACAAAAAACACGAATGAAATATACATCAAATGCTGCTCACTTATCCAATGCAAAACCTCTAGCGATAAGCCTCACAAGAGGCTAGCAATGCATAAAAAGCAACAGTTATGGGTGGCGCGGGTGGAGAGGATGGGTATTGTTGGATTTTGTGCTGCGAATGCGAGCGAGGTATTTGGTGTATTTTTTTTTTTTCTTTTTCTTTTTAATTGGGACTGATTCTATTTATTTTTTTCGAGTTTTGGGCTGAATTTAATTTATGGCTTTAGATTTATTGCACTATTTATGGTAGGTATGTAAATTTGGTTTGGTTTTTTTTTTTTTTTTTTTATTATTTTTGTGGGTGACACACGCGCACAGAAACAACGCGACCGCACACGACGAGCACTTGATCGACACTCAATTTTAATTTTATTTTTCTGATAAAAACTACAAAGTTAGAATACGTTTTCGAAAAGTTTTTCAAAAAAAAAAACTGTTTTTTGAAGAAACTCGTCAAACGATTATGAAAAAAAAATTCGTAAAAATTCAAAAACGTAAAAGAAACCTGATGGCTTACTTCATTTTCTCCAAAAAAAACGTTTAAAGTATTGATTTTTAAGTGATTTATAAAATTTCATATGATTTTTTCAACATTTTTTTCCCAAAATCTCAAGCACCCAAGACCATTTTAACACATTAGAGCAAGTTCGTACGACCCAGTCGTGTACTTTATTTAACTTGAGATTATAGGTACTATAAGGCAAGTTATGCATAAAAAAAATTCTAACAATGAAACATGACATTACGATGATAGAGAAGTCGAAAAAAGTGGGTTCGACAATTCTGTCTGTCTGTCTGTCCGTCCGTCTGTATCGGCACCTACAGCCTAAACGGCTGGACCGATTGGCTTCAAACTTGGTGAATAGTATTATTATGACGTCCTGCAGAGGCGTTTTTGGAATTAGTATTCTAGCTTTAAAACTAACGGTACCTGCCATACGATTTTTAGTGAAAAATTAATTTTTCTCAAAAACTGCTCCTACGATTTTGATTAAACTTTCTAAATAGTGTTTTATGTGCAAGCTTTATGTTTTGGTTGGAATAGATTTTTCAGGAAAAGTCTTATAACGGTACCTCCCATACAACCGGTTTTTTTATTAAAAATGATTTTCTCGTAAGCCACTTGACGGATTTCAAAGAAATTTTTAATGTAGAAACTCTTTTATAAAAGAAATAATATAAATTCTTAAATTTAAAAAAAAAGTTTTTTTGAGTTTATTAAAAAAGTTTCAAATTTTTTTTAAAATTTTTATTTTTCCAAAAACGGTTGTCTATTTTTTTTTAATTTTATTTTTCTGGTAAAAACTACAAAGTGCTAGAAGTTGGCATACTCAAAAAAAATTTGGAATATATCTTCGAAAAGTTTTTCAAAAAAACTGTTTTCTTAAAAAAAGATTTTGAAAAAAAATTTCGTAGAAAATCAAAAAAAATAAAAAGAAACCTGATGGCTTACTTCATTTTCTCCAAAAAACGTTTAAGGTATTGATTTTAAGTGATTTATAAAATTTCATATGATTTTTTCAACGCTTTTTTCCCAAAATCTCAAGCCCCAAGACTATTTTAACACATTAGAGCAAGTTCGTACGACCCAGTCGTGCACTTTATTTGGTTATTAATTCGCAAGCCCCAAGTTTCACAAAATGAACTCAGACGGTTTATTTGCATTTGTAGCGTGAAACTAACTCCCCAGGAAGGAGGTCACAGACATCACCTATAAAGAGGGCAAATATTAAAGGGCTAAAGATACAACCTTGAGGAACACCTGTAGTTTTTTCAAATCAATTTGAGAATGCGAGACCATCCCATACCCTTGCACGAAGTAAAACTGGCATACCTTTGGAGAAACTTTCGTGACAAACCAATACAAGAAATTTTGTATATTAAAGCCTGTCTATTGACTTTGTCAAATACAGCTTTAAAATCAACAAAGTAAGTGTACAATTTCTTTTTCCTATCTATTAATTGTCGGGCAATGCTTGAAATAGCAAAGATATGATCCGTGATCGAAAAACCTGGGCGGAAACCAGCTTGGAAGGTGCTCAAAAGATTGTAAGTCTCAATCCATTTTGTGAGCCTTTTATACAGAACTTCATGAATTAAGAATTGAAATACCCCTATAATTTTCCGCAGCGTTGGCACCACCTTTCTTAAAATAGCAAAAATTACATATTCATTGAAACTGTTGGGAACACATCCATCATTATACAGGGTGATTCACCAGCGTTGTGCCAAAAAGCTAGAGCGTGTAGGTTAAGTTGAGACAAGAAAAAAATCGTATGGGAGGGGGGGTCTATTCCCCTCCGTTTAGCCGGGAGGGGCAATTTTCTGAAAATTGACTTATTTTGTAAAAAAAAATATTTAAAATCAACGGGTTCGTTTACAACACCGTGTTATACCTTTTTGGAAAGCCAAAAACTTCTCCTTTTATTTTGTTTTTAAATTAAATTGTTTTAACGAATAGTTTAAAAAATATAAATTTTCAAACTCAAAATTTTGAAAAAAAAATTTGAAAAAATAATTTTAAAACTAATTTTTTTCAAAATTTTACGTAATTAAGTATAATTTTCGTTCTCAGAATTCAACGCTACCTACTTCTTCACAAAAACAAGAAAACCTAGCCTTACGGGATGGCACAAGTGACCATTTAGCCAATTTTTTCGTGTTTTTGTGAAGAAGTAGGTTCGGTTATTTTTGAATACCTTGGCAACAAAAAGTCGTAGAGCCATTCGGTTTTCAGTGTTGGATTAAAGATTAATGGAAGCGTTGAATTCTGAGAACAAAAATTATACTTAATTACGTAAAATTTTGAAAAAAATTAGTTTTAAAATTATTTTTTCAAATTTTTTTTCAAAATTTTGAGTTTGAAAATTTATATTTTTAAACTATTCATTAAAACAATTTAATTTAAAAACAAAATAAAAGGAGACGTTTTTGGCTTTCCAAAAAGGTATAACACGGTGTTGTAATCGAGCCCGTTGATTTTAAATATTTTTTTTTACAAAATAAGTCAATTTTTCAGAAAATTGCCCCTCCCGGCTAAACGGAGGGGAATAGACCCCCCCCCCCCCTCCCATACGATTTTTTTCTTGTCTCAACTTAACCTACACGCTCTAGCTTTTTGGCACAACGCTGGTGAATCACCCTGTATAATTTATTGAAGAAAGAGATGAGATAATTTTTAAAGTCAGTAGAGCTGTTTTTGTAAAACTCGACTGGAATGCCGTCCAAGCCAGGAGTTATTATTTTAAATTTTTTTGGAGCGTAACTTCCAATTCGGACAGTGAGAAACCTATATCGAGCTCGTTGACTTTAGTATAAGGCAGCGCGTAATCATAGGTATGAAGATCTTTATCAGCTGAGAGTAGTATTTTAAAAATTTTTAAAGAGAACTTCATACCCTGATTTCGCCCACCAAGTTCACGCACTGTATCACAAAACAACTTTGAACTAGTGCAGTTCTTCAGTTTCTTAGCCACGTTTTTTTTATATAAGTGATTTTCTTATTTGAAAAATTTTTTTTTAAATCATTATTGACACGAAGGTAGATAATTTTGAAAGACTAAGAATTGGTCGTTCTAAACAGCTTAAGGTAAACAAATGAAAGCTTACGGAGACTTTTGCAATCCATAAAAGCATACATTTTTCACTTCAAAAGTATGTGTAGTCTTCAGAGCGAAAGGAGCCGCGGCCTTTATAACCCGTTCTATACTCTCACACGCTTCTTCAGGCGAGTGTGAGGATTGTTGAGGCAGAGATGGGAAGTGCCGAGAAAGTAGACTTTTGAAGAGGGTTGCATTAGGGGTATTCACGATCTGGTGTAACTTGTCTTGCATCATTGCAAAAGTGTAGAAGTGCTACGTTGTCTTGCAATACAACAACAAAATATACTGCCTGTCATTTTGTTACACTTTTGCACTTTATCTATCCCTCAACCCCATTGCAACAGGAAAATAAAACGGTGCAAAATTTGTACTTTTGATTTTGACATTTGTGTCAACCTAATTTAGACATTTGTGTGAGTTTTGCTACAGATTGGAAGAAGTAAGTTCACGATCTACAAGAAATACAAAAAATTTCGAACTTTTACAATACTTGTTTGCACCAGATCGTGAATACCCCTATTGTTTTCCGACCTCTTGAGTTTATTAAAGCTTGAAAGTGTAGCTTTTGGCTTAAGTCCGTTAACTGAATTTTGATAACTATTGGAAACTGAGCCGAATACTTGACTAGTGTAACTTCAAAATCCTCGATTATATTCAGCCAGTTCCCTGACACCCCAGCAAAGTTAATCACGGATTGTCCCTGCCCACTAATTAAAGTAAATTCGGCACATGCATCGCTTTTAGAATACATATTTAAAACGAAAAGCCCGAAAACTTTAAAAAATTTCATTGGAATCCGCCAGTTGCGGTTATAAACTTCATCCTTCGAACGTCTACTCTCAGTCAGTGCAACTCGTTATCGTAACATATTAACCCAAAAATTTTGATATCCACCAATCCTAGCATTTAAGGGTGGGTCTCCCTCAGAACAGAACTTCAGTGGGACATAAGTCCCAAAATCGAATTTGGGACTTATGTTTCACTTGAGTGGGACATAAGTCCCAAAAATTAAATTTGGGGCTTATGTGCCTGCGCCATAAAAAACACTTTTTGATGTTATATCATATTTCACACGAAAAAATTGTGATCTAACGACCCAAAAAAAAATCACATTTATCTTTATTGTTTTTGGTAAACTCATTTACTCTTTGTTTTCTCTTCAAAACAATTGTGTTTTGTATCTTGTATCCTTGTACGATCTTTCGCAGCGGTTCAAAGCGGTATTATTTATCATATCCAGAGACAGACTACAGAGCGGCTGCACTTCAGCAGGTAGAGAAATGGAATTTAGATGTATAATGGAATGGGCCTTTTTATAGGGGATTGCGTTTTATTTCTTTCCTTTGGATTTTGTTGTTGTCCTTTTGCTTTGATTTAGTAATGGGAATAATAGACAAGTTTTAGTATTTCTATATTTATTGAAGGGTAAAGGCTAAAGGAATATTTTTCAGTTTTATTTCAAAATAGACATACATTAATGTTATTAATTTTTTACATTTTCCTTTTTTGGTTTTATTTTTTTTTTTCATATTCCACGTGCTCTTGGCTCAAAAACAGAAAAACAATTACAACAAAATTGAGAACTCGTTTGGGACTCGATATGTGTTACCACATATTACACATACAATGGACACGCACAAATATACAGACATGTAATTATGTACATTTGATATGGTTGTTTTCTTTTAGAAAGCTGTATGTAAATAAGTGTAAGGTAGGTCAGCAACTATTTGACCTGTTTTAAAATTGCTTATGGGTTTATTGCAAAGGGGTGAATTTTGATGCGCCTCCCAAGTACCAGTACTAATGGTCCAGGGAGATCCCATTGACATCCTCAAGTTCATTCGAAATTTCTGCTTTAAGTAAAGCAATACGTGGGTCGTTTTGGCGGTGACAAATTATCTGCAACTGTTGTAGCGTTATCAGTAATTATTTGTACGTCATCTTCCATTGGAGAAACCACCTGGGAGGAATTGCTGGAAATAGTCGGGGTTGAACTATACCCTCTGAAGTGTTTTGAACGCTTAGCCAAGGCTGCAAATAGAAAACACGATACTCCTTTTGTTCCGGCAGATCCTTGGAGCGTAGAGGCTGCGGCACCTCTTCGTCTTAAGGGTCCCTGCCGGGCTTAGCATTGTCGATATTTTGTAAGCTGGCTTCAATCCAATCATGAATGTGGTTGAGATTGAAGTTGGATTTTGAGAGGGATAGATGTGCCTATCCTCCGCCTCCGCGTGACAACCCGGGAACAATATGAATGGCAGGGAAATTGTTGTAAATGAAATAGGAGTGAGTATCTGCAGCTATATTTCCTTTCCTTGAAGTACTGATTCCTTACTGGAAACGTATGCAAGGTAAAACTTGTATGCGGCAAAGAGAGGAAGGCTGGGTATGCGTATTTGGCTGTTTGCTTCTACCTTGGCAAATGGTTGAGTGCGCATATCTAAGGCTGCCAGGTCTTGAGTATTGAGTTGCTCATCTGGAAGTGACCTCACGGTTGCGAGGCTCCACCGGAAGCCTCGTGGTACCAGAACCACGGGAGATAGTGCTCACCCAGGTGGGAGTCACCTGGGAGACTATCTATGAGGTAGGCCCCCTGGATGCAAGAGGTGTTAGATGTCTATCTCGCCCCTCACCAAGGAGTGTGGACATGCCTCAACATGTTCCATAAAATTGGTACTATGATTCTACCGAGGGGTAGATCTTAGGGCTCTGGTCTAAGCCCAATTTGACTCTGAATGCGACAAGGCTCGTCGTGAAATTAGGACTTAATTGTTCACGTAAAGCTTATTTTCATCTTGCTCGAAATAGTGCAACCTTGGAATCGTACGACATTTACCTTTGTTATGATTGGAATGATAGAGTCATTGCACAACAAATTAACTTCATTTTCTTTTGATCTGTAGATAACAGCAAGATAACCCTTAAAAGGATGAATTATATTGTATTAGGTGTTGACTTTAGTGGGGTTACAGGTTGTCAAAAACGAGTTACAAGTGGAAATTTTGAGGACTTCCTTCCAGCACTAATCTAATTGCTTCTACTTAACGTCTTCGTATATTCCGTTGCCCAGATCTATGGCTTGAGATGGCTCAAAGAATGTTCCGTTGTCTGAACTCATCAAAATTTGCTGTACAAGACTTCCATTGCCTAGGAGAATAGCTTGGGAGTCAATGGTTGGCACATTAATAAAAAAAAACTCGAAAAAGATTTAAGGTTTAACTATAGGTATAGTGAGTGTTACAATAACCATGTCTTGACGGATAAATTTTGCTATTTTGTTGTAAGTAAATAAAAGAGGTATATTAGATACACGTGGCAGCATACAAAAGTTCAAACCTTTGTTCATTCTGCTGACGTGCTCCATTAGTTCAGTAGAAGGGCGAATGTTTTCAATGTTTTGGTGATTAGCCTGAATGGAACTGATGAGTTACTGAGTGCTCGATGAGTAGGTATTCATTTCCTCCTGAACTCGAAGCAGCTGCTGCTGCTCTATGAGTTCATCAAGCTATGTATCCAAGGCTTTAAACTCTAAGTCGGTGATATTTGTTATTAGATAGGACCCCTTACTTATTTTGTTTTTCAGCTGGGTAATTTGTTGTTTCAACTGATTGTTCTCCACAGCCTGATAGGCTATACCGGCAGTCATCAGTACTTGGGGAGCGTATTTAACAAGTCCTTTCGTTACCGCAGGGATGGCACCGCGTTTTGATCGTCCTTTGGGATAGCTTGCGATGATACCTTCATTAACTATCGTAGGTTCTAACGTAAGAGCTTGTTCTACAGCCTGAGAATGTTGGTTTAATTGGCTATATTTAGTGTTGTCATATTGATTGCAAAATAGTTTGAAATCTTGAAGAATAGTGTCAATGGCATGTAAATCTGCAGTGATATTCCGAGAAGTTTCTACTGAAAATTCAAGGTCGAAGAGTTTCATCGATGAATTTTCTAAACGCTGAATGTTAATTCCAGCAGCAAGAGGTTGAATGTCAAAAGCTCTAGTTTCTGGATAAGTAAGGGAAAGCCAAAGGAAAATAACACGTGTAAGCAGCGTAGTTGTGCGATTTTGCACCCGGTTACTTCTTCTTAGGGCTTGCTTTCCCTCGGTGTCATCTGGAAATATTGGGACCAATCGATTTGTTGCGCGGTGCACGTTGTCTTTACATTAACTCTGCGCACATTGCCTTTTTCATCAGGATAGCATTCAATGATTCGACCCATTTTCCAGTCTGAAGGCATAACGCTCGCTTCTTGAAGAAAAACTACATCTCCGATACCAAGGTTTTGAGCTGCAAACTTCCATTTGATTCTTTTCTATAGATGTTGGAGATATTCTTGGTGAAATCTTTTCCAAAATTTCCGCTGAAGCTGCTGTACTTGTAACCAGCGTTTTGTAAATGGACCAACACTTTCAGATGAATGGCCAGCATCGATTACAGAGTTCTTGAAGCTACACTGAGTTATAAAGTGAAATGGGGTTCCAGGTGGTAGATCGTCCATAATCGGCTGGATGGTTTTAGCCTTCCATCGGGTACAAACTGGGTAGGATCGAATACATTTCTTTGCACGAGATCTAATAGCAGGGATCCAGTATTCTTCTCTCATTAGGTGCTCTGTCAAGGAATTCCCGCTTTGATGGTGAACATGGTGAATCTGGCAAACAATCAAGTCCACTAAGTGACATTTTGTTAATATAATTGGGTGGCGTTGGCTCTCTGGAATATTGGCAAGGGAAATCTTCCCCCCTACGCGAAGTATGCCGTCAGAATCAATAAATGGTGTAAAGCAGGCTAGCCAGCTTTTTTTTGGAAAAAGTCTTGATATGTTGAATTGGGAGATTTCGACTCTGAAATCTCGTTGTTGTTTTTTTATCTTACAGGTCCAGCGAAGACAGTAGACGATCACTTGCAATAAAAGAGCAAAAAGCAAGAGAATCTCTTAATGAAGCTTTCTTGCACTGGATCATTTGTGGTAGCATTGCTGATAGTGCACTCTATTTCCTTGAACGGGGTGGGTGGTAACTGGTCGTTCATTAACCAACTGGGTCCACTAAACCAAAATGTGCAGTCGATTAAGTGAGTTGGTGTAAGTCCGAGTGAGGCTGGATCTGCCGGATTTTTAGAAGATTGAACATAGTGAAGCTCCCTCGGGTGGATATTTTTTCGAATTTAGCTGACTCTTGACTTCACAAATTTGTTATCAATCTCTTTGTTATTTCTTACCCAAGGTAAGGTGGTGTCTTGATTTTGATCTATCAAAATGTCGTAATTTGCCTCGATCGAATCCCGAAGGCTCTTTGACTTGTTATACTGCCTTGAGTGTTTCCAGGGTACGCCTCTCTAATCCCAGCTTTGAAAGGTTAACTTTAACCTAGTCCAGCTGCAGGTTATCTATAACCCTTTGAATTTTGTTCATTTTTTTTTACTTAACCACTGGGTTATAATAAATATATATACTATAACCCTTTGAATTTGAAATGACACTTGTGTATAATAAATATATATATAGGTAAACTATAACCCTTTGAATTTGAAATGGCACTTGTCTATAATAAATATGCATATGTTAACTATAACCCTTTGAATTTAAAAATGACTCGAAGGACCACTTTTTTATGAAATGACACAAGTTCTAAATCTCAATAAAATAACCACCTTACCTTGGGAAGGTTTATTTTTATTGATATATTGCAAGAGTAAAATAATAACAAAATGTACAGTCTATTTATACAAAAAAAGTGCTGAGCTTGGTAATTTGATTAATATAGCAAAATACCATCTCATCAAATATTTAATTATTATTTGATAGTAGGTTAATGCAGTCAGCATATTGTTATTCGTAGTGCATTGATGAGCATTATTTGGATTCGTAAACAGTGTTAACTATATCTTTGAAATTGACTAGATTTTGGTAAATAGTTCTTTGCGACCTCCCAAAGAAAACATCGGCAGGTTTTCTCTTTGTTACCGAATGGATTGTATTATTATACCTATCTGTCGCGATGTTAATAATCTCTTTTATAGTGAAGTCTGAGAATTCTTGTTGCAGACATCTTATAATTTCTATAATGGTTGAGTGGACTATTTTTATTGTCCCGTTCACTCAATCTTTTGAGGAGGAGCCAAATAAACGTTAATACCAAGTCCTTCAACATAGTTTAGAAATGTATGGCTAATGAAACTGCTTTCATTATCAGTAACTAATATTTTAGGAACATTAAAAAAATTAAGCAACTTTATGATTTTATCTCGAATGTGTAAGGCAGATTTGTTTTTAATATGAACAAATTTTGTAAAATTAGAGAATTTATCCACGCAAGTTATAAATTTTTCTTTTTTGATTTCTATTTTGTCCATATGTAAAATTATTGTTGGGTAAGTTGGGATTGGAGTAGGTTGTAGATGCGGTTTAACGGGATGACGGTCGTATTTATTGGAGCGACAAACGTCACATGAATTAACAATTTTTTTAATTAAATTAGTCATTTGGGGAAAGTAATATTTTTCGAAAATTTGGTTCTTATTTTCAATGTAGTGTCTATGAGCGCGTCTGTGCTCATCTTGGATTATTTTAAATTTGTTTTCATCATTATTTATATCCGTATCTATTCTCTGCGTAATTCGTATTTTATACTTACTAAAGCTGGATTTGTAAATTTCTTGCAACAGTGGAATATATTTTTCTGGAATTTGTATACCATTTAAAATATTTGTGTTAAGTTTTTCTTTTAAGGTTTGAGTTAAAGCATTGCTATCATAAGTTTGCATTTTAATGCAATGTCTTTGATATCTTGGGTGTGGCTCTTCATAGCAGGTCATGTCATTGCCTTCAGAAAAGGTCATCTGATTTTTGAAAACATTAATGGGTGCTTCATAGTGTGGGATGAGGTCACTACTATCTTTTTCAGCACTATGTTGAGTTTCAGAGGATGAAGATAGTACGTTAAGTACGGGAAGTCGTGAAAGAGCATCTGCAACAATATTCGATCTTCCTGGTTTATATACAAGAGTATAATTGAATTCCTCTATCCTTGCCTTCCACCGTTTTAACTTTGCGTTATTGTTGCGATTGCTCAGTGCAAACGTTAAGGGTTGGTGGTCTGTAAAGATTTTGATATTTTTTGCACCGTAAATGTACGTTCTTAGTTTGTCGAGGGACCACACAATTGCGAGCATTTCTCTCTCAATTGTTGAAAATCCTTCTTCCGTTTCGTTCAGCGATCTAGATATGAACGTAATGGGTCTGTCTTTGCTTATATCGCCTTGAGACAGAACGGCCCCTATAGCATAATTGGATGCATCGGTCGTAAGGATAAAAGGCTTTTCAAAATTGGGAAATATAAGAATATCTGAAGATATAACATGTCTTTAAGGTTTTTGAATGCTTTTAAGGCTTGATCGTCAAAATGAATTTCAACTTTTTTTGATTGATTTGCTTTTATTTGGGCATTTGGGCCCCTTGTTAGGTTTGTCAAAGGCTTTGCTATTTTTGCAAAATCTTTGATAAACTTCCGATAGTATGATGCAAGGCCTAAAAAAACTTTTGAGTTCTTTTAAATTTTTTGGAGGTGGTATTTTTTGAATTGCTGCTATTTTTTCAGGATCTGCACGAATTTCTTCTTGGGTGATAATATATCCCAAAAAGTCAACTTGGTTCTTAAGAATTTGGATTTTTCTAAATTTACTCTTAAGTTAGCTCGTTCCAGGTATGACAAAACTTCATCAAGATTTTTTAAGTGGTCGGATTCGTTTTTCCCAAAGACGATGATATCGTCTACATAGACATAGCATATTTTGCCTATAAGAGGTTTAAGCACGTCGTTGATCATGCGTTGGAATACGGCGGGTGCGTTTTTTAACACGAATGGCAGACGAGTAAACTCATATTTGACATTTGCCGTTGAAAACGCAATTTTTGCTATGTCACTTTCGTTCATCTTAATCTGGTGAACACCAGACGTAAGATCGAGGGTCGTGAAGAATTTACATTCTCCTCGCAAAGTATTTGTTATATACGGAATAGGATAAGCATCGGGAATAGTTATTGCAATAAGTCGTTTGAAGTCAATAACAATTCTATATTGCCTTCCACCTGCGAAGTTGGGATTCTTTGGAGCGATCCAAAGTGGAGAGTTGAAAGGACTTTTAGATGGTCTTATAAAGACATCAGAAAGCATTTTGTGTATATAGGTTCGGATGAAGTAGTTCTTATTTCTGCACGAACGTTGGTATCTATATTTAGATTTACTTATTTAAGTATTTATTACTCCGCAAGATACAATATCTTATAAATTAGAGTAAATATCAGTATAACAATACTATAAGATTAATTATATTTACAATATTTTACTTTGATTTAATTAATCTTATAAAAAAAAGTATAATAAAGGAAATAGGTAAACATTTTATGATATCCAACAATTATTCAAAGATAAACATGTCTATAAATAGAATATACGAAAATTAATTGAAAATTAAAATTAAAAGTAAAAATCAAAAGTAAATCATCAGCATCATCACCATCATCATCATTTATAGTCGCAAAAAATTCCTTGAGCATCTTTTCAAACTGAGTCGTGCAGTTTATCATTTTTATAGAAGCTGGGAGAGAATTCCATAGCCGAACAGCATTTTCATAAAACTGGCGTTCAGATACAAGAAATGAGTAGCGAAATGGTATGAGGTTAAATGATCTATTAGATCGTGTGAACTGATTTTCATTGAAAAGGTATTCTCGTTGACGAAGTTGTATGACATTATGGAGTAATGTTAGTGTTTTCCATTTAAACAGATTATCTTAAGTTATGCCGTCAATTGATTTCGAAAAATTGAATATGTGATCATATCTTCTTATTCCAAAAACGTTACGTACGATACTATTGAAAGCGACATTCAGTGTTCGCTTATGCTCGTAATCGCAGTTGCTGAAAACCTCACAACCGAAAAGCATAACTGGAACTAATAAGGTCTTGGCTAGCATTAATCGCGTTTTCAAAGGTGTTATGTGATGCGATAATCCCAAATTGTTTGTAGTATCAGCAAGTTCAATGACCATGTTGTTTAAGTATATTGTAGGGAAATAGGAAGTTTCTATAATTGTTCTTGGTATCACTATGCACTTTGATTTCTTAGGATTCAAACAAAGATCATTCCCTTGAGACCATTTTGCAATCTTACTTAAATCCTCATTGATTTCATAGACACCATTCTCCAACATTCCAAGTGGAAAGCTATTATATAATTGCACATCATCTGCATACATGTGCATTGAAGAATTCAATGCACAGGAAGGAAGGTCATTTATATACATAGAGAACAGCAGTGGGCCCAAAATGGAGCCTTGAGGAACGGCTCTATGCAGTGGGAGAGAGGTAGACACTATATTATTAACAAAAACTGATTGACATCTTTGAGATAAGTAAGAGCGAATTAGATTTACTGATGCCGGTGAGAAAGAAAATTGGTTTTTGAGTTTAGTACAAAGTATGTTCCCGTTGACCGTATCGAACGCTTTCGAAAAATCTAATAGTGTAAGAATTGTCACCTTATTATTGTCAATGGCTCTTCTAATGTCTTCCACAATCTTAATCAGGGCAGACGTGCTGCTATGTTTTGGTCTAAAACCTGACTGATTAGGGCATATCATTTTATTGGTGTTTAAAAATCCTCGTATTTGGTGATTCATAATCCTTTCCAAAACTTTGGAAAGAAATGGTAAGATAGCTATGGGTCGAAATTCATCGCAGTCACGATTATTGGGAATGGGAATGGTCTTTGCTTCCTTCCAAGCAGAGGGATATTAGCTTGTCATAAGGATGGTGGTGAAAGTATGCGTAAAATTATTTCAGTATATGTAGTAGTATGGCTTTCAAAAAAACCGGATGCTTTAAAAAAAACATGATGCATACTATTATGTGTTGGAGTCTCATATTGTGTTTATATATTATTATAAATAAAAAACAACAAAATTAAATAATTAATTTTATTTATTCTTAAAACGTTAAAATCACAATATTATTTATTTAGCTGGTATTAAAATTTATTTATTATTAACGCGACGCGTTTCGGACTACTTGTCCATCTTCGGGCGTTTTTACTAGTTTTGCCAAGTCATTATTTGTTTCAGTCTTGTTGATGTGTTGTTTAGTTTTGGTGATTAATTTGTGCATTTTGATTAGATGTTGTCTCGCTTCTTCTATTGTTTTTGTTATTGTATTGGATTGCAGTGTCGAACAGTGGGTTTATTTTAATTGTTAATTTGTCATTTAAGACATTATCTCTTTCTGTTTTGATTGCTTGGTATATTTCGTATTCTTCAAGCGCGTCTAGATTTTTCCCTTTTTTACAAATGTGTAAAGGTGTTAGGTTTGTGTCAAGATTGGTATAGTTGTGGTTGTGGTCTATCAGGTGCAATGCGAAGTTTGATTTGGTGTTTTGCTTTGGTATGTGTTCTATAAATCTTTCATTAAAGGTTCGACCTGTCTGTCCGATATAGAATTTTTCGCAATCATTGCATTTTATCTTTTAAACGCCGGAACAATGTTTTATTTCTTTGGTTGTTTTTTGTTTGAATTTGATTTAACAGCAAGGAAGCTTTCCAAAACATCGGTTTCGTCAACAGCCGAAAAGCTAAAATTCAACGTTTGGCCAACAAACGGATCATAAGACTCTTCTGACTCAACCGATCGGTACTCAGAAACTGGACAATTTAATGTGGTGAAATTTCTGTTGAGCTCATTACAGTCAATATGAGCTAGTTTGCTGCTCCTTTGTTTTCCTATTGCAATATCTTTTAGATTCTTGTAAAGTTTCTTTTTAGCAAGACGAGGGTCAAGCCTTGGCGCATACCATACCACTATCTGAGATTGGTCCAAAAAGATTCTCATATTTGCATAAAAGGTTTTGTATATGATTCTATTAGGTTTGCTTGGATGTTATTTACTTCCTTTGATTGTTTTTCCTTGAGATTGATTTTGATGTCTGGGGCTAAGATAAGGATGTTGTTTTTTCTGTCTATTACGGCTTCTTATCTTTTAAGGGTATCATCTCCTATAATTCCGTCAAATGGTTTAAGACCTGGGAGGACAAAAAAAGTCAAAAAAGGTAATATTGCCGATGGGTTTGAAGATTTGAGCAATGATTTTACGTGTAATTTCTAGTTGTCCAGTAGCAGATTGTATTTTAAATGGGGAAGTGACTGTGTCATCTCGCCAAATTTGTCACATATCAATCTCTAGTTACTTTTCGAAATCATCTCTTCAATTCATAAAATTGTCACATGTAATTCCTAGTTATCATCAAAAAATTAAGTATGCTGTTTCTCGTATTGTCCGTTTGGTGGCAGTCAGTGTTAAAGGAAAAAGCATGCCAACTATTTTCGCCCGTCATTTTCCTGCTCATTTGAAGATCAACCACAGAGGAAGAGAGACCATCCATGAGACAAACAAAGTTGACTTAGGTTAAATATATATTTTTTCTTTTTGTAATTTGGAATTAAATACCTATGTAAGTAATTGAAACCTTTGTAAATTGTAACTAATGAATTTCAATTTCACAGCAAATAAAATCACACCCTTTATTTTGCAACGAATGCAAAGATTTTCATTTGGGAATTTAACAAAAGCCGAAGGTCAACATAATTTTATTTGATAGTTTCTTGGAATTTGGATTGTCTTTCTTCTTGATTGTGCTTTTAGAATGGACAAAGTGGAGCACAGTTGGAAGAATCCGACATGTGTGTTACCAGATGATGATGAGATGGTCTCGTGCGACACATGCTTGCGATGGTGGCATTACAAATGTGCTAATTTCAACCCTTCGTTATTCGACACCGCAACACCTTGGTTCTGTCGCTCCGAAGATTGCGATAAGGTTGCTGGTAGTCGAAATGGCGAAAAGATGCTCTCGTTCAGAGCGATCCGGATGAATTGTCGAATACGCTTGATGCTCTGATAAAGGCTGCAAATGTAGCGCAATCGACAGTAGATCAGAGAGATAGTGAGATCCTTTCACTTAGGGCTGAGATGGAACAGCATAAATCGAAACTGGTTGCAGCGGCTTCAGCTCCCGTTCAAAGTGAGGTTAAGTCCAAAGGGACTTTGAAGCTTGGGTTAGTAGGGGACAGGCTAGCGGCGATTCGCCAGATTGATGAACGACACAAGGAAATAGTGAGTAAATCACCTGTTGTTTCTCATTCAACGCCATTGAATAACAAAAGTGGCAATTCCGAAACCGTTCATGTTGAAGAGAAAGCTAGCCGTCAGGACAGTTCTTTACATCAGTCGGACATGGCAAATTTGCTGACAATTTTGAACCGTAACCAGGATCAGGAACTTCCATCGTTCTCAGGCCACGATAGAAACGAATGGCCTTATTTTGAGTCCGTTTATCGATCTACGACATCTGAGGGGAGGTATAGCGAAAGAGAGAACGTCGCTCGCTTGCGCAAGGCACTAACTGGTGAAGCCTTTCAGCTTGTGAGTGATCGGCTGAGATATTCTTCGGATGCAGAAGCGATCATGGGGTCATTGCGAGCTATTTATGGTAGGGAAGATGTTTTGGTTCATAGTTTAACGTCGAATCTACTTAAACTACCATCGTTGACTTCTGACAGTGACATGAAACTTCGTCTGTGGGCCGTATCGTTGAATGGATTTGTGGCAGACATCCACTCTATGAATTTAGACAAGGAACTTGATAACAATTTTGTTTTGAGTTTTGACAGATTTATCGAGCAAATTATCTACTGGTTTGTATCGTGAGTGGCAAAGCTACAAGTTTAACAAACCTCAGGTGAGCCTAGAAGACTTCGCTGCTTTCTTGACCGAAAAGTTGTATAATCTGCCACCGGATCTAATGAAGACCACGAAGACGTCTGCCAATGAAAAGGCAAGTGGTTCTAGTTCAACGCGCAGAGTGCTAACACATCGATCTGGTGTCAACGCTGTGAATCATAGTTGTTTGAAGTGTGGTAGTGACGATCATCCATTATATGAGTGTAGTGTTTTCAAAAATTTGTCTGTCGAAGAAAGACAGACTTTTGCAAAATCTAAACAGATCTGTTTTAAGTGTTTGGACCCAGTGCCACACAGATGGAGAAATTGTTCCCAAGGTAAAAGGTGCAATGTTAATGGGTGTTCGAAACAACACCATTTTTTGCTTCATCCATCTACGTCGACGTCAACACTGAATTCAGTAGCTCCGCCATTCGCTCCAACCCCTCAAGTTCACTCTTCACACTTAGAAGCTAACGCTCCAATATTATTCAAGGTGGTTCCTATACGCCTTTATGGGAATAATGACAAAACGTTAGACACGTTCGCATTTTTGGATGACGGTTCTGCGATACCAATGATTGAGAAAGATGTTTCTGATTACTGGGAGTTGGAAGGCGAACCGGAGAAGCTGTCACTGCAATGGACAAAGGGAGTTTGCAGAGTTGAGGATTCTCTGCGCACTAGTTTATGTGTCGCAGGTATAAATAAACGTAAAAGACATACTTTGAAGGGCATTTATTCAGTGAAGGGCTTAGAACTTCCCAGTCAGGATATTTGATGCTCTCAAGAAGAAATATGAGCATCTCAAGGATTTACCTCTGCCCCAACTCAACAAAGTTAAACCAACAATTCTGCTCGGCTTGGATCAGGCAAAGCTTCTGGTAGGTAGTAAACAGCGATCAGGCAAGGACAACGAGCCACACGCAGTGAAGACGCTTCTCGGATGGACTGTTTTTGGGATGACGAATTCGGAAGACATTGTATCCTGCACCCGTGCACCGAGTGTTGCTTCTGTTTCATATTTTCATGACGTTGGAAAGCAGGATGAGGAACTTCATGACCTTGTCAAGAAGCATTTTTCCACCGAGGAGTTTGGCGTTCGGCCTCCAAGTGGCAATTTTGTGAGTTAGAACGATAGCCGTGCTTTAGAAGTCCTCGAACGAACGATATGCCGAGTCGAGAATCAGTATGAGATTGGCCTACTCTGGGATCGAGATGAAGTTACGTTGCCTGACAGTTATCCTTTGGCGGAGAAACGCCTGATAAGTTTGGAGAAGTCCTTGCTGAAACAACCCAAACTTCTTGAATGGATGAATGAGCACATGCACGATCAGTTAGCAAAGGGGTATGTAAGAATTGCCACGGACGAAGAGCTGGAACGTCATTGGGATAGAGTTTGGTACGCGCCCATTTTCGTAGTTGTCAACAAAAACAAATTCCCACCAAAGCCAAGAGTCGTTGCCGACGTTGCCGCCAAGATTGGGGGAGTTTCTCTCAACTCCCATTTATTGAAAGGTCCGGACAACCTAGTACCTTTGCATGCGGGGCTTTTCAAGTTCCGCGAGAGATCAATTGCAGTCAATGCAGATGTTCGAGAAATGTTTCATAGGATCATGATAAATGAAGCTGATCAACAATGCCAGAGAATTCTTTGGCGAAATGGAGACTCATCTCGCAAGCCGACCGTCTATATTATGCAGGTCATGATGTTCGGTCCTCGTTGTTCCCCGGTTTCAGCCCAGTTTGTTAAGAACTATCATGCGAACATTTATAAGAAAAAGTTTCCTGAAGCTGTCGATGGTCTTGTCAATCGCACGTATGTAGATGATTATTTTAATAGCCACGATACAGTTGAGGAAGCCGTCGCCGTGAGTAGAGATGCCATCAAAATTTGTAAAGAAATGAATTTCGATCTAGTGGGATTTCAATCCAATAGCAAGCTATTTTTGAGCCTGATCCCAGAAGACAACGTCAAGCCAAGTTTAGTCAGCATGAATCCAAATGAGTGCGAGAACTATGTCACCAAGATTCTGGGAATGTTTTGGCAGCCCTCGTCGGATATGTTAATTTACCAGCTAAATGATGACGAGGACTTAAAAAAAGTGTCTGATCCTATGGCTGATATCTCCAAAAGAGATGTTTTGAGAACGATTATGAGGATTTTTGATCCCCTCATTTCTTGTCTGATTATCAGAGGTCGAGCAATTTTACAAGAAATTTGGCGGGAAGGTCTTGAATGGGACGAACCTTTATCTGGAAGTCTGAAACGGCAGTGGCTGGATTTCGTGCACATTCTGAGGCAAGTAGAGAACATCAAGGTCCCTCGGTCGTACACATCCTGCTCTCCTGACAGCGCAAAGAAAAAACTGGTAGTTTTCGTCGACGCTTCGGAGAAGGCTTTCGCCGCTGTTTCTTATTGGCGTTTCGAGCAGAATGGAAGGGTGGAGATTGCGATTGCGATGGCAAAGGCAAAGGTAGCTACCGTGAAGAAGCTTTCGGTGCCTCGTTTAGAGCTTCAGGCAGCTGTCCTTGGTGTGCGAGTTGCAGAGACAGTGATGAAGTTGCATTCGATTCAAGCTGAAGATGTAATGTTTTTGTCCGACTCCAGAACCGTTCTTGCGTGGATCAGCTCTTCCACTTACAAGTTTCCAAGTTTTGTTGCAGTCCACGTTGGTGAAATCTTAGAAACAGCCGTTTAAAAAAAGACCTATTGAGCGAACATCATTTGTTACACCATCAGAAATTCTTCGAGCTCAAGATTGGCTTTTCAGGAAGATTCAACAAGATGCCTTTTCAGAAGAGATTGAGTGTTTGAGATCGAAGGGAGTTCTGGGACCGAGTAATTCCTTATCAGGTTTGTCGCCATTTATTGATGATGAAGGAACATTGCGTATAAGCTCCAGAAAGCAAAAAGCAAAGCTATCATACGCAGCCCGCAATCCAGCGATTTTGCCCAAACATCACCCTCTGGTTGACTTACTCATAAAACATTATCACGAAGCTAATTTACATATGGGTACGGAGACAACAATTTCAGATATCCGAGAGACGGCGTGGATTATAAACATCCGTGTAGGAGTTTTACGAGTCCAGTCCAGATGTTATATGTGCAAGAGGCTCAAAGCAAAGGCTGCTATGCCGCTAATGGGTCAGCTTCCTGAAGGACGTTTAGCGTTTGACATGAGACCCTTCACTCATGTGGATGTTGATTGTTTTGGTCCCATGCACGTGAAATTTGGAAGAGGAACGACCAAGCGTTATGGCATGATATTCACGTGTTTAAGTTTCCGTGCTGTTCATATCAAGGTTCTCAATGATTTGAGTATGGACCAATGTATCATGGGAGTTCGTCGTTTTCTAATTCATCACGTGGTAACCAAGTTCATCTACAGTGACAACGGACTGAACTTTGTTGGAACGAGCAATCGTGTTAGACTCGTTTGTCTAAATAGTTCGAGTAACAAGCACATGAACTTGTTATTCTATGGAGTTTTTAAACAAGCACTTGAACTTGCTTAAACTGGAGAATTCAACTTCACACGATTCAAATAAAAGACACCAAAGAATTCACTCAACGTAATGATATTTTATTCATAAATAATACGTCTTTTATAGTGTACTTAAAAATAGCTTACTCTACGAATAATAATAACAAAAATAAAATATAATAAAACTAAGTCATATAACTAGAACAATTTGGTAATCAAATTTGTAGGTGCACCGTCATCAACGTTCACGTACTGCTGGTTGACGGTTGACCTACTGACTACCTATGACATAATACGAATGTGTTAATAATAATTATGTTATTGGGCCTTTACATTCTCCCCCGCGTTGAACGATGGTTCAACTATCTAAGTAACTGTTACAACGAAATCTGACTCCTGTTTTGGTTGTCGAGGCTTAGGCCTTGGTTTCAAGGAGATGATGGACGATCCGTTTGATTTTCGGTTGCGGGTAAAATAGATGATTATTGCGATTATCAACAGCAGGGCTAGATATCCAATTGTGGCGTTATGATAAGTGTGAACTTGGAGCTTATGGGGTAATTCGAGAATTTCTTGATCAGCGATTATTTTGTGTAGGTCAGTGAGGTTTTTAAGTTGAATCTTGTATTGAGTGCTATTGAACGGCTGAAGCACTGACTCATGACGCATTGCTGTGGATATATCAGAGATGTTGCCAAAGCTGGTGTAGGATGTCTGTAGTCTTGTGGAAAATACGTTATGCCCTTCGATAGTTATGTGGTCTTGTTTCAATATACACCCTGCTTGCAGTGTTAATATTCCGGAACCCTCTAAATCCATTTGTGATTTCTTCTGCCGCAAATTGCTGTGAGTCGAGACGGAGTTTTTGTAAAATATAGCCATTGATTATTGCGGTGCATTTGAATCCACGTCGAATTTGCTTCTGATTTCTTTAAGGAACATGTATTTCTTGTTTCGTTGTTAAACAGACCCAATTCACAAGAGCAAACTTCTGCTCCCTTACTGTATCTAGCTTGTAAATTGAAGCATATGAAGCGTTCTGAATTAAAGTTGATGCAAGATTTCATATCAGATGATTGCATTGGAAGGTATTGGTCGCGATGGGTATTTACAGCCAGCATTGGTGCACACAGATCAATGGTTAGTACGATGTTGCTGTGTACACTAGGAATAGAAGTCATCTTGAATAATTCGTAGGATTCTTGGTCTACTAGTGGAAGTGTGATCCAGAAGACCGCTTGCCTGTCTGTTACTCCACCTTTAACTGTCATTAGCCTATATAACTGTACGAGATCTTCTTCATCTGCAGGTAATTCTAAAAATGATGGTAAATGTGCATTGATGGTTTTAAGCTCATCCTTGAGCTGGCGTGCTGATATTAATAAAGAACTAACTTTTCCATGGTGAGCGTCTGTTAACACATCAATTAGTGCTGATTGCATTCTTTGAATGTTAATCATCATTATTATGAGTTGCGAGGAGAGTGATGTAAAGATCTGAAATATCTTGAGTTGATGACTTTCCTCGCCGTTGTCACGAATTCTGGCTGTTATTTCTCTTAATTGTGTGTTTATTTGGTTAAACCTATGACTGATGATCTCCTCATTTTGTCTAACCACGTTGATGGTCGAATCAATGACCGAAGTTTGATTTTTGCAGATATGTATATCTACCAAAGATCAGTAAGTTGATGAAGATGAAGATATGTCAATTAGTTGCTCGAGTGATCAGTTGAATCACGTCGGGGTCACCAAAATGTTAGACTCGTTTGTCTAAATAGTTCGAGTAACAAGCACATGAACTTGTTATTCTATGGAGTTTTTAAACCAGCACTTGAACTTGCTTAAACTGGAGAATTCAACTTCACACGATTCAAATAAAAGACACCAAAGAATTCACTCAACGTAATGATATTTTATTCATAAATAATACGTCTTTTATAGTGTACTTAAAAATAGCTTACTCTACGAATAATATTAACAAAAATAAAATATAATAAAACTAAGTCATATAACTAGAACAATTTGGCAATCAAATTTGTAGGTGCACCGTCATCAACGTTCACGTACTGCTGGTTGACGGTTGACCTACTGACTACCTATGACATAATACGAATGTGTTAATAATAATTATGTTATTGGGCCTTAACAAATCGTTTAGAGAAAGATGCAAGAGATATGGAGAATTCGTTAAGCGAGTACTGCGCAAAGTATAAGGGCATTGACTGGCGTTTTATACCCGCGTACTCTCCCTGGATGGGAGGAGCATGGGAACGGCTGATAAGGTCCATCAAGAATAGTATTGAGTTTACTTTAAGAGGAGTTGTACCTCGAGATGATGTTCTTGTCAATGCTCTACTGGATGCACAAGCACAAATCAATCGAAGACCGTTAACACATCTACCAGTCAACCCAGAAGATCCCCGCCCACTAACTCTAAATTCTATTCTTTTCGGCGACAGCGATAGAGACATCACGGCACCAGGCGTTTTTTCTACCAATGATCAGTGGAGCAGATTGTATAGCAGGCGAGCACAACATCTAATGAAAGAATTTACAAAGCTATGGTACACAGAGTACCTGCCAGAGATAACAAGGCGTTCGAAATGACATAAGGTTACAAGCCCATTGAAAATTGACAGCATTGTCTTAGTAATCGAGCCGGGAGAGGTTAGAGCGGCCTGAAGGATGGGAAGAGTAACGAGCGTTTACCTTGGACCGGACGGAGTCGTTAGAGTAGCAGACGTGCGACTTGCAAACGGAACTATTTTGCCAAAGAGGTCAGTTGGAAGGCTCGCTGTTTTGGATATTGAGTCTTCGCATACAGCTTTAGACGGGGTCCGGGATGTCATCTCGCCAAATTTGTCACATATCAATCTCTAGTTACTCTTCGAAATCATCTCTTCAATTCATAAAATTGTCACATGTAATTCCTAGTTATCATCAAAAAATTAAGTATGCTGTTTCTCGTATTGTCCGTTTGGTGGCAGTCAGTGTTAAAGGAAAAAGCATGCCAACTATTTTCGCCCGTCATTTTCCTGCTCATTTGAAGATCAACCACAGAGGAAGAGAGACCATCCATGAGACAAACAAAGTTGACTTAGTTAAATATATATTTTTTCTTTTTGTAATTTGGAATTAAATACCTATGTAAGTAGTTGAAACCTTTGTAAATTGTAACTAATGAATTTCAATTTCACAGCATATAAAATCACACCCTTTATTTTGCAACGAATGCAAAGATTTTCATTTGGGAATTTAACAAAAGCCGAAGGTCAACAGACTGGTTTACAATTGTAAGCAATTCTTTCAGACACGAAGTTTTTGTTAGCTCCAGTATCAATCAAGAATTTTAAAATTTCGCCATCTCTAGTAACATATTCTAGGTATGGTACGCTAGAGAGGCTTCCGTCGTAAGATTTAGTTCTGCAAGGTAGACTACCTTTGCCAAGGTAGACTATTGTTGCCATCTTCATCCCATGTTTCTGGGTAAGCACTAAAATATTCCTCATTTAATTGTTCCTCTTCCTCTTTTTCTTCTTTCATGTTGTCTTGGTTTGTGATAACATCTATTGCGAAAAGACGTTGCTACTTTCTGGGTAGGTTGTCTGATCCGTTCAGTCTCTTGGTATTACATTCGTTATTTGCTGGTCGGTTCATGTAGTTAATATTTCGGGTTCGAATCGACTGATCCACTTCCATAAGCTAAGGGTAAGATGGCCTAAGAAGTGGTGAGCTGACCTACGTTGGTTTTTGGTTTGGTTAGCGCTGGTTGTTGTACAGTTGAGACTTTTCCATGGGTGTTAATTGAGGATGTACAACTTTTGGTTGGTATTTTGGGGAATACATTTGATTAATCGGAGCAGTGATAGTATCGTTGGAGTTCCTCTGATGTATATGAAAATTCCTAAAATTTAGGTTTTGAAACTCCAAACAAGAGGTATAAGCCTCAGGTAAGGTTTGGGGTTTCTGGATCATTAGCATCTTAGTATATTGATTCAGTTTTTCTTGTACTAAAAATGTAATAATATTTTGTTACTTATATGACTTTAAGGTGCTGTTTTTTATACCCTATTCCATAGAATGGGTATATTGTATTTGGTGTGGAGTTTGTAACATAGAGAAATAATACCGTTAGGTATAGAAAAGTATATATATTCTGACTCAGAATCAAAAGCCTAGTCGATTTAGCCATGTCCGTCCGTCCGTCCGTCCGTCCGTCCGTCCGTCCGTCCGTCCGTCCGTCCGTCCGTATGTATACTCTCTAGAGGTCGCAATTTTTGAGCTAGAAAGCTGAAATTCGGTATATATAATCTTTGGTTCAAGAGTAAGGCTAAGTTCTTGAACCGGCAAAATCCGCCCACAAACACGCCCACAATCGCCATTTTTGTTGAACAACCTCAATTTGGTAAAATTAAATTATGTTTTTTGTACAGTTACGATAAAAGCATTACGCTAAAATTTTGCACACGTAAGCGTAAGGTAAACTTTCTTCCAATTAAATAAAAATATTTTAGTTTAGGCGTGGCTGACGCCCATTTTTCATACAAAACCATCAATATTGTTTTTATAAAATAACAATTGTTATATTAATGCGAAAAACATTAAATTTTGTGGGTATTACTTGCCCATAAACATCTTGTGTATGAAATCAAAAAAATTGATTTTGGGCGTGGCTGACCGCCCACTTTTCACTAGAAACTATTAAAAAATTGTTTTTGTAAATAAACGGTATTTATAATGATTCCGCAAGCCAAAATTTTGCGTCTCTTAATAGAAACTAAAAAGTTTGTATATGAAAAGAAATTTTTGAATTTTGGATGTGGCTTACGCCTACTTTTCATGAAAGAACGAAAAACGTAGTCTCAAATATTTAAGGAACTTCCAATATTCAATTTAAACCTTTTTCCTTCCGTTCGTTATTTGAGAAATATGTCTCTACATTTTCTTGTGTAAATTTTTTCAATACGCCCACTTTTGAAGGCGGGATTTTGATAAAATACCTTTGTTCAGGTAAGATTCTTTAAAAGCTTTTCGATTAAGCTGCAGTTTTACACATATGCCTAAATACTGATCAAAGCTCAGTGAGTGCTTCAAATTTTTCAGACACGCCCACTTTTAAGGGGCGTTTCCGTCAAAAATCGTATAATGCATTAATTTTTTAACGTTTTTTAACTATCGGTCGCAGTTTTGAAGTAAAAAGATGAACACTTAGATTTATATTTCTTTGTTACGTAGTAGAGTGTGGTTCAAGAATTGTTAAAAACACCCATAAACGCTATTTCCATTCAAAATCTAACTTTTAAAAATTTAAGTTTTCCCTTGTTTTGTTCAAATCGATCTGCAAGAATAAAATTGAATGTCACTGAGCTCATACTAATTGCCTTGGCAATAAAAAGTTTTAACTTTGGGCGTGGCGCACGCCTTTTTTACTGTGCCAGCACTAATTGAACATCACGCCACACAAAATTAATGTTATTGAATTTTTTTCTGTCTGCTAAAAAAGAATTTTGTTTCTGAAACTGAAATATCGGCTGGCTGCGGCCTGCGGGAGGCAGACGCATACACATACAAAAATATAGGGAATAGGGTATCCAACAGTTCGCTGCAAACGTACTGTAGCTCTCGCTTATGTTTATTCTTAAATTATGTTGTTCTTACAGCAAAATTTTCTGCATCGTTGGGGTGCCGTTGATATCCTTTTTACTTTCGTTACTGGGTGACGGCTGGTCTACGGTTTGAATGCACTATGGTTCTTCCTTTTTTTTGTAAATCCTCTTTGTTTCAAGAATGTTTTTTGTTCAGTTTTTGATTCGCTGAGCGTCAAAATAAAATTCGATTTTATAATGTTTTGGTAGGGCGGTTCTTATGTAACACCTGTCAATTAATTTATAATTTTCACGTAGGACGGTTCTAATGTTACCCCGGTCACGGTTAATTGATTTTTAAGCAAAGATTTTTGTACTTAAGTTTTCCGTAGGACGGTTCTTATGTTACGCCAGTCACGGTTAAATCTTTAAGCAAAGATTTGTGTACACTTAATTTTTTGTGAATACTTTTCGCGAATCACTTAATTTTTTGTGAATACTTTTCGCAAATCACTTAACTCTTTGGCACGGCCGTTCTTATGCGGCAGCTTGTTGCGTTTTAAATATTTTTTCGCGAAGCCGTACATGTACTATGTGGTTCTTACGTTTACACAATCGTTAACGTGGTAATTTTGCTCGGGCCGTGAGGGTTCTTATTCACACGTACTTTGTGTTCTTACGTTTACAAGATCGATACGCAGTAATTTTGCTCGGGCGCCAGTTATCGAGTGTCTTCCACTCGAGGGTAAAAAAAACACAATTTCGTTCTGTTCCAGACTAAGAAGTAAAAAGTTTATTTTATTTCACATTTATTTATATTACAAATATTGATTCGTTAGCAAAAATATGCTTAACTTAGTTTGACCTGAAATTACTTTATTAGCATAAAATATGAAATGCTTATGGAATTGTTTCAGTTTACAAAAAATAAGTATTTGTATTCATAATTGATTATGATAACAAAAAAATACAGAATGCTTGACATAAATTGAGTTGGATTTGGAACAGGATCGGGAATTGGGAAGGAAGTGAGGTGTCGTGTTAACTTGCATGTGCACATGCAACCACCGAAAACAAAACGTGATTGGTTTTCTCCTCCTTGCTGATATTCCACCTACATTATACCTGCTAGGTATTATCTATTATACCTACGGCGCGGCGCTAGCCACTGCTTGACACATTCATTGTCAATTAAGTGTGTATTTCACTCACAGTGGAATTGCGAAACCCATTATTACGCAATAATTATTCAAATTGTTGACCTGCATTCACGTAATGCATTTATCTTAGGACTTCATTACATATCCAAAAATGCATTTAAAAATGTTTTTCTAGCAACAACACATATTTCTACAACGACCTTGCCAACAAAAATACTCGTACAATCCAAAATATGTTTTAATTCTATACGCAAGATCATTTATAACCTACCTATTTCTTCTATCAAAATAATAAGAACCTGCTACAAGAGATGAACCAAAAAAAATATATTTTTATAATCAAATAGGTAACCTAAAACGAGATTTGGTAGCGGCATTTTCTCGAACTGCAGCCTTCTATGTGTGCGTGATTTGGGAATTTTACTGGTAAAAAATGTAAAATAGACCACTTTAAAAAAATTAAAAATAATGTGACAAAAATACCTTTGATTTTTATTGCAACTAATACTCAAAATACCAAAAAAAATATGTTGGAATTGTGTTGGCTCCCCATCCCTCACAACGGCACTACAAATATTGTTATATTTAAATGCGTTTTTAAATATGCAGCAATTTTTTTTTTTTTTTTCAAAAACGATATTAGATAAAGGATATTATGGTTCTTTGAATAAAAAAATATTTATAAACAAAAGAAAATCTACCTTCATTCCCCAGGGAAAAGCGCAAAATATTGAAAAAAAAAAACAATGTTCAAAACAATAATTGTTCTCATATATATATATAAAAACACGTAACTGCATATATCCCTTGGCTAAGGAAATAAATTAATTTGAGTTCGCTACCTGTTATACTATGGAAGTTTTATCAAATATTGCATTCATACTAAAATGCAAATTTGCCCTATTTTTCATAGTTTTGTATATTTTTTGTCGGATATTAATTAATAAATATAAATAAAAAAACAACGACATTAAGTTTTCAGATCTATTAACTCTGGGAAAAAAAATTTTAAAAAATAAAAAGCTATATTTAACCCCCCCCCCCCCTCCCACCGATTTCAGCAAATGCTTACCTAAATTTGATGATATTTTGATGTTCTTAGCGGTTTTTGGGAGCAAACATTTTTTGTACAATTTATATGACTACAAAAACATTTTCACCAATATATTTCCAATCAAAAACTATTTATTTCATTTAAATATTTTAAGAATTGCAAACGCTACAGAGCTTAGCGCAAAGCACCAATCAATTTTTTAATGGGAGATCTACCCTTAAATCACCGACGTACGATCAATATGTTATCAAGAGAAGTGTTATTCATAAAATCAACTACTTTATCGAAATTGTTTCGCCAATTATTGCAACTTAATAAATAGGTATAATATAATAGTTTAAATTGTAGCTAACCATATGAAAAATAATTTTTTATTCAATAATTTTAAAATTAATTAGATTACCCCATTAAGATTTTTTGATCCCGTACCAAATACCCCCACTGGCTTTTCCATACAAAATTGATCTTATCGCAGGTTTAAACATTACTTTAAAATCTTTGAAATATTTTAGAAATTCAATTTGATTCTTTTCTTCAATAAAAGTTTCTATTGAATAATAATTATAGCATCGAGTTTTTGTATATTTTGTATAGGTCGATTGGGATAGTTTTTTCAATACGAATAATCTTGAAACCAACTTCTTCAAATTTAGAAACAAAATTGAAGAAGCTAAAATTGGTTTTGTGCCAGTGAAAAGAAGAGTTATTAATTCTAAACCAGTTTGGTTCATTAAGAGGTTAAACAATTTAAAAAATAAACTCTTAAAGCTTCAAAAAAAGTGTCAATCCAGTTCGGTTTACCGAGAGCAACTCAAAAATTTAAGGAAAGAGTACGAATTACTCAAAAAGTTTTTGTATAGCCAGTATATGTGGGGCTTAGAAATGAAAATAAAATCAAATTTTGTATTGGAAAAGTCAAATTCATATACAAGCTTTAGCCATGAACCAATTACATGCTTGATCAATTGCTCTTAACTGAGAAAGAAGTTTTGGATGAACTTTCAACTCTAGATAATAATAAGAAACCTGACAGTAACGAAATTGCTCCCTTATTTTTAAAGCAATGTAGGTGCAGTCTCTCCAAGCCCCTTTTGAAATTATTCAATTTATCCCTTAGTCTAGGCCAATTCTTGAATGTTTGGAAAACCTCAATTATTACACCAATTCATAAATCAGGTTCTAAGCAGGATGTCCTTAATTATCGACCGATTTCAAAGCTTCAAACTATTCCAAAAGTTTTTGAAGCCATTGTAAAAAAAACCGATTTATGAAAATATCAAGCAAGGGATTTCTGATAAACAACATGGGTTTGTAAGCCAACGATCAACCACATCAAACTTATCCCTTTTTTCAAATTTTTGTACAAAGGGGATGGAACGTGGTAGCCAGGTAGATGTCATATACACAGACTTTTCAAAAGCTTTTGACAGAGTGCAACATGATATATTAATAAAGAAACTTAAATACCTAGGTTTTCACTCCCAGTTGTTGGACTGGTTAGAACAATATCTGAAAGAACGTACACAGTCTGTGAAAATTGGATGTAAGCCTTCAAAGATAATTCAAAATCTATCAGGAGTTCTCCAAGGAAGCCATTTAGGACCATTGTTGTTTGTTTTATTCATTAATGATCTTCCCCAAGGCATAAGATTCTCGGAAAACCTTTTATTTGCAGATGATTTAAAAATATTTAAACACATCAAATGTGCACTGGATTGCAGTCTTTTACAAGTTGATTTAGATAGTATTTTCAATTGCCTTCATCTCAATATATCGAAGTGTAAGCAAATGTCTTATAACTACTAGATCTCGAAATCCTATTCTTTTTGATTATAAGATACAAAACACAGTTCTTGAGAAAGTTTCAGTTTTTAAAGATTTAGGAGTAGTTTTTGACACCAAATTGGCTTTTAATTATCACTATGATCATATTATTTCAAAGGGCAATAAAATGCTCGGGTTTTTAATGAGAAATTCGAAGGAATTTTCGGATCCGCATACCTTGAAAGTATTATATTTCTCATTGGTGAGGTCTTCTTTGGAATAAGGGTTCTGCATTTGGTCCCCAATATATGCAGTAAGCGTTAATAGAATAGAGGCTGTTCAACGTAAATTCACTAGGTATGCTCTTCGGAAACTGAACTGGTTCGACAATAATATGCCCTCGTATCATCAGAGGTGCCTGCTTTTAGGCCTGAAGACACTTGAAATAAGAAGAAAACATAGTCTTGTTCTATTGGCTAGAGATGTTCTATGTAATCATATTGACTGTTCTATGCTTCTTGCTCTTTACCCAATTTTTGCTCCTTCAAGACCTCTTAGAGAAAGACAAATCTTTGTTTATTTACCGTTTATTTAATTTTATACCTAAATTATTTACTATATAAAGATTATTTATTGTTATTTTATAAAACATTATTAGAAAATGTATGTAAGTCTACAAGAGAATATACTCGATAGATGGAAATAAATAAATAAATAAATAAATAAATACTTACAAAAATCTGGTTGTAAAAGCTTACTTTTGAGACCAGTAATATTATAAGAACATAATAGTTTTTGAAAAGTAATTGAATTTATGGCAGACGACAGAATTTACCTATTGTGTTTTATCCCTAACAGGATGCGAACTCTGAATCAAAGGTGGCGCTCGCTGCGATTGGTGGCCAAAAGAAGCACAATTTGGAACCGGAGCTAGTTTTACTAGTTAGAAATGTCACCGAAAAGTCCAATAATGAGTGACATATGTGCTGCCGATTTGACAACTAAGCCTCGCAAGACTTTGTAAACAAAAAGTTGGTTGTTTATTTGTAATTTGATGTCTCCTTTAACAAAAATTTTGATCTTTGGATTTATCTGCAGCAGTTTGTTTTTTGTTTCAATTAGCGATTGTCTTTTTTCCGGGATAAAAGCGATTGTTCGCGAAATATGCTTATTCCGGAGCCTTTGAGTTTGTGCGAGGCATTAATAAGTTTTTCGTTGATCGCCGCTGTTGGAAGTTCCATGATGACAGTTCCTCTTTCAGTATTTTTGTTGCGTATTTGTCTGGAGCTTTAAAATTGGATTTCTTCGCCTGAATTTAACTTCAGAAGACCCGTGCAAGTCTGTTTTGCTAATTGGATTGCATCCGTTTCTGAATCTGAAGGAAGGTGTACCACAATAAAACTTATCGTTTGATTTCCGTGAAAGAATTTCTAATTGGGTTCCAAGAAGGTCGCAGCTTTCCGTCATGGCAGGGAGTTGATTGTTGAGTTTAGTGTTAAGTGCCTTCAAAGAAATTTGCTCGAATGTCAAAAAGTCATTTTTTGTGGCTAGATCTTTAAGCCATTCTTCCAGGCTCTCGTTTAAGTTCAGCAATTGATAATTATTTTTTTTATTTAATTGATAATTCTCCTATTCCCATGATTTACGTTTTGGTATGAGAAATTTTTGTATTGGTAGTGTTTTGCTCGGGTGAAATTTCAATTAAGTTTCGCTTGCGGTTTATCGGCGAGTGTTTGTGTCAAATCGATTTCAAAGCAATGCGGAAAATCTTTTCAAAAGCTTTAATTTCAGTAAAAATTTAACAAATAAATTGCGGAGTTTAGTTTAAAGTGGTTAATGAATCTTATGTCGTGTTTTTTCTTAGAAAATAACTTTAATTTACGATTAAATTAAAAAAATAACGAGATCTTCAACATTTTTTGCAATTTTACTTTTACAAATGAAACGTCACAAATATTGAAATATTATTATTTTTAATCGAACGCGAGTGATTGATTTTTCTTATACATTATTGATTGTGATCAAACAGAGTTGCCATTTTAATTTTAAAGAATTGCATATGTTGGAATTTATTTTTTTTATGAAATTGTTTTTGAATATATATACAATTAGTAATAAGATAATTAATATTGTAATACTTTTTGAAAACATATGAAATATATTTTTGATTATTTTTGAATATACATATAGTTTTCTTTTCAAAATGGAATTTGAATAAATCTAAAATAAAGGATGAGGAGGAGAGGTTAAGGAAGTGATGATCTCGCGCGGGTGCGGCGGTGCGTGGTTCCGCGTAACGTTGCGCCGAGCCGCCGCACCGCCACGCCGCCGTGCCCGCCGCGAAGCTCGTGACGTGCCTCCTTCCCCACGGACTCCTGAAAAGTTATATTTTTTAATCTTGTTTTTCATTCTATACAGAGGTATTTCCCTTTTTGTTTATCCTTCTGAACAAGAAGGAAAGGAAAAGTTACTCAACTATTCTAACATACATTGACATCTAAAAGCATAATAGTATGAGGTAGCACTTCAGAACGTTTAATTGAAAAAATAACATATGCAAACCACTATTTTCTAAAAAAAAAAAATATTTGCCACAACTTATAAAATGCGATATTAAGCGAAATGAAATAAGTCCTAAACCTAACATTTATGAAATAACTCCTAACATAATTTTTAGTGAAATATTTCCTAATTGGTATTTATTTCATTTGCATAATTGTAGGAGTTATTTAATTATGAAATAGCTCCTAACTATAAACAATGTAGGAAGTCCTAACTTTGACGAAAATAAACCTAACATTTAGGTGTTTCTTCATTTGTAATAACACCTAGATTTGTATGGAAAAGTTAGGTTTTATTTCACATTTATTTATATTTGATATTTATTCAAATTAAAGAAACAGCTGTACATCAAGAATAACTTATAAATAGTACAGGACATATTACATTTGTATTAGGGACTAGCTGCCCCGACGGACTCCGTCCCACTAATTATTAGGCGAAATTAGAATAAAATCAAGTTTAAATTGAATTTAATTATATTATTTTGTATTAAAATCTAAAAAAGGATAAAACAATGATCTTATTCAATTTAAGGCTGCCTGATACACAAAACTATTTCTTTTCTTCCCCGGAGCGTAAATGAAGAGTGAGGATGGTTTCCCAGCTCGTGAACACGCCACATATAACTGACCATGTGAGAAGCATGTCATTTTTAGATTTGTTCCGCACACTTCCAGCAACTGCCCTTGTGATTAGTTAATGGCCATCGCAAAAGCAAGTTTCATTGGGAATTTAATGCGTTTAAACAGGAACGGCAAATCGGTTGAAGTCAAAGGAAATCTCAGAATCCCATTGTTCATAAGCTTCATCACATAGCGTTCCATTGCATAGTTTTGGGGCATGAAGATTTCTTAGCATAATAAAGACACATCCAACTTTAAGACGCAAATGATTAGGCGGCATGGCATGCCAGGCAAATCCAAAGAGTTTAGGAATTCCACTGGATAATTCACAACTTCGTCCTCGATTTTTATGAAAACAGTTCTCCTTGAATTAGATTTTGGATTGTCCAATTCAAGATTAGCTTCAATATTTTTTGCTGCTAAGATTGCACGTGCGCTCAACCAACCGAAGTTGCGGTTATTTTGACCAATATTCGGATATACGTCAATGATGAGTTCATCTTTCGTTGAAGCGAATTGGCAAATTACATTTTGAATCGATGTATGTATCTACCGGAATTCGAACATTTCCGATTCTTAACAGTTTTTTGAAGAAAACTTCTGCGGTTCTATCCTGTTCTATCCGGTTTTTACGTTGCTATGCAATTACAATGACTTGAGACATGCGTTTAATTCATCAGCCGCTGTTCATTTCGGAATCACAGGAATTTGCCGGAAGTCGATCGCCAACAGTATCAACACGCCATCAAAGCGACGATTATTGCTGCGCAAATCTTTCAATGAGCGATTGAGTGCTTCTAATGATCGTTTGTGTGCCATTGTGCACTCATTCCTTATGATCAAGTGCTAAATGGGCCGTTCTTCCCCCTGCGAGAGCTAACAAACAAAAGGCAGCTGCTTTTTTAAAATCAACTTAAAAAACAGTACAAACTTATTATTACCAATCAATTACAATAAATTAAAAAAAAATTACCTTACTTACTTTTTTATAATAGTCTAAGAGCCCACAGCAAATTTTGGGAGTGTAAAAGTCCCGAAAAATATTTATATCAATGGATAGATCTTGCATTGCTAGACATGGAAATCAAAGTCTGGCAGTCAAAGGTGGGGGAAATTGTGAGTAATACTGCATCAAAAACGGGATTTTATCGACTTTTTGGATTCTCATTTGGCTCACCTAATTTTTTTTGGAAATCTAAATTTGAGCCACCCTTAACACGAATACCTATATGAGTCCCAGACGTTTTAAGCGGGACAAAGGGGCTGCCAGACGATCCCAAAAATTCCCAATTACCGACTTTTTGGATTCTCGTTTGGCTCACCTAATTTTTTTTGGAAATCATAGATTAAGCCCCCCTAAGCACGAATATATGAGTCCCAGACGTTTTGAGTGGGACAAAAAGGCTGCCAGACGCCCCCAAAAATTCCCAATTATCGACTTTTTGGATTCTCGTTTGGCTCACCTAATTTTTTTTTGGAAATTATAGATTGAGCCCCCCTTAGCACGAATATATGAGTCCCAGACGTTTTGAGTGGGACAAAGGGGCTGCCAGACGCCCCCAAAAATTCCCAATTATCGACTTTTTGGATTCTCTTCTGATATTTAATTTTTTGCCAATTGTTTTTATTTTCCAATTTCGTGTATATCGCAGCGTTGCCAAGAAGTAATGCTTTGGACTCATAAGCTTTTCGAATTTTACCTTGAATCGTTTTCTGCAACATGGTTAATAATAAAACAATACGTTAATTGCACACACGACACACCAGATAAAGTCAGCTTATAAACAACAAATGGAAACAAGCAATTATATTTAAAAAAAAAACATGGTTGTCTGTAAAGTCGGTTTACGGACGATAATTTTACGTGATAACCAGTTCTTAAAACACTTCAACCTACCTACAACCACCCACCATTCTTTAATTTTGTTCACCCCTTGAACACCAACCTCCCGCCACATACATCAACAAACCAACAGCCCACCATTTTTGAACATTTTTTCCTCCTCTACCACACAGTAAATCCCCCCTTCCTAACCACTACCAATCACACACACCAACTACACCCAACCACCCACTATTTTCGACAATTCCACCCCCCACCCTACACCAAATTCAACCACCCACTCCACCTACAACCACCCCCAACTACCCACCACAACTATTTTTGTTCCACTACTCCCCCCCCCCCAATCCCAACTACCCATTCCAATACAACCACTGGCCATTCACCCACAAATTTTAACATTCCCCCAACACCAAATCACCCCCCAACATTACCAACCACCCATCCCACCTACAGCCACCAACCAAAGACCCAAAGTTTTTGACAATTCCCCTTACACCTTATCACCCTCCCTCCCCCCCCTTACAACCACCGCCAACTACCCACCCCACCTACAACAGCCAATCAACCACCCACCATTTGTGACATTTTTTATTTATCCCTTAACCCAAACACCAATCTACCACCCCCACATACAACCAACAGCCCACCATTTTTGAAAATTTGTTCCTCCTCTCCCACACAATAAAGCCAGCCCTTCCTAAATACCACCAATCACCCACCCACTATTTTTGACAATTCCCCCATGCACCAAATTCAACCACCTACTCCACTTACAACCACCTGCTACTCACCCACCATTTTTGACAAATTTTTTTTCACCCCCCACCCCCTCCCCAGTACAACTATTTTTGGCAATTCCCTTCACTATACCCTCAACACCAATCCAACCACCTATAACACCTACAACTTGCCACTCACCCAACACCACCAACCACCCATCACACCTACAGCCACCAAACAACCACCAACCATTTTTGACAATTATTTTTCCCTCACTCCCTCCCAACACAAAATCCCCCAGATCCAACCACCTACAGCCACCAAGGAACCACCCATTAGCTTTGACAATATTTATCTTACCACCCAAACCAGCTACAACCACCCACCATTTTTGACGATTTTTCCTCTTCCGGACACTACCCCACCCCCCCGCCTGGCCCACACACACTCCAACCACAACCAACCAACCACCCAACACCCTCCCCTCCGACTTTATCGACTTTCTAGGCTATGAAAGCAGCTAGGTAACGTGACTGTGACTGTGACTGTGACATTTTTCTGTGCGTGCTGCCCATATATTCCAAACCGATTTATTTGACGTTATCACGTCAAAAAAATAAACTAAATTCCGTGGCCTAGTGCGTTTCGCTGACTCTCCGAAGTAATAATATGCATTTCATAAAATAAAAAAGTCGATAATTGGGAATTTTTAGGGGCGTCTGGCAGCCCCTTTGTCCCACTCAAAACGTCTGGGACTCATATATTCGTGCTAAGGGTGGCTCAATCTATGATTTCCAAAAAAAATTAGGTGAGCCAAACGAGAATCCAAAAAGTCGATAATTGGGAATATTTGGGGGCGTCTGGCACCCCCTTTGTCCCACTCAAAACGTCTGGGACTCATATATTCGTGCTAAGGGTGGCTCAATCTATGATTTCCAAAAAAAATTAGGTGAGCCAAACGGGAATCCAAAAAGTCGATAATTGGGAATTTTTGTGGGCGTCTGGCAGCCCCTTTGTCCCGCTCAAAACGTCTGGGACTCATATATTCGTGTTAAGGGTGGCTCAAATTTTGATTTCCAAAAAAAAATTAGGTGAGCCAAATGAGAATCCAAAAAGTCGATAAAATCCCGTTTTTGATGCAGTATTACTCACAATTTCCCCCACCTTTGACTGCCAGACTTTGATTTCCATGTCTAGCAATGCAAGATCTATCCATTGATATGAATATTTTTCGGGACTTTTTCACTCCCAAAATTTGCTGTGGGCTCTGGGTCTATAATATATTGCTATTGTTTTACTAGAAAAATCAATCAAAAATTATGAAAAATATCATGAGAAATGACAAAAAATATTCTTTATTGTCAAACGGAATGAACTTGCAATGATATACATATGTACATTAGTTCGAAAATATAAATTACTTTCCACGAAAATAAGTGAAAATTAACTAAAAAATTAAATGTGCACCTGCGGTGCCACCTGTTAACAATTCTTTAAATTTCTTTTTTCTTTAACCTTAACTTTGCAATTACGGACAAACAGACAGATGTAAATGCCTAATTCGGTTCAGTAGTTTTTAATTTCAATGCACCTGCAGCGTCACCTGTTAAATCTTTTCCGACTTTCTTTTTCATAAACCTTCACGTATCAATTACGAACAAACCCACAGAAGGAAGTATCCTATTCGGTCCAGTTGTTTTCAAGTTTTAAGTGGACGAACCATTTTAAAAATCCATTTTTATATATGTATATAAGATATTGTGAGAATGTGGACAGTATATTAAATTACAATAAGAGCAAAATGTGAATACTTATACATAAAGACCAATTTAGTAAAATTCAAAAAGTTTAGAGACAAAGCCGCAAGAAGAAGAAGGGATAAAGATACAAAATTATATCAGTTCAGTTCGAGAAATGTTCAAAACAAAGTTGATGAAACAAAGTTGACCTCAAGTGACTGGGAAGATTATTCCACAGTCTTATAGCATAAACGAAGAATTGCCTCCGTGATGTCAAACAGGTAATACTTGCAGATCGCAACAAAGTAAATCGATTTGACGAACAAAAATAAAGCTTCTTGTTAAACAGATAGTTTGGAGTTTTGTTAACAATAAGTTTGAAGATAAAAGAACAACGCCGATATTTGAAGAAAGTTTCTAGGTTACAATTTAAAAGTTGATGAGCCTGAGATGAAACGTGGTCGAAAAAACCGACAATATAATAAAACAGACGGCAAATCATTAATGGACATAGACAACAGTAAAGGCCCAAGTATTGATCCTTGAGGGACACCGATATAAATAGGAAGGAACGAAGACATTTTATCGGTACAGGAAACAACTTGCATGCGATTGGTCAAATATGAGTAAATAAGGCTTACAGTTGGGTTAGAGAAATTAAAATAAGTCACCAATTTATCACAGAGAATATTAGGGTTAACGCAATCAGATACCTTAGAAAAGTCTTGTAAGGTTAAAACTGTTGTATAATTTTTGTCTAAGTTTTGTCCTATATCTTCAGAGACTTTTAAAAGGGCTGAGATGTAGCTGTGTCCAGATCGAAATGCGGGTTGGAGAGGGTTAAGAAGACGCAAACCCATGCCCGATTCGCTGAGCAGATTTCCAATGGGCTGTTGCCTCTTGAAAAAATTTAGTCTAGCCAAGAGGCGTATAAATTGAGAAATGCTAAAATTAAAGAGTATAGAAAGAAAACTTTGAATAAAACTCGTTTTTTAAATATCTTATATCTTATTCAAATGCTTTCTTATAAACCATTTATATCAAACTCATTTTTTATATTTTTTTATTATATAAGATAAGAAAATATAAGATTAAATCAAAGAAATATTAATTCAATGAAAAAAGTACGCCACTTTATTGCTTGAATTTATTTTTATTTTAAAGAAAAAAATTATCGAAATCTGCGAAGCGGTTTTTTTTAAATGGCAGAAGACATTTTACATCCAATTCGTGTCAGTTCAAGAAATCCTGATCTTGAGGCTAATGAGGAGATGCATAACCAGGATTTGCTCTTGATCGAAGATATGTGTTACCTCATATGTGCGGCAGTTTGTTAGTCAGGTTAGGAGTGCAAGCGCCAGATCGCGGAGTGAATGACTCATTTAAGAGAATTGGAACGTGAACGTGAACATGATCGATATGAATTAGACCAATCAGTTCAAACGAATGAACTGTTGAACCCAAAATAGAAGAAAGTTTATGATAAATTAATTAATACAATTGATGATGGAAATGGTGGCTTATTTTAAATGGATGCCCCTGTTGGAACAGGAAAGACATTCCTCATGTCATTGATTTTGGTCACTATTCGTGCGAGATCCGAAATTGGGGTAGAAATTGCTCATTCAGCGTTGAAATTAGCCATTAAATCTTCAAACTACTGAACAACCGACATGTAACATTGCAAAACACTCTGCAATGGAAAAATTGTTAGTAGCCTCAAAAATCACGAATGCACAATGGCGCATTGGAAGCTCTTTATCGAACTTTAAAAGATCTGCCCAATTTCGGCGGCTAAAAATAGAGATGTGAATGACTTAAACTTTATAATTGAGAATCAAATCGTTGGTACTCTGCATTCATTCAAATCTATTGACTGTGTAACAAACGAAGATGAAGCCACTAATTATCCAACTGAGTTCTTAAACTCTTTAGATGTACCTGACTTACCGCAGCACAATGTTCAACTGAAGGCGGGCTCGGTAGTCATCAGCTTCGAAATCTAAAACAACCAAAACTACGCGATGGAACGCGCTTGGTGATAAGAAAACTGATGAGTCATGTGATGCCCGCGATCATATTCAACGGAAAATTTGAAGATGAGTTAGTTTTCATTCCGAGGATTCCAATTATCCCAACAGGTATGCCCTTTGAGTTTAAAAGAATTCAGTTCCCAATTCATCTTGCCTTCGCCATGACAATTAACAAATCTCAATTCCAATACTTGACTGTTTGTTTTCTCAACCCACGCCCACTTCGCTGAGCAGATTTCACAATAAAAAAAAGTCGTACAATTTTTCAATTCGTCAGGCTGGAGAAATGCTAATACTTAAGGAATAAAGTGCGTTTTTAAGATTTCTAACATTTTATTCCAATGCTTTCTTATAAACAACATTTTTTGTATTACCATTTTTCAAATAAATAAAAAGTGCGAACGGTTTCCCTACTCTAGAACACCCAACATACAGTTGACCATGAGAAATCAATACCGCAAATTTTCAAAGACTGACCTTGGGCTTTATTTATAGTGATGGCAAAAGCAAGGCGAATAGGAAATTGATGACGTTTAAAATCAAATGGCAAATCAGGTGGAATGATTAGAATTCTGGGGATCTAAACATCTTTCCCTTTATATTTGCAACTAAGAATGGTAGCTTTAATTAGATTGTTCATTCACTTTTTTACAGCTAGTCTAATACCATTGCAAAGTTGAGGTTGATTAATATTACTCAGCATTATAATCGGGGCTCCAATTCTTAGAGCTAAATAATGAGGTGGCAGTCCCGGTAAATCAATCGAATTCAAAAGTTCCGTCTGATAATTCACTACGTCATCCTCATTTATAATTGCATCAACTCACTTGTTGGCAACAAATTGTCCATCTATTTCTTCTAAAATAGATGCATTAATTTCAGCGACATCTTTATTTTTGCCTTTAGCTCTTTCATTCACTTAACCAAGTACGATTTTTATAA
This sequence comes from Platycheirus albimanus, assembly GCA_916050605.2. Classification (NCBI taxonomy): domain Eukaryota; kingdom Metazoa; phylum Arthropoda; class Insecta; order Diptera; family Syrphidae; genus Platycheirus; species Platycheirus albimanus. The sequence goes on along the minus strand of OU696696.1, from coordinate 99,207,846 downwards.
TTCTCCGCAATACTTGGAAACACACTTTGAACCAATTCTTTCTTTGAATTCCTTATACAATAGAAATCAATAGAAACTATCAACATCAACGGACATTTTTACATTTCCACTATCCAACAGCTGCTTTGAAAATTCTGCATCAGATGGATCACTTTAGTGAGTGTTTTAATATATATCCACAAAGGAGAACATTTAAGGCATTGACATCCGCAGTAGTCGATCGGGGTATGACCGGCAAAGTTTGTCTGAAGTCACCCGCTAACAATATCATTGCGCTGCCAAATATTACTTGGCTACCTCGCAAATCTTTCAGAGTTCGATCTAAGGCTTCAAGTGACTTTTTGTGTGCCATGTACACTCATCCCATACAATAATTTTACACTGTTGCAAGACTTTGGCCATTGCCGACGTTTTAGAAATATTACATGTAGGCGCTTCGTTAACCTGGATGTTTAAAGGCAATTTAAGTGCAGATTGCCCTGTACGACCACCATTAAGTGATTGCATACTGGCAAGTGCATTTGCAACATATGCAACATACGTAGCATACATGGTATTATTTTTTTTACAGACAAACCTGGTGCAAATAAATACCTATTCGGCAAAAAAAGAATCATTAAATTTGGTGTTGTCAAACTCGAGATATAAATGCATTTGTTGCAAATGTTGTATATTATATGTTTCATAATGATTCACAATTATGCATACATTTCAGTTATGATCAATTATTGAATTTGTTGATTAGTTGATTGCATGGAGGCAAGTGCATTTGCAACATATGCAACATACGTAGCGTACACTGTATTATTTTTTTTACACAAAAACCTGGTGCAAATAAATACCTTTTCAGAAAAAAAAAAGAATTATCAAATTCGGTGTTGTCAAACTCGAGATATAAATGGTCAAACATAAATCAAACTCATTTTTATATATATAGATATAAGATATTGTGAGAATGTGGACAATATATTAAATTACAATAAGAGCAAAATGTGAATACTTATACATAAAGATCAATTTAGTAAAATTCAAAAAGTTTAAAAACAAAGCCGCAAGAAGAAGAAGGGATAAAGATACAAAATTATATCAGTTCAGTTCGAGAAATGTTCAAAACAAAGTTGATGAAACAAAGTTGACCTCAAGTGACTGGGAAGATTATTCCACAGTCTTATAGCATAAACGAAGAATTGCCTCCGTGATGTCAAACAGGTAATACTTGCAGAGCGCAACAAAGTAAATCGATTTGACGAACAAAAATAAAGCTTGTTAAACAGATAGTTTGGAGTTTTGTTAACAATAAGTTTGAAGATAAAAGAACAACGCCGATATTTGAAGAAAGTTTCTAGGTTACAATTTAAAAGTTGATGAGCCTGAGATGAAACGTGGTCGAACCTTCGAAGGTTGAAAGCGAACCGGGCAATGGCATTAAATGCTACCTTTAGCTTACGAAGCGATTGAGTCAGGATCTGCAAATATCTCACACCCATATGATAGTATTGGTATAATAAGCGATTTTACCAGCTTTAATTTAACTTCAGTAGGTAGAATTGATTTGGTAACAGCCAGTCCTCGAAGTGAAGCATACATTTTGGAGATGACAGTATTTATATGGGTATCCCATGTTAGACTGTTATTAAAAGTTATACCAAGGTTTTTTGCATTTGAGACATATTCGATTTGGCAGGTATTTAAAAAGAGGGGAGAAAAGTTTTGAAAGTTTATTTTTACATATAGGGATTGCTTTTGTTTTTTCGGGATTAAGTTAAGTCCATTGCGATTAGATCAATCGAATACTGAGCGTAAATCAATGTTCATTTTATCTACAGCATCTTCAATCTTCCCGACAGGGAAGCTTTTACACAATTGAACATCGTCATCGTAAATATGAAACCGACAATATGATAAAACAGACGGCAAATCATTAATGGACATAGACAACAGTAAAGGCCCAAGTATTGATCCTTGAGGGACACCGATATAAATAGGAAGGAACGAAGACATTTTATCGGTACAGGAAACAACTTGCATGAGATTGGTCAAATATGAGTAAATAAGGCTTACAGTTGGGTTAGAGAAATTAAAATAAGTCACCAATTTATCACAGAGAATATTAGGGTTAACGCAATCAGATACCTTAGAAAAGTCTTGTAAGGTTAAAACTGTTGTATAATTTTTGTCTAAGTTTTGTCCTATATCTACAGAGACTTTCAAAAGGGCTGAGATGCAGCTGTGTCCAGATCGAAATGCGGGTTGGAGAGGGTTAAGAAGACGCAAACCCATGCCCGATTCGCTGAGCAGATTTCCAATGGGCTGTTGCCTCTTAAAAAAATTTAGTCTAGCCAAGAGGCGTATAAATTGAGAAATGCTAAAATTAAAGAGTATAGAAAGAAAACTTTGAATAAAATTAGTTTTTTAAATATCTTATATTTTATTCAAATGCTTTCTTATAAACCATTTATATCAAACTCATTTTTTATATTTTTTTATTATATAAGATAAGAAAATATAAGATTAAATCAAAGAAATATTAATTCAATGAAAAAAGTACGTCATTTTATTGCTTGAATTTATTTTTATTTTAAAGAAAAAAATTATCGAAATCTGCGAAGCGGTTTTTTTTAAATGGCAGAAGACATTTTACATCCAATTCGTATCAGTTCAAGAAATCCTGATCTTGAGGCTAATGAGGAGATGCATAACCAGGATTTGCTCTTGATCGAAGATATGTGTTACCTCATATGTGCGGCAGTTTGTTAGTCAGGTTAGGAGTGCCAGCGCCAGATCGCGGAGTGAATGACTCATTTAAATTAGACCAATCAGTTCAAACGAATGAACTGTTGAACCCAAAATAGAAGAAAGTTTATGATAAATTAATTAATACAATTGATGATGGAAATGGTGGCTTATTTTAAATGGATGCCCCTGTTGGAACAGGAAAGACATTCCTCATGTCATTGATTTTGGTCACTATTCGTGCGAGATCCGAAATTGGGGTAGAAATTGCTCATTCAGCGTTGAAATTAGCCATTAAATCTTCAAACTACTGAACAACCGACATGTAACATTGCAAAACACTGCAATGGAAAAATTTTTAGTAGCCTCAAAAATCACATCAGGGACGAATGCACAATGACGCATTGGAAGCTCTTTATCGAACCTTAAAAGATCTGCCCAATTTCGGCGGCTAAGAATAGAGATGTGAATGACTTAAACTTTATAATTGAGAATCAAATCGTTGGTACTCTGCATTCATTCAAATCTATTGACTGTGTAACAAACGAAGATGAAGCCACTAATTATCCAACTGAGTTCTTAAACTCTTTAGATGTACCTGACTTACGGCAGCACAATGTTCAACTGAAGGCGGGCTCGGTAGTCATCAGCTTCGAAATCTAAAACAACCAAAACTACGCGATGGAACGCGCTTGGTGATAAGAAAACTGATGAGTCATGTGATGCCCGCGATCATATTCAACGGAAAATTTGAAGATGAGTTAGTTTTCATTCCGAGGATTCCAATTATCCCAACAGGTATGCCCTTTGAGTTTAAAAGAATTCAGTTCCCAATTCATCTTGCCTTCGCCATGACAATTAACAAATCTCAATTCCAATACTTGACTGTTTGTTTTCTCAACCCACGCCCACTTCGCTGAGCAGATTTCACAATAAAAAAAAGTCGTACAATTTTTCAATTCGTCAGGCTGGAGAAATGCTAATACTTAAGGAATAAAGTGCGTTTTTAAGATTTCTAACATTTTATTCCAATGCTTTCTTATAAACAACATTTTTTGTATCACCATTTTTCAAATAAATAAAAAGTGCGAACGGTTTCCCTACTCTAGAACACCCAACATACAGTTGACCATGAGAAATCAATACCGCAAATTTTCAAAGACTGACCTTGGGCTTTATTTATAGTGATGGCAAAAGCAAGGCGAATAGGAAATTGATGACGTTTAAAATTAAATGGCAACTCAGGTGGAATGATTAGAATTCTGGGGATCTAAACATCTTTCCCTTTATATTTGCAACTAAGAATGGTAGCTTTAATTAGATTGTTCATTCACTTTTTTACAGCTAGTCTAATACCATTGCAAAGTTGAGGTTGATTAATATTACTCAGCATTATAATCGGGGCTCCAATTCTTAGAGCTAAATAATGAGGTGGCAGTCCCGGTAAATCAATCGAATTCAAAAGTTCCGTCTGATAATTCACTACGTCATCCTCATTTATAATTGCATCAACTCACTTGTTGGCAACAAATTGTCCATCTATTTCTTCTAAAATAGATGCATTAATTTCAGCGACATCTTTATTTTTGCCTTTAGCTCTTTCATTCACTTAACCAAGTACGATTTTTATAATTCTCCGCAATACTTGGAAACACACTTTGAACCAATTCTTTCTTTGAATTCCTTATACAATAGAAATCAATAGAAACTATCAACATCAACGGACATTTTTACATTTCCAATATCCAACAGCTGCTTTGAAAATTCTGCATCAGATGGATCACTTTAGTGAGTGTTTTAATATATATCCACAAAGGAGAACATTTAAGGCATTGACATCCGCAGTAGTCGATCGGGGTATGACCGGCAAAGTTTGTCTGAAGTCACCCGCTAACAATATCATGGCGCTGCCAAATATTACTTGGCTACCTCGCAAATCTTTCAGAGTTCGATCTAAGGCTTCAAGTGACTTTTTGTGTGCCATGTACACTCATCCCATACAATAATTTTACACTGTTGCAAGACTTTGGCCATTGCCGACGTTTTAGAAATATTACATGTAGGCGCTTCGTTAACCTGGATGTTTAAAGGCAATTTAAGTGCAGAGTGCCCTGTACGACCACCATTAAGTGATTGCATACTGGCAAGTGCATTTGCAACATATGCAACATACGTAGCATACATGGTATTATTTTTTTTACAGACAACCCTGGTGCAAATAAATACCTATTCGGCAAAAAAAGAATCATTAAATTTGGTGTTGTCAAACTCGAGATATAAATGCATTTGTTGCAAATGTTGTATATTATATGTTTCAAAATGATTCACAATTATGCATACATTTCAGTTATGATCAATTATTGAATTTGTTGATTAGTTGATTGCATGGAGGCAAGTGCATTTGCAACATATGCAACATACGTAGCGTAAACTGTATTATTTTTTTTACACAAAAACCTGGTGCAAATAAATACCTTTTCAAAAAAAAAAAGAATTATCAAATTCGGTGTTGTCAAACATAAATCAAACTCATTTTTATATATATAGATATAAGATATTGTGAGAATGTGGACAATATATTAAATTACAATAAGAGCAAAATGTGAATACTTATACATAAAGATCAATTTAGTAAAAGAAAAAGTAAGAATAGAGATAAGAATGACTTAAACTTTATAATTGAGAATCAAATCGTTGGTACTCTGCATTCATTCAAATCTATTGACTGTGTAACAAACGAAGATGAAGCCACTAATTATCCAACTGAGTTCTTAAACTCTTTAGATGTACCTGACTTACCGCAGCACAATGTTCAACTGAAGGCGGGCTCGGTAGTCATCAGCTTCGAAATCTAAAACAACCAAAACTACGCGATGGAACGCGCTTGGTGATAAGAAAACTGATGAGTCATGTGATGCCCGCGATCATATTCAACGGAAAATTTGAAGATGAGTTAGTTTTCATTCCGAGGATTCCAATTATCCCAACAGGTATGCCCTTTGAGTTTAAAAGAATTCAGTTCCCAATTCATCTTGCCTTCGCCATGACAATTAACAAATCTCAATTCCAATACTTGACTGTTTGTTTTCTCAACCCACGCCCACTTCGCTGAGCAGATTTCACAATAAAAAAAAGTCGTACAATTTTTCAATTCGTCAGGCTGGACAAATGCTAATACTTAAGGAATAAAGTGCATTTTTAAGATTTCTAACATTTTATTCCAATGCTTTCTTATAAACAACATTTTTTGTATTACCATTTTTCAAATAAATAAAAAGTGCGAACGGTTTCCCTACTCTAGAACACCCAACATACAGTTGACCATGAGAAATCAATACCGCAAATTTTCAAAGACTGACCTTGGGCTTTATTTATAGTGATGGCAAAAGCAAGGCGAATAGGAAATTGATGACGTTTAAAATCAAATGGCAAATCAGGTGGAATGATTAGAATTCTGGGGATCTAAACATCTTTCCCTTTATATTTGCAACTAAGAATGGTAGCTTTAATTAGATTGTTCATTCACTTTTTTACAGCTAGTCTAATACCATTGCAAAGTTGAGGTTGATTAATATTACTCAGCATTATAATCGGGGCTCCAATTCTTAGAGCTTAATAATGAGGTGGCAGTCCCGGTAAATCAATCGAATTCAAAAGTTCCGTCTGATAATTCACTACGTCATCCTCATTTATAATTGCATCAACTCACTTGTTGGCAACAAATTGTCCATCTATTTCTTCTAAAATAGATGCATTAATTTCAGCGACATCTTTATTTTTGCCTTTAGCTCTTTCATTCACTTAACCAAGTACGATTTTTATAATTCTCCGCAATACTTGGAAACACACTTTGAACCAATTCTTTCTTTGAATTCCTTATACAATAGAAATCAATAGAAACTATCAACATCAACGGACATTTTTACATTTCCAATATCCAACAGCTGCTTTGAAAATTCTGCATCAGATGGATCACTTTAGTGAGTGTTTTAATATATATCCACAAAGGAGAACATTTAAGGCATTGACATCCGCAGTAGTCGATCGGGGTATGACCGGCAAAGTTTGTCTGAAGTCACCCGCTAACAATATCATGGCGCTGCCAAATATTACTTGGCTACCTCGCAAATCTTTCAGAGTTCGATCTAAGGCTTCAAGTGACTTTTTGTGTGCCATGTACACTCATCCCATACAATAATTTTACACTGTTGCAAGACTTTGGCCATTGCCGACGTTTTAGAAATATTACATGTAGGCGCTTCGTTAACCTGGATGTTTAAAGGCAATTTAAGTGCAGAGTGCCCTGTACGACCACCATTAAGTGATTGCATACTGGCAAGTGCATTTGCAACATATGCAACATACGTAGCATACATGGTATTATTTTTTTTACAGACAAACCTGGTGCAAATAAATACCTATTCGGCAAAAAAAGAATCATTAATTTTGGTGTTGTCAAACTCGAGATATAAATGCATTTGTTGCAAATGTTGTATATTATATGTTTCATAATGATTCACAATTATGCATACATTTCAGTTATGATCAATTATTGAATTTGTTGATTAGTTGATTGCATGGAGGCAAGTGCATTTGCAACATATGCAACATACGTAGCGTACACTGTATTATTTTTTTTACACAAAAACCTGGTGCAAATAAATACCCTTTCAGAAAAAAAAAAGAATTATCAAATTCGGTGTTGTCAAACTCGAGATATAAATGGTCAAACATAAATCAAACTCATTTTTATATATATAGATATAAGATATTGTGAGAATGTGGACAATATATTAAATTACAATAAGAGCAAAATGTGAATACTTATACATAAAGATCAATTTAGTAAAATTCAAAAAGTTTAAAAACAAAGCCGCAAGAAGAAGAAGGGATAAAGATACAAAATTATATCAGTTCAGTTCGAGAAATGTTCAAAACAAAGTTGATGAAACAAAGTTGACCTCAAGTGACTGGGAAGATTATTCCACAGTCTTATAGCATAAACGAAGAATTGCCTCCGTGATGTCAAACAGGTAATACTTGCAGAGCGCAACAAAGTAAATCGATTTGACGAACAAAAATAAAGCTTGTTAAACAGATAGTTTGGAGTTTCGTTAACAATAAGTTTGAAGATAAAAGAACAACGCCGATATTTGAAGAAAGTTTCTAGGTTACAATTTAAAAGTTGATGAGCCTGAGATGAAACGTGGTCGAACCTTCGAAGGTTGAAAGCGAACCGGGCAATGGCATTAAATGCTACCTTTAGCTTACGAAGCGATTGAGTCAGGATCTGCAAATATCTCACACCCATATGATAGTATTGGTATAATAAGCGATTTTACCAGCTTTAATTTAACTTCAGTAGGTAGAATTGATTTGGTAACAGCCAGTCCTCGAAGTGAAGCATACATTTTGGAGATGACAGTATTTATATGGGTATCCCATGTTAGACTGTTATTAAAAGTTATACCAAGGTTTTTTGCATTTGAGACATATTCGATTTGGCAGGTATTTAAAAAGAGGGGAGAAAAGTTTTGAAAGTTTATTTTTACATATAGGGATTGCTTTTGTTTTTTCGGGATTAAGTTAAGTCCATTGCGATTAGATCAATCGAATACTGAGCGTAAATCAATGTTCATTTTATCTACAGCATCTTCAATCTTCCCGACAGGGAAGCTTTTACACAATTGAACATCGTCATCGTAAATATGAAACCGACAATATGATAAAACAGACGGCAAATCATTAATGGACATAGACAACAGTAAAGGCCCAAGTATTGATCCTTGAGGGACACCGATATAAATAGGAAGGAACGAAGACATTTTATCGGTACAGGAAACAACTTGCATGCGATTGGTCAAATATGAGTAAATAAGGCTTACAGTTGGGTTAGAGAAATTAAAATAAGTCACCAATTTATCACAGAGAATATTAGGGTTAACGCAATCAGATACCTTAGAAAAGTCTTGTAAGGTTAAAACTGTTGTATAATTTTTGTCTAAGTTTTGTCCTATATCTACAGAGACTTTTAAAAGGGCTGAGATGCAGCTGTGTCCAGATCGAAATGCGGGTTGGAGAGGGTTAAGAAGACGCAAACCCATGCCTGATTCGCTGAGCAGATTTCCAATGGGCTGTTGCCTCTTAAAAAAATTTAGTCTAGCCAAGAGGCGTATAAATTGAGAAATGCTAAAATTAAAGAGTATAGAAAGAAAACTTTGAATAAAATTCGTTTTTTAAATCTATATATATAAAACTCAATTCATATTTTGTGCGTTTACGTATAACTCACGTAATTTTCAACCAATTTACTTGGTTTTTCTTTTAAACTAAACAGAAGAACAATGCGAAGGACATAGGCCATTTTTTTTCGACGTGCCAACTGTGGACAAAAATTAATAGTTGGTCGGCTCTTAAAATACACTGAAAGCTCACATAGAAAAACTCAAAAATCATTTATTTGAAATATCATTCAATCATCGTTGAAATTTCATAATAATTTTTTGTTGTAAATAAAGTCAAAAACAGGGTTCAACACACAAGTCACGTTTGTATAGCTACTGGTGCAGTTGAAATTTACCGTTTTATTGTGCAAGGTGAAAGTGAGTGTTAATTTTGTAAAAAACGTGTCCATGCCATAAAATTTTCAATAGAATTGAAAATGTTTATTTTTTTTTAATTTGATGATTATTTTTCTTCCGTTATAGAAACTCAGAATTCAATTTAAGTTACATATATGTACATATATTGACGATTTCTCATAGTCAATTTGATTAAATTAAGAACAGAATGCCAAGAAATAGGAGGAGTAATCTTAGCCGACGTTCGAATTCTGCGAGAAGACAAGCAGTATTGAGGGCAGAGCAGAACGAACAGGAGCACGCACAAGAAAACCAAGCTCTTCAAGAACGCATGGCAAGATCACGTTCTCGCCTACGAAATCCAAATAATCCAAATGATTGTAGACAACAGCGTATACATTTATATCGTGCTGCATTCAACTACAATTGCCAGTTAGACTACAGCTCTCATAAGGTTCTTACTATTGGTAAAATGAACATAGTTTGCCAATATTGCAAAGCACTTAAATTCAGTACTGAAACACCAGGTTTGTGCTGTGCAAGTGGAAAAGTAAGATTGCCGCCGTTGAATCTACCACCTGAACCTTTAAGTTCATTAGTTTCTGGCACAACAGCTGAGTCAAAGCATTTCCTGAAATATATTCAGTCTTACAACTCATGTTTTCAAATGACGTCATTTGGCGCAACGAATATCATTACACACGGAAATTTCATGCCCACATTTAAGGTAACTTAACTTCGATCTAAATGCTGAATGGTTCTGCTCATTGGTTCTTCCTCGATACAGATTCAAGGTCAGGTGTACCATAATGTTGGATCATTATTGCCTTATGCTGATGCGAGTTACCAATTTTTGCAAATTTATTTCATGGGTAATCCAATTGATGAACTCAATCAGCGATGTTCAATTTCTTCAAATGTGCGCGAACAAATAGTGTTAAAGTTGCAAGATTTCTTTCATCAGCATAATGAATTAGTACGTCTGTTTAAATCTGCATTGGGCAGAATGCCGTCAGATGATCACAGAGTGGTTATAAGAGGTGATAGAACGCCAGCTGGTCAGCACGCTAGAAGGTTCAATTCACCAACTATTGACGACGTAGCAATAGTCATCGTTGGAGAACAATTTAATGCACGAGATATTGTCATTCATCGTAGAGATGATCATCTACAACGTGTATCAGAACTTAACAGTTGTTACGATCCCTTGCAGTATCCGATTTTATTTTGGCAAGGTGAAGAAGGTTATCACATTCAAATCAAATTACATGATTCATTAACTGGTAATCTATAAATCCATCCGAAATGACGCAAGCAATTCACTATGTGTATGTATATGTGTATGTGTATGTATATGTATATGTGTATGTGTATGTGTATGTGTATGTGTATGTGTATGTGTATGTGTATGTGTATGTGTATGTGTATGTGTATGTGTATGTGTATGTGTATGTGTATGTGTATGTGTATGTGTATGTGTATGTGTATGTGTATGTGTATGTGTTTGTGTATGTGTATGTGTATGTGTATGTGTATGTGTATGTGTATGTGTATGTGTATGTGTATGTGTATGTGTATGTGTATGTGTATGTGTATGTGTATGTGTATGTGTATGTGTATGTGTTTGTGTATGTGTATGTGTACGTGTATGTGTATGTGTATGTGTATGTGTATGTGTATGTGTATGTGTATGTGTAAATGTATTTGTATGTGTATGTGTATGTATATGTGTATGTGTATGTGTATGCATATGTGTATGTGTAAGTGTAAGTGTAAGTGAAAGTGTAAGTGTAAGTGTAAGTGCAAGTGTAAGTGTATTTGTAAGTGTATGTGTATGTGTATGTGTATGTGTATGTGTATGTGTATGTGTATGTGTATGTGTATGTGTATGTGTATGTGTATGTGTATGTGTATGTGTATGTGTATGTGTATGTGTATGTGTATGTGTATGTGTATGTGTATGTGTATGTGTATGTGTATGTGTATGTGTATGTGTATGTGTATGTGTATGTGTATGTGTATGTGTATGTGTATGTGTATGTGTATGTGTATGTGTTTATGTATGTGTAGGTATGTGTATGTGTATATGTATGTGTAGGTATGTGTATGTGTATGTGCATCATAAATCGAAAGTAAGATACTTAATCATGTTTCAAATTCTATTATAGGTGCTCCAACAGATAAAAATGTAAGTGCAATGAACTTTTATGCGTACAGGCTAATGATTAGACAAAATGAAGACAGCCATATTTTTAAATGTCAACGATTATTTCATCAATATGTTGTTGATATGTACGTGAAAATTGAATCGGAGCGTTTGAATTTCGTTCGTTTCAATCAATCGAGACTTCGCGTTGAAGAGTATATACATCTGCGTGATGCAATTAACAGTGATGGCAACGTAAATCCGAATGATCTTGGTGCGCTTACAATTTTGCCATCTTCATACACTGGCAGTCCACGCCATATGCATGAGTATGCACAAGACGCCATGACTTATGTTCGCCATTACGGTCGCCCAGACCTATTTATTACTTTCACCTGTAATCCACAATGGAGTGAAGTTAAAGAGCATTTATTGCCTGCGCAATTGCCTACAGATCGTCACGATATAACGGCACGCGTATTCAAGCAGAAGCTTAAAGCCCTTATGGATTTCATAGTCAAACATAAGATATATGGTGAGATACGTTGCTGGATGTATTCTGTGGAATGGCAAAAAAGAGGCCTTCCACATGCGCACATATTGATTTGGTTGGTCAACAAAATCAGACCAGAAGAAATTGATGACATCATATCAGCTGAAATTCCAGATCAAACAAACGACCCAGAATTATTTGAAGTTGTAACCAAGAACATGATTCACGGTCCGTGTGGTGCGCTGAACGTTAATTCACCGTGTATGGTTGATGGAAAGTGTTCGAAACGGTATCCACGAAAATTGATTTCAGACACTGTTACCGGCAACGATGGATATCCATGTTATCGACGTCGATCAACTGAGGATAACGGCAAGTCAACTACTGTAAAAATTCATAATCAAGATATTGAAGTTGATAATCGTTGGATAGTGCCATATTCACCGTTATTATCGAAGTCATTTAAAGCACACATTAACGTTGAGTATTGCAATTCAGTTAAATCTATCAAGTACATTTGTAAATACATCAACAAAGGAAGCGATATGGCTGTATTTGGTGTAGTTGATTCAAATAAGAATGATGAAATCACTCAATTTCAATTAGGGCGTTACATTAGCAGCAACGAAGCTGTGTGGCGGATTTTCGCATTTGCCATACATGAAAGGTATCCAACTGTTGTGCATTTATCTGTCCACCTTGAAAACGGTCAACGTGTTTATTTTACAAGTGAAACTGCGTTGCAAAGAGCAAATACACCACCAGTCACTACATTGACTGCTTTTTTTGCTTTATGCCAAAGTGACACATTTGCCTGTCAATTATTATACACGGAAGTCCCGCAGTATTACACATGGAATAAATCGACCAAAATTTTTGCGAGACGCAAGCAAGGGAAGCCAATTCCAGGTCATCAAAATATATTTCAAACCGATGCATTGGGAAGACTTTATACAATTCATCCGAGACATGACGAGTGTTTTTATTTACGTCTTCTATTAATCAACGTTCGTGGACCAACATCCTTTGCAAATTTGAAAACAGTTGATGGATTAGAGTGCCCAACTTATCGAGAGGCATGCCGTCGCTTACATTTGCTCGAAGACGATGCTCACTGGGGTTCTACGCTCGCTGAATCGTCAATTATTGCACCGCCTCATCAGATTCGTACACTATTTGCTATAATCATAGCAACGTGTAACCCATCGAACCCATCTGAATTGTGGACAAATTATGCAGATTTTATGACGGAAGATATTTTGAATCGAATGCGTAGAACATCATCGAATCCGCATTTGTTAACAACACCAGAAATGCATAATGAAGCTCTCATAATGATCGAAGATATTTGCCTTACAATTGCAAACAAAGCGTTATCCCTATTAGGCATGCCATCGCCGAATCGTCAATTAGAAGATTTGTATAATCGAGATTTGCTGCGTGAACATGATTTCGATCGCAATGATTTAACTCAATTTGTTCTAACAAATATTCCTAAGTTAAACGCACAACAAAAAGAAGTTTACGACATTTTGATGCGAGCAGTTGCAGACAAAATTGGTGGACTGTATTTCTTAGATGCGCCTGGTGGCACTGGAAAAACGTTCCTTATTTCAACAATTTTGGCTACCATTCGTTCGCAAAATAAAATAGCATTAGCTCTCGCATCATCTGGGATCGCGGCGACGTTGTTGGACGGCGGTAGAACAGCCCATTCTGCGCTCAAGTTGCCTTTGGACATGAACTTCAACGAAAATCCAACATGTAATATTACCAAAACGTCAGGAATGGCCAAAGTGTTGCAACAGTGTGAAATTGTCGTGTGGGATGAATGTCCTATGGCTCACAAGAGATCATTGGAGGCATTAAATAGTACAATGAAGGATATGAGAGGAAATCAACGGCTCTTTGGTGGCGCCTTAATATTGTTAGCTGGTGATTTCCGGCAAACTTTGCCAGTAATTGCTCGATCCACCGCTGCTGATGAGCTTAATGCGTGTTTAAAGTCATCCATTTTGTGGAGATATGTAAGAACACTCACATTAACCACAAATGTGCGTGTTCAATTGCAAAATGATCCAACAGCTAATGAATTTTCAAAACAGTTGTTGAAAATTGGAGATGGAAAAATGCCGATAGACAATGAAACTGGCTTAATAACGTTACCAACTAATTTTTGCAATGTAGTTCAATCAAAAGAAGAACTGATTCGAAAAGTTTTTCCAAACATTGTACAACAATACAAGACACACGTTTGGCTGAGCGAAAGAGCTATATTGGCGGCAACAAATAAGGACGTTAGCGAAATTAATGAGGCCATTTTAAAAGAGATACCCGGCGAAGTGTTCACATATAAATCAGTCGATAGCGTTATGAATGAAGATGAGGTGGTCAATTATCCCACCGAATTTTTAAATTCATTGGATTTACCAGGTCTTCCACCACACATATTGCAATTGAAAGTTGGAGCACCAATCATCATGCTTCGTAATTTCAACCAACCAAAATTGTGCAATGGCACAAGACTTGCGGTTAAGAAGCTAATGACCAACGTTATTGAAGCCACTATTTTAAATGGGAAATTCAAAGGTGAAGACGTTTTGATACCACGAATCCCGATGATACCAACAGACATGCCATTCGAATTCAAACGTTTGCAGTTTCCAGTGCGACTGGCTTTTGCAATGACAATCTTTGCAAGCATGTGGTTTGAATTTGGAAAATAATTGTTTTTCACATGGACAATTGTATGTAGCCTGTTCACGTGTAGGGAAACCTGCTGATTTATTTGTGTTCGCACATGAAGGACAAACAAAAAATATTGTTTATCACAGAGCCTTACAATAAATTAATTTGAAAGACAAAAACAAGTGTTTTCTAATTTAGCAAACAAACAAAGGAAACGTCTAGCGAAGCGGACGGGGTAACGCTAGTATCTTATATTTTATTCAAATGCTTTCTTATAAACCATTTATATCAAACTCATTTTTTATATTTTTTTATTATATAAGATAAGAAAATATAAGATTAAATCAAAGAAATATTAATTCAATGAAAAAAGTACGTCATTTTATTGCTTGAATTTATTTTTATTTTAAAGAAAAAAATGATCGAAATCTGCGAAGCGGTTTTTTTTAAATGGCAGAAGACATTTTACATCCAATTCGTATCAGTTCAAGAAATCCTGATCTTGAGGCTAATGAGGAGATGCATAACCAGGATTTGCTCTTGATCGAAGATATGTGTTACCTCATATGTGCGGCAGTTTGTTAGTCAGGTTAGGAGTGCCAGCGCCAGATCGCGGAGTAATTGACTCATTTAAGAGAATTGGAACGTGAACGTGAACATGATCGATATAAATTAGACCAATCAGTTCAAACGAATGAACTGTTGAACCCAAAATAGAAGAAAGTTTATGATAAATTAATTAATACAATTGATGATGGAAATGGTGGCTTATTTTAAATGGATGCCCCTGTTGGAACAGGAAAGACATTCCTCATGTCATTGATTTTGGTCACTATTCGTGCGAGATCCGAAATTGGGGTAGAAATTGCTCATTCAGCGTTGAAATTAGCCATTAAATCTTCAAACTACTGAACAACCGACATGTAACATTGCAAAACACTGCAATGGAAACATTTTTAGTAGCCTCAAAAATCACATCTGGGACGAATGCACAATGACGCATTGGAAGCTCTTTATCGAACCTTAAAAGATCTGCCCAATTTCGGCGGCTAAGAATAGAGATGTGAATGACTTAAACTTTATAATTGAGAATCAAATCGTTGGTACTCTGCATTAATTCAAATCTATTGACTGTGTAACAAACGAAGATGAAGCCACTAATTATCCAACTGAGTTCTTAAACTCTTTAGATGTACCTGACTTACCGCAGCACAATGTTCAACTGAAGGCGGGCTCGGTAGTCATCAGCTTCGAAATCTAAAACAACCAAAACTACGCGATGGAACGCGCTTGGTGATAAGAAAACTGATGAGTCATGTGATGCCCGCGATCATATTCAACGGAAAATTTGAAGATGAGTTAGTTTTCATTCCGAGGATTCCAATTATCCCAACAGGTATGCCCTTTGAGTTTAAAAGAATTCAGTTCCCAATTCATCTTGCCTTCGCCATGACAATTAACAAATCTCAATTCCAATACTTGACTGTTTGTTTTCTCAACCCACGCCCACTTCGCTGAGCAGATTTCACAATAAAAAAAAGTCGTACAATTTTTCAATTCGTCAGGCTGGAGAAATGCTAATACTTAAGGAATAAAGTGCATTTTTAAGATTGCTAACATTTTATTCCAATGCTTTCTTATAAACAACATTTTTTGTATTACCATTTTTCAAATAAATAAAAAGTGCGAACGGTTTCCCTACTCTAGAACACCCAACATACAGTTGACCATGAGAAATCAATACCGCAAATTTTCAAAGACTGACCTTGGGCTTTATTTATAGTGATGGCAAAAGCAAGGCGAATAGGAAATTGATGACGTTTAAAATCAAATGGCAAATCAGGTGGAATGATTAGAATTCTGGGGATCTAAACATCTTTCCCTTTATATTTGCAACTAAGAATGGTAGCTTTAATTAGATTGTTCATTCACTTTTTTACAGCTAGTCTAATACCATTGCAAAGTTGAGGTTGATTAATATTACTCAGCATTATAATCGGGGCTCCAATTCTTAGAGCTAAATAATGAGGTGGCAGTCCCGGTAAATCAATCGAATTCAAAAGTTCCGTCTGATAATTCACTACGTCATCCTCATTTATAATTGCATCAACTCACTTGTTGGCAACAAATTGTCCATCTATTTCTTCTAAAATAGATGCATTAATTTCAGCGACATCTTTATTTTTGCCTTTAGCTCTTTCATTCACTTAACCAAGTACGATTTTTATAATTCTCCGCAATACTTGGAAACACACTTTGAACCAATTCTTTCTTTGAATTCCTTATACAATAGAAATCAATAGAAACTATCAACATCAACGGACATTTTTACATTTCCAATATCCAACAGCTGCTTTGAAAATTCTGCATCAGATGGATCACTTTAGTGAGTGTTTTAATATATATCCACAAAGGAGAACATTTAAGGCATTGACATCCGCAGTAGTCGATCGGGGTATGACCGGCAAAGTTTGTCTGAAGTCACCCGCTAACAATATCATGGCGCTGCCAAATATTACTTGGCTACCTCGCAAATCTTTCAGAGTTCGATCTAAGGCTTCAAGTGACTTTTTGTGTGCCATGTACACTCATCCCATACAATAATTTTACACTGTTGCAAGACTTTGGCCATTGCCGACGTTTTAGAAATATTACATGTAGGCGCTTCGTTAACCTGGATGTTTAAAGGCAATTTAAGTGCAGAGTGCCCTATACGACCACCATTAAGTGATTGCATACTGGCAAGTGCATTTGCAACATATGCAACATACGTAGCATACATGGTATTATTTTTTTTACAGACAAACCTGGTGCAAATAAATACCTATTCGGCAAAAAAAGAATCATTAAATTTGGTGTTGTCAAACTCGAGATATAAATGCATTTGTTGCAAATGTTGTATATTATATGTTTCATAATGATTCACAATTATGCATACATTTCAGTTATGATCAATTATTGAATTTGTTGATTAGTTGATTGCATGGAGGCAAGTGCATTTGCAACATATGCAACATACGTAGCGTACACTGTATTATTTTTTTTACACAAAAACCTGGTGCAAATAAATACCTTTTCAGAAAAAAAAAGAATTATCAAATTCGGTGTTGTCAAACTCGAGATATAAATGGTCAAACATAAATCAAACTCATTTTTATATATATAGATATAAGATATTGTGAGAATGTGGACAATATATTAAATTACAATAAGAGCAAAATGTGAATACTTATACATAAAGATCAATTTAGTAAAATTCAAAAAGTTTAAAAACAAAGCCGCAAGAAGAAGAAGAGATAAAGATACAAAATTATATCAGTTCAGTTCGAGAAATGTTCAAAACAAAGTTGATGAAACAAAGTTGACCTCAAGTGACTGGGAAGATTATTCCACAGTCTTATAGCATAAACGAAGAATTGCCTCCGTGATGTCAAACAGGTAATACTTGCAGAGCGCAACAAAGTAAATCGATTTGACGAACAAAAATAAAGCTTGTTAAACAGATAGTTTGGAGTTTCGTTAACAATAAGTTTGAAGATAAAAGAACAACGCCGATATTTGAAGAAAGTTTCTAGGTTACAATTTAAAAGTTGATGAGCCTGAGATGAAACGTGGTCGAACCTTCGAAGGTTGAAAGCGAACCGGGCAATGGCATTAAATGCTACCTTTAGCTTACGAAGCGATTGAGTCAGGATCTGCAAATATCTCACACCCATATGATAGTATTGGTATAATAAGCGATTTTACCAGCTTTAATTTAACTTCAGTAGGTAGAATTGATTTGGTAACAGCCAGTCCTCGAAGTGAAGCATACATTTTGGAGATGACAGTATTTATATGGGTATCCCATGTTAGACTGTTATTAAAAGTTATACCAAGGTTTTTTGCATTTGAGACATATTCGATTTGGCAGGTATTTAAAAAGAGGGGAGAAAAGTTTTGAAAGTTTATTTTTACATATAGGGATTGCTTTTGTTTTTTCGAGATTAAGTTAAGTCCATTGCGAGTAGATCAATCGAATACTGAGCGTAAATCAATGTTCATTTTATCTACAGCATCTTCAATCTTCCCGACAGGGAAGCTTTTACACAATTGAACATCGTCATCGTAAATATGAAACCGACAATATGATAAAACAGACGGCAAATCATTAATGGACATAGACAACAGTAAAGGCCCAAGTATTGATCCTTGAGGGACACCGATATAAATAGGAAGGAACGAAGACATTTTATCGGTACAGGAAACAACTTGCATGCGATTGGTCAAATATGAGTAAATAAGGCTTACAGTTGGGTTAGAGAAATTAAAATAAGTCACCAATTTATCACAGAGAATATTAGGGTTAACGCAATCAGATACCTTAGAAAAGTCTTGTAAGGTTAAAACTGTTGTATAATTTTTTGTCTAAGTTTTGTCCTATATCTACAGAGACTTTTAAAAGGGCTGAGATGCAGCTGTGTCCAGATCGAAATGCGGGTTGGAGAGGGTTAAGAAGACGCAAACCCATGCCCGATTCGCTGAGCAGATTTCCAATGGGCTGTTGCCTCTTAAAAAAAATTAGTCTAGCTAAGAGGCGTATAAATTGAGAAATGCTAAAATTAAAGAGTATAGAAAGAAAACTTTGAATAAAATTCGTTTTTTAAATATCTTATATTTTATTCAAATGCTTTCTTATAAACCATTTATATCAAACTCATTTTTATATTTTTTTATTATATAAGATAAGAAAATATAAGATTAAATCAAAGAAATATTAATTCAATGAAAAAAGTACGTCATTTTATTGCTTGAATTTATTTTTATTTTAAAGAAAAAAATTATCGAAATCTGCGAAGCGGTTTTTTTAAATGGCAGAAGACATTTTACATCCAATTCGTATCAGTTCAAGAAATCCTGATCTTGAGGCTAATGAGGAGATGCATAACCAGGATTTGCTCTTGATCGAAGATATGTGTTACCTCATATGTGCGGCAGTTTGTTAGTCAGGTTAGGAGTGCCAGCGCCAGATCGCGGAGTGAATGACTCATTTAAGAGAATTGGAACGTGAACGTGAACATGATCGATATAAATTAGACCAATCAGTTCAAACGAATGAACTGTTGAACCCAAAATAGAAGAAAGTTTATGATAAATTAATTAATACAATTGATGATGGAAATGGTGGCTTATTTTAAATGGATGCCCCTGTTGGAACAGGAAAGACATTCCTCATGTCATTGATTTTGGTCACTATTCGTGCGAGATCCGAAATTGGGGTAGAAATTGCTCATTCAGCGTTGAAATTAGCCATTAAATCTTCAAACTACTGAACAACCGACATGTAACATTGCAAAACACTGCAATGGAAAAATTTTTAGTAGCCTCAAAAATCACATCTGGGACGAATGCACAATGACGCATTGGAAGCTCTTTATCGAACCTTAAAAGATCTGCCCAATTTCGGCGGCTAAGAATAGAGATGTGAATGACTTAAACTTTATAATTGAGAATCAAATCGTTGGTACTCTGCATTCATTCAAATCTATTGACTGTGTAACAAACGAAGATGAAGCCACTAATTATCCAACTGAGTTCTTAAACTCTTTAGATGTACCTGACTTACCGCAGCACAATGTTCAACTGAAGGCGGGCTCGGTAGTCATCAGCTTCGAAATCTAAAACAACCAAAACTACGCGATGGAACGCGCTTGGTGATAAGAAAACTGATGAGTCATGTGATGCCCGCGATCATATTCAACGGAAAATTTGAAGATGAGTTAGTTTTCATTCCGAGGATTCCAATTATCCCAACAGGTATGCCCTTTGAGTTTAAAAGAATTCAGTTCCCAATTCATCTTGCCTTCGCCATGACAATTAACAAATCTCAATTCCAATACTTGACTGTTTGTTTTCTCAACCCACGCCCACTTCGCTGAGCAGATTTCACAATAAAAAAAAGTCGTACAATTTTTCAATTCGTCAGGCTGGACAAATGCTAATACTTAAGGAATAAAGTGCATTTTTAAGATTTCTAACATTTTATTCCAATGCTTTCTTATAAACAACATTTTTTGTATTACCATTTTTCAAATAAATAAAAAGTGCGAACGGTTTCCCTACTCTAGAACACCCAACATACAGTTGACCATGAGAAATCAATACCGCAAATTTTCAAAGACTGACCTTGGGCTTTATTTATAGTGATGGCAAAAGCAAGGCGAATAGGAAATTGATGACGTTTAAAATCAAATGGCAAATCAGGTGGAATGATTAGAATTCTGGGGATCTAAACATCTTTCCCTTTATATTTGCAACTAAGAATGGTAGCTTTAATTAGATTGTTCATTCACTTTTTTACAGCTAGTCTAATACCATTGCAAAGTTGAGGTTGATTAATATTACTCAGCATTATAATCGGGGCTCCAATTCTTAGAGCTTAATAATGAGGTGGCAGTCCCGGTAAATCAATCGAATTCAAAAGTTCCGTCTGATAATTCACTACGTCATCCTCATTTATAATTGCATCAACTCACTTGTTGGCAACAAATTGTCCATCTATTTCTTCTAAAATAGATGCATTAATTTCAGCGACATCTTTATTTTTGCCTTTAGCTCTTTCATTCACTTAACCAAGTACGATTTTTATAATTCTCCGCAATAATTGGAAACACACTTTGAACCAATTCTTTCTTTGAATTCCTTATACAATAGAAATCAATAGAAACTATCAACATCAACGGACATTTTTACATTTCCAATATCCAACAGCTGCTTTGAAAATTCTGCATCAGATGGATCACTTTAGTGATATATCCACAAAGGAGAACATTTAAGGCATTGACATCCGCAGTAGTCGATCGGGGTATGACCGGCAAAGTTTGTCTGAAGTCACCCGCTAACAATATCATGGCGCTGCCAAATATTACTTGGCTACCTCGCAAATCTTTCAGAGTTCGATCTAAGGCTTCAAGTGACTTTTTGTGTGCCATGTACACTCATCCCATACAATAATTTTACACTGTTGCAAGACTTTGGCCATTGCCGACGTTTTAGAAATATTACATGTAGGCGCTTCGTTAACCTGGATGTTTAAAGGCAATTTAAGTGCAGAGTGCCCTGTACGACCACCATTAAGTGATTGCATACTGGCAAGTGCATTTGCAACATATGCAACATACGTAGCATACATGGTATTATTTTTTTTACAGACAAACCTGGTGCAAATAAATACCTATTCGGCAAAAAAAGAATCATTAAATTTGGTGTTGTCAAACTCGAGATATAAATGCATTTGTTGCAAATGTTGTATATTATATGTTTCATAATGATTCACAATTATGCATACATTTCAGTTATGATCAATTATTGAATTTGTTGATTAGTTGATTGCATGGAGGCAAGTGCATTTGCAACATATGCAACATACGTAGCGTACACTGTATTATTTTTTTTACACAAAAACCTGGTGCAAATAAATACCTTTTCAGAAAAAAAAAAGAATTATCAAATTCGGTGTTGTCAAACTCGAGATATAAATGGTCAAACATAAATCAAACTCATTTTTATATATATAGATATAAGATATTGTGAGAATGTGGACAATATATTAAATTACAATAAGAGCAAAATGTGAATACTTATACATAAAGATCAATTTAGTAAAATTCAAAAAGTTTAAAAACAAAGCCGCAAGAAGAAGAAGAGATAAAGATACAAAATTATATCAGTTCAGTTCGAGAAATGTTCAAAACAAAGTTGATGAAACAAAGTTGACCTCAAGTGACTGGGAAGATTATTCCACAGTCTTATAGCATAAACGAAGAATTGCCTCCGTGATGTCAAACAGGTAATACTTGCAGAGCGCAACAAAGTAAATCGATTTGACGAACAAAAATAAAGCTTGTTAAACAGATAGTTTGGAGTTTCGTTAACAATAAGTTTGAAGATAAAAGAACAACGCCGATATTTGAAGAAAGTTTCTAGGTTACAATTTAAAAGTTGATGATATCTCACACCCATATGATAGTATTGGTATAATAAGCGATTTTACCAGCTTTAATTTAACTTCAGTAGGTAGAATTGATTTGGTAACAGCCAGTCCTCGAAGTGAAGCATACATTTTGGAGATGACAGTATTTATATGGGTATCCCATGTTAGACTGTTATTAAAAGTTATACCAAGGTTTTTTGCATTTGAGACATATTCGATTTGGCAGGTATTTAAAAAGAGGGGAGAAAAGTTTTGAAAGTTTATTTTTACATATAGGGATTGCTTTTGTTTTTTCGAGATTAAGTTAAGTCCATTGCGAGTAGATCAATCGAATACTGAGCGTAAATCAATGTTCATTTTATCTACAGCATCTTCAATCTTCCCGACAGGGAAGCTTTTACACAATTGAACATCGTCATCGTAAATATGAAACCGACAATATGATAAAACAGACGGCAAATCATTAATGGACATAGACAACAGTAAAGGCCCAAGTATTGATCCTTGAGGGACACCGATATAAATAGGAAGGAACGAAGACATTTTATCGGTACAGGAAACAACTTGCATGCGATTGGTCAAATATGAGTAAATAAGGCTTACAGTTGGGTTAGAGAAATTAAAATAAGTCACCAATTTATCACAGAGAATATTAGGGTTAACGCAATCAGATACCTTAGAAAAGTCTTGTAAGGTTAAAACTGTTGTATAATTTTTGTCTAAGTTTTGTCCTATATCTACAGAGACTTTTAAAAGGGCTGAGATGCAGCTGTGTCCAGATCGAAATGCGGGTTGGAGAGGGTTAAGAAGACGCAAACCCATGCCCGATTCGCTGAGCAGATTTCCAATGGGCTGTTGCCTCTTAAAAAAATTTAGTCTAGCTAAGAGGCGTATAAATTGAGAAATGCTAAAATTAAAGAGTATAGAAAGAAAACTTTGAATAAAATTCGTTTTTTAAATATCTTATATTTTATTCAAATGCTTTCTTATAAACCATTTATATCAAACTCATTTTTTATATTTTTTTATTATATAAGATAAGAAAATATAAGATTAAATCAAAGAAATATTAATTCAATGAAAAAAGTACGTCATTTTATTGCTTGAATTTATTTTTATTTTAAAGAAAAAAATTATCGAAATCTGCGAAGCGGTTTTTTTTAAATGGCAGAAGACATTTTACATCCAATTCGTATCAGTTCAAGAAATCCGGATCTTGAGGCAAATGAGGAGATGCATAACCAGGATTTGCTCTTGATCGAAGATATGTGTTACCTCATATGTGCGGCAGTTTGTTAGTCAGGTTAGGAGTGCCAGCGCCAGATGGCGGAGTGAATGACTCATTTAAGAGAATTGGAACGTGAACGTGAACATGATCGATATAAATTAGACCAATCAGTTCAAACGAATGAACTGTTGAACCCAAAATAGAAGAAAGTTTATGATAAATTAATTAATACAATTGATGATAGAAATGGTGGCTTATTTTAAATGGATGCCCCTGTTGGAACAGGAAAGACATTCCTCATGTCATTGATTTTGGTCACTATTCGTGCGAGATCCGAAATTGGGGTAGAAATTGCTCATTCAGCGTTGAAATTAGCCATTAAATCTTCAAACTACTGAACAACCGACATGTAACATTGCAAAACACTGCAATGGAAAAATTTTTAGTAGCCTCAAAAATCACATCTGGGACGAATGCACAATGACGCATTGGAAGCTCTTTATCGAACCTTAAAAGATCTGCCCAATTTCGGCGGCTAAGAATAGAGATGTGAATGACTTAAACTTTATAATTGAGAATCAAATCGTTGGTACTCTGCATTCATTCAAATCTATTGACTGTGTAACAAACGAAGATGAAGCCACTAATTATCCAACTGAGTTCTTAAACTCTTTAGATGTACCTGACTTACCGCAGCACAATGTTCAACTGAAGGCGGGCTCGGTAGTCATCAGCTTCGAAATCTAAAACAACCAAAACTACGCGATGGAACGCGCTTGGTGATAAGAAAACTGATGAGTCATGTGATGCCCGCGATCATATTCAACGGAAAATTTGAAGATGAGTTAGTTTTCATTCCGAGGATTCCAATTATCCCAACAGGTATGCCCTTTGAGTTTAAAAGAATTCAGTTCCCAATTCATCTTGCCTTCGCCATGACAATTAACAAATCTCAATTCCAATACTTGACTGTTTGTTTTCTCAACCCACGCCCACTTCGCTGAGCAGATTTCACAATAAAAAAAAGTCGTACAATTTTTCAATTCGTCAGGCTGGAGAAATGCTAATACTTAAGGAATAAAGTGCATTTTTAAGATTTCTAACATTTTATTCCAATGCTTTCTTATAAACAACATTTTTTGTATTACCATTTTTCAAATAAATAAAAAGTGCGAACGGTTTCCCTACTCTAGAACACCCAACATACAGTTGACCATGAGAAATCAATACCGCAAATTTTCAAAGACTGACCTTGGGCTTTATTTATAGTGATGGCAAAAGCAAGGCGAATAGGAAATTGATGACGTTTAAAATCAAATGGCAAATCAGGTGGAATGATTAGAATTCTGGGGATCTAAACATCTTTCCCTTTATATTTGCAACTCAGAATGGTAGCTTTAATTAGATTGTTCATTCACTTTTTTACAGCTAGTCTAATACCATTGCAAAGTTGAGGTTGATTAATATTACTCAGCATTATAATCGGGGCTCCAATTCTTAGAGCTTAATAATGAGGTGGCAGTCCCGGTAAATCAATCGAATTCAAAAGTTCCGTCTGATAATTCACTACGTCATCCTCATTTATAATTGCATCAACTCACTTGTTGGCAACAAATTGTCCATCTATTTCTTCTAAAATAGATGCATTAATTTCAGCGACATCTTTATTTTTGCCTTTAGCTCTTTCATTCACTTAACCAAGTACGATTTTTATAATTCTCCGCAATACTTGGAAACACACTTTGAACCAATTCTTTCTTTGAATTCCTTATACAATAGAAATCAATAGAAACTATCAACATCAACGGACATTTTTACATTTCCAATATCCAACAGCTGCTTTGAAAATTCTGCATCAGATGGATCACTTTAGTGAGTGTTTTAATATATATCCACAAAGGAGAACATTTAAGGCATTGACATCCGCAGTAGTCGATCGGGGTATGACCGGCAAAGTTTGTCTGAAGTCACCCGCTAACAATATCATGGCGCTGCCAAATATTACTTGGCTACCTCGCAAATCTTTCAGAGTTCGATCTAAGGCTTCAAGTGACTTTTTGTGTGCCATGTACACTCATCCCATACAATAATTTTACACTGTTGCAAGACTTTGGCCATTGCCGACGTTTTAGAAATATTACATGTAGGCGCTTCGTTAACCTGGATGTTTAAAGGCAATTTAAGTGCAGAGTGCCCTGTACGACCACCATTAAGTGATTGCATACTGGCAAGTGCATTTGCAACATATGCAACATACGTAGCATACATGGTATTATTTTTTTTACAGACAAACCTGGTGCAAATAAATACCTATTCGGCAAAAAAAGAATCATTAAATTTGGTGTTGTCAAACTCGAGATATAAATGCATTTGTTGCAAATGTTGTATATTATATGTTTCATAATGATTCACAATTATGCATACATTTCAGTTATGATCAATTATTGAATTTGTTGATTAGTTGATTGCATGGAGGCAAGTGCATTTGCAACATATGCAACATACGTAGCGTACACTGTATTATTTTTTTTACACAAAAACCTGGTGCAAATAAATACCTTTTCAGAAAAAAAAAAGAATTATCAAATTCGGTGTTGTCAAACTCGAGATATAAATGGTCAAACATAAATCAAACTCATTTTTATATATATAGATATAAGATATTGTGAGAATGTGGACAATATATTAAATTACAATAAGAGCAAAATGTGAATACTTATACATAAAGATCAATTTAGTAAAATTCAAAAAGTTTAAAAACAAAGCCGCAAGAAGAAGAAGAGATAAAGATACAAAATTATATCAGTTCAGTTCGAGAAATGTTCAAAACAAAGTTGATGAAACAAAGTTGACCTCAAGTGACTGGGAAGATTATTCCACAGTCTTATAGCATAAACGAAGAATTGCCTCCGTGATGTCAAACAGGTAATACTTGCAGAGCGCAACAAAGTAAATCGATTTGACGAACAAAAATAAAGCTTGTTAAACAGATAGTTTGGAGTTTCGTTAACAATAAGTTTGAAGATAAAAGAACAACGCCGATATTTGAAGAAAGTTTCTAGGTTACAATTTAAAAGTTGATGAGCCTGAGATGAAACGTGGTCGAACCTTCGAAGGTTGAAAGCGAACCGGGCAATGGCATTAAATGCTACCTTTAGCTTACGAAGCGATTGAGTCAGGATCTGCAAATATCTCACACCCATATGATAGTATTGGTATAATAAGCGATTTTACCAGCTTTAATTTAACTTCAGTAGGTAGAATTGATTTGGTAACAGCCAGTCCTCGAAGTGAAGCATACATTTTGGAGATGACAGTATTTATATGGGTATCCCATGTTAGACTGTTATTAAAAGTTATACCAAGGTTTTTTGCATTTGAGACATATTCGATTTGGCAGGTATTTAAAAAGAGGGGAGAAAAGTTTTGAAAGTTTATTTTTACATATAGGGATTGCTTTTGTTTTTTCGAGATTAAGTTAAGTCCATTGCGAGTAGATCAATCGAATACTGAGCGTAAATCAATGTTCATTTTATCTACAGCATCTTCAATCTTCCCGACAGGGAAGCTTTTACACAATTGAACATCGTCATCGTAAATATGAAACCGACAATATGATAAAACAGACGGCAAATCATTAATGGACATAGACAACAGTAAAGGCCCAAGTATTGATCCTTGAGGGACACCGATATAAATAGGAAGGAACGAAGACATTTTATCGGTACAGGAAACAACTTGCATGCGATTGGTCAAATATGAGTAAATAAGGCTTACAGTTGGGTTAGAGAAATTAAAATAAGTCACCAATTTATCACAGAGAATATTAGGGTTAACGCAATCAGATACCTTAGAAAAGTCTTGTAAGGTTAAAACTGTTGTATAATTTTTGTCTAAGTTTTGTCCTATATCTACAGAGACTTTTAAAAGGGCTGAGATGCAGCTGTGTCCAGATCGAAATGCGGGTTGGAGAGGGTTAAGAAGACGCAAACCCATGCCCGATTCGCTGAGCAGATTTCCAATGGGCTGTTGCCTCTTAAAAAAATTTAGTCTAGCTAAGAGGCGTATAAATTGAGAAATGCTAAAATTAAAGAGTATAGAAAGAAAACTTTGAATAAAATTCGTTTTTTAAATATCTTATATTTTATTCAAATGCTTTCTTATAAACCATTTATATCAAACTCATTTTTTATATTTTTTTATTATATAAGATAAGAAAATATAAGATTAAATCAAAGAAATATTAATTCAATGAAAAAAGTACGTCATTTTATTGCTTGAATTTATTTTTATTTTAAAGAAAAAAATTATCGAAATCTGCGAAGCGGTTTTTTTTAAATGGCAGAAGACATTTTACATCCAATTCGTATCAGTTCAAGAAATCCGGATCTTGAGGCTAATGAGGAGATGCATAACCAGGATTTGCTCTTGATCGAAGATATGTGTTACCTCATATGTGCGGCAGTTTGTTAGTCAGGTTAGGAGTGCCAGCGCCAGATGGCGGAGTGAATGACTCATTTAAGAGAATTGGAACGTGAACGTGAACATGATCGATATAAATTAGACCAATCAGTTCAAACGAATGAACTGTTGAACCCAAAATAGAAGAAAGTTTATGATAAATTAATTAATACAATTGATGATGGAAATGGTGGCTTATTTTAAATGGATGCCCCTGTTGGAACAGGAAAGACATTCCTCATGTCATTGATTTTGGTCACTATTCGTGCGAGATCCGAAATTGGGGTAGAAATTGCTCATTCAGCGTTGAAATTAGCCATTAAATCTTCAAACTACTGAACAACCGACATGTAACATTGCAAAACACTGCAATGGAAAAATTTTTAGTAGCCTCAAAAATCACATCTGGGACGAATGCACAATGACGCATTGGAAGCTCTTTATCGAACCTTAAAAGATCTGCCCAATTTCGGCGGCTAAGAATAGAGATGTGAATGACTTAAACTTTATAATTGAGAATCAAATCGTTGGTACTCTGCATTCATTCAAATCTATTGACTGTGTAACAAACGAAGATGAAGCCACTAATTATCCAACTGAGTTCTTAAACTCTTTAGATGTACCTGACTTACCGCAGCACAATGTTCAACTGAAGGCGGGCTCGGTAGTCATCAGCTTCGAAATCTAAAACAACCAAAACTACGCGATGGAACGCGCTTGGTGATAAGAAAACTGATGAGTCATGTGATGCCCGCGATCATATTCAACGGAAAATTTGAAGATGAGTTAGTTTTCATTCCGAGGATTCCAATTATCCAAACAGGTATGCCCTTTGAGTTTAAAAGAATTCAGTTCCCAATTCATCTTGCCTTCGCCATGACAATTAACAAATCTCAATTCCAATACTTGACTGTTTGTTTTCTCAACCCACGCCCACTTCGCTGAGCAGATTTCACAATAAAAAAAAGTCGTACAATTTTTCAATTCGTCAGGCTGGAGAAATGCTAATACTTAAGGAATAAAGTGCATTTTTAAGATTTCTAACATTTTATTCCAATGCTTTCTTATAAACAACATTTTTTGTATTACCATTTTTCAAATAAATAAAAAGTGCGAACGGTTTCCCTACTCTAGAACACCCAACATACAGTTGACCATGAGAAATCAATACCGCAAATTTTCAAAGACTGACCTTGGGCTTTATTTATAGTGATGGCAAAAGCAAGGCGAATAGGAAATTGATGACGTTTAAAATCAAATGGCAAATCAGGTGGAATGATTAGAATTCTGGGGATCTAAACATCTTTCCCTTTATATTTGCAACTAAGAATGGTAGTTTTAATTAGATTGTTCATTCACTTTTTTACAGCTAGTCTAATACCATTGCAAAGTTGAGGTTGATTAATATTACTCAGCATTATAATCGGGGCTCCAATTCTTAGAGCTAAATAATGAGGTGGCAGTCCCGGTAAATCAATCGAATTCAAAAGTTCCGTCTGATAATTCACTACGTCATCCTCATTTATAATTGCATCAACTCACTTGTTGGCAACAAATTGTCCATCTATTTCTTCTAAAATAGATGCATTAATTTCAGCGACATCTTTATTTTTGCCTTTAGCTCTTTCATTCACTTAACCAAGTACGATTTTTATAATTCTCCGCAATACTTGGAAACACACTTTGAACCAATTCTTTCTTTGAATTCCTTATACAATAGAAATCAATAGAAACTATCAACATCAACGGACATTTTTACGTTTCCAATATCCAACAGCTGCTTTGAAAATTCTGCATCACATGGATCACTTTAGTGAGTGTTTTAATATATATCCACAAAGGAGAACATTTAAGGCATTGACATCCGCAGTAGTCGATCGGGGTATGACCGGCAAAGTTTGTCTGAAGTCACCCGCTAACAATATCATGGCGCTGCCAAATATTACTTGGCTACCTCGCAAATCTTTCAGAGTTCGATCTAAGGCTTCAAGTGACTTTTTGTGTGCCATGTACACTCATCCCATACAATAATTTTACACTGTTGCAAGACTTTGGCCATTGCCGACGTTTTAGAAATATTACATGTAGGCGCTTCGTTAACCTGGATGTTTAAAGGCAATTTAAGTGCAGAGTGCCCTGCACGACCACCATTAAGTGATTGCATACTGGCAAGTGCATTTGCAACATATGCAACATACGTAGCATACATGGTATTATTTTTTTTACAGACAAACCTGGTGCAAATAAATACCTATTCGGCAAAAAAAGAATCATTAAATTTGGTGTTGTCAAACTCGAGATATAAATGCATTTGTTGCAAATGTTGTATATTATATGTTGCATAATGATTCACAATTATGCATACATTTCAGTTATGATCAATTATTGAATTTGTTGATTAGTTGATTGCATGGAGGCAAGTGCATTTGCAACATATGCAACATACGTAGCGTACACTGTATTATTTTTTTTACAAAAAAACCTGGTGCAAATAAATACCTTTTCAGAAAAAAAAAAGAATTATCAAATTCGGTGTTGTCAAACTCGAGATATAAATGGTCAAACATAAATCAAACTCATTTTTATATATATAGATATAAGATATTGTGAGAATGTGGACAATATATTAAATTACAATAAGAGCAAAATGTGAATACTTATACATAAAGATCAATTTAGTAAAATTCAAAAAGTTTAAAAACAAAGCCGCAAGAAGAAGAAGGGATAAAGATACAAAATTATATCAGTTCAGTTCGAGAAATGTTCAAAACAAAGTTGATGAAACAAAGTTGACCTCAAGTGACTGGGAAGATTATTCCACAGTCTTATAGCATAAACGAAGAATTGCCTCCGTGATGTCAAACAGGTAATACTTGCAGAGCGCAACAAAGTAAATCGATTTGACGAACAAAAATAAAGCTTGTTAAACAGATAGTTTGGAGTTTTGTTAACAATAAGTTTGAAGATAAAAGAACAACGCCGATATTTGAAGAAAGTTTCTAGGTTACAATTTAAAAGTTGATGAGCCTGAGATGAAACGTGGTCGAACCTTCGAAGGTTGAAAGCGAACCGGGCAATGGCATTAAATGCTACCTTTAGCTTACGAAGCGATTGAGTCAGGATCTGCAAATATCTCACACCCATATGATAGTATTGGTATAATAAGCGATTTTACCAGCTTTAATTTAACTTCAGTAGGTAGAATTGATTTGGTAACAGCCAGTCCTCGAAGTGAAGCATACATTTTGGAGATGACAGTATTTATATGGGTATCCCATGTTAGACTGTTATTAAAAGTTATACCAAGGTTTTTTGCATTTGAGACATATTCGATTTGGCAGGTATTTAAAAAGAGGGGAGAAAAGTTTTGAAAGTTTATTTTTACATATAGGGATTGCTTTTGTTTTTTCGGGATTAAGTTAAGTCCATTGCGATTAGATCAATCGAATACTGAGCGTAAATCAATGTTCATTTTATCTACAGCATCTTCAATCTTCCCGACAGGGAAGCTTTTACACAATTGAACATCGTCATCGTAAATATGAAACCGACAATATGATAAAACAGACGGCAAATCATTAATGGACATAGACAACAGTAAAGGCCCAAGTATTGATCCTTGAGGGACACCGATATAAATAGGAAGGAACGAAGACATTTTATCGGTACAGGAAACAACTTGCATGCGATTGGTCAAATATGAGTAAATAAGGCTTACAGTTGGGTTAGAGAAATTAAAATAAGTCACCAATTTATCACAGAGAATATTAGGGTTAACGCAATCAGATACCTTAGAAAAGTCTTGTAAGGTTAAAACTGTTGTATAATTTTTGTCTAAGTTTTGTCCTATATCTACAGAGACTTTTAAAAGGGCTGAGATGCAGCTGTGTCCAGATCGAAATGCGGGTTGGAGAGGGTTAAGAAGACGCAAACCCATGCCCGATTCGCTGAGCAGATTTCCAATGGGCTGTTGCCTCTTAAAAAAATTTAGTCTAGCCAAGAGGCGTATAAATTGAGAAATGCTAAAATTAAAGAGTATAGAAAGAAAACTTTGAATAAAATTCGTTTTTTAAATATCTTATATTTTATTCAAATGCTTTCTTATAAACCATTTATATCAAACTCATTTTTTATATTTTTTTATTATATAAGATAAGAAAATATAAGATTAAATCAAAGAAATATTAATTCAATGAAAAAAGTACGTCATTTTATTGCTTGAATTTATTTTTATTTTAAAGAAAAAAATTATCGAAATCTGCGAAGCGGTTTTTTTTAAATGGCAGAAGACATTTTACATCCAATTCGTATCAGTTCAAGAAATCCTGATCTTGAGGCTAATGAGGAGATGCATAACCAGGATTTGCTCTTGATCGAAGATATGTGTTACCTCATATGTGCGGCAGTTTGTTAGTCAGGTTAGGAGTGCCAGCGCCAGATCGCGGAGTGAATGACTCATTTAAGAGAATTGGAACGTGAACGTGAACATGATCGATATAAATTAGACCAATCAGTTCAAACGAATGAACTGTTGAACCCAAAATAGAAGAAAGTTTATGATAAATTAATTAATACAATTGATGATGGAAATGGTGGCTTATTTTAAATGGATGCCCCTGTTGGAACAGGAAAGACATTCCTCATGTCATTGATTTTGGTCAATATTCGTGCGACATCCGAAATTAGGGTAGAAATTGCTCATTCAGCGTTGAAATTAGCCATTAAATCTTCAAACTACTGAACAACCGACATGTAACATTGCAAAACACTGCAATGGAAAAATTTTTAGTAGCCTCAAAAATCACATCTGGGACGAATGCACAATGGCGCATTGGAAGCTCTTTATCGAACCCTAAAAGATCTGCCCAATTTCGGCGGCTAAGAATAGAGATGTGAATGACTTAAACTTTATAATTGAGAATCAAATCGTTGGTACTCTGCATTCATTCAAATCTATTGACTGTGTAACAAACGAAGATGAAGCCACTAATTATCCAACTGAGTTCTTAAACTCTTTAGATGTACCTGACTTACCACAGCACAATGTTCAACTGAAGGCGGGCTCGGTAGTCATCAGCTTCGAAATCTAAAACAACCAAAACTACGCGATGGAACGCGCTTGGTGATAAGAAAACTGATGAGTCATGTGATGCCCGCGATCATACTCAACGGAAAATTTGAAGATGAGTTAGTTTTCATTCCGAGGATTCCAATTATCCCAACAGGTATGCCCTTTGAGTTTAAAAGAATTCAGTTCCCAATTCATCTTGCCTTCGCCATGACAATTAACAAATCTCAATTCCAATACTTGACTGTTTGTTTTCTCAACCCACGCCCACTTCGCTGAGCAGATTTCACAATAAAAAAAAGTCGTACAATTTTTCAATTCGTCAGGCTGGAGAAATGCTAATACTTAAGGAATAAAGTGCGTTTTTAAGATTTCTAACATTTTATTCCAATACTTTCTTATAAACAACATTTTCTGTATTACCATCTTTGAAATAAATAAAAAGTGCGAACGGTTTCC
Source organism: Platycheirus albimanus (assembly GCA_916050605.2). Lineage (NCBI taxonomy): Eukaryota > Metazoa > Arthropoda > Insecta > Diptera > Syrphidae > Platycheirus > Platycheirus albimanus. The sequence continues at coordinate 99,174,017 of OU696696.1, read as the reverse complement.
CTACTCTAGAACACCCAATATACAGTTGACCATGAGAAATCAATACCGCAAATTTTCAAAGACTTACCTCTTGGGCTTTATTTATAGTGATGGCAAAAGCAAGGCGAATAGGAAATTGATGACGTTTAAAATCAAATGGCAAATCAGGTGGAATGATTAGAATTCTGGGGATCTAAACATCTTTCCCTTTATATTTGGAACTAAGAATGGTAGCTTTAATTAGATTGTTCATTCAATTTTTTACAGCTAGTCTAGTACCATTGCAAAGTTGAGGTTGATTAATATTACTCAGCATTATAATCGGGGCTCCAATTCTTAGAGCTAAATAATGAGGTGGCAGTCCCGGTAAATCAATCGAATTCAAAAGTTCCGTCTGATAATTCACTACGTCATCCTCATTTATAATTGCATCAACTCACTTGTTGGCAACAAATTGTCCATCTATTTCTTCTAAAATAGATGCATTAATTTCAGCGACATCTTTATTTTTGCCTTTAGCTCTTTCATTCACTTAACCAAGTACGATTTTTATAATTCTCCGCAATACTTGGAAACACACTTTGAACCAATTCTTTCTTTGAATTCCTTATACAATAGAAATCAATAGAAACTATCAACATCAACGGACATTTTTACATTTCCAATATCCAACAGCTGCTTTGAAAATTCTGCATCAGATGGATCACTTTAGTGAGTGTTTTAATATATATCCACAAAGGAGAACATTTAAGGCATTGACATCCGCAGTAGTCGATCGGGGTATGACCGGCAAAGTTTGTCTGAAGTCACCCGCTAACAATATCATGGCGCTGCCAAATATTACTTGGCTACCTCGCAAATCTTTCAGAGTTCGATCTAAGGCTTCAAGTGACTTTTTGTGTGCCATGTACACTCATCCCATACAATAATTTTACACTGTTGCAAGACTTTGGCCATTGCCGACGTTTTAGAAATATTACATGTAGGCGCTTCGTTAACCTGGATGTTTAAAGGCAATTTAAGTGCAGAGTGCCCTGTACGACCACCATTAAGTGATTGCATACTGGCAAGTGCATTTGCAAAATATGCAACATACGTAGCATACATGGTATTATTTTTTTTACAGACAAATCTGGTGCAAATAAATACCTATTCGGCAAAAAAAGAATCATTAAATTTGGTGTTGTCAAACTCGAGATATAAATGCATTTGTTGCAAATGTTGTATATTATATGTTTCATAATGATTCACAATTATGCATACATTTCAGTTATGATCAATTATTGAATTTGTTGATTAGTTGATTGCATGGTGGCAAGTGCATTAGCAACATATGCAACATACGTAGCATAGGTTAGGTTAAGTGGGGTGATGGAACGGCAAGCCGAACCTTCTCACTCGGATCTCGATTGGATCCATTGTGCTCCCCGGTTGGGTGGGGTGATAAGGAATAGGGGTTAAGGATTGAGGATTGACAGGCAGTGGGTGTGTTAAGTGGTGGAGGCCTCCCTGAACCAACCTGAGTTCTGGATGAATCTCAGGATGTTTCTTGGTGGCGTTTTAGAGACATCGATCAACTCGTTGAAAAAGTATTCACCGAGGTTAACTTTCCTAGTTCGGGCTAAGCTGGGGCATTCACAGAGGAAGTGGAAGGAGTCCTCTTCTGCCTCTTCGTCCTGGCGTCCTCTACATAAGTCAGATGTGCTGATGCCCAATCTGCTCATGTAGGTTCCCATCGTGTTGTGACCCGTCAGGATACCAACCAGGAGTGATAATTGAGGCCTGCTTAGCATGAGTAGGGATTCAGTTTTCTTCTTTGAAATTTCCGGCCATAGATTTCTCGATACCCGACAAGTGTCGATTGATGACCATCTGTCATTAGCGGTTTTAAAGAAACTATGGCTAATTCTGGTTTTTTCCCTTTCGAGTGGCATGTTAATTGAGGTTACCATTTGGCTTGGTTCGAGAGATGAACCGGTTTTGGCCAGTTGGTCAGCCGTTGCATTTCCGTGTATGTCACGATGTCCCGGGACCCACCGCAGGGTTACTGGATTCGTTGCGTTGAGTAGTCTCAACTCATTACGACAACGATCGACCAGTTTGGATTTTGTAACTATGGAGGAAATGGCTTTTATGGCCACCTGGCTGTCGATGAAAATATCAATATTCTTATTTTCCAGTTCGCACGTTAAAAGGTGATTTGCAGCTTCATAGACTGCAAGCACTTCCGCTTGGAAGACACTGCAGAAGTCTGGAAGTCTTAGTGACTTGTTTATGGGTGGGTTATCTGAAAAGATGCCTGACCCTACCCCATCTTCCGTTTTGGAACCGTCTGTGAAGACAGAAACGTGATTTTCATTTATGACCCTGTTTTCCATCCAGCATTCTCTTGTAGGGAAGTCTGTTTGGGCTGCTGGGTTAAAATCTATGTGCGGAGTAATATAGTCTGTTTGAATGTTAATGTCTGTGAAGTTCATTATTATCCTGTGACCTGAATGGCCCCTTTTCCAACTAGATCATTGACTGAGACGCAATGCACTTTTGGCCGCCATTTCTTTCGTAAATAGATCGAGTGGGGCTAGTAGAAGGAACGTTTCTAGGGCTGCGGTTGGTGTAGTTCTCATTGCACTGGGTGTGCCAATGCACGCAAGTCTTTGGATTTTTGTCATGGTTTTGAGATTTGTCGCCTTTTCAAGGGCTGGCCACCATACCAGACATGCATATGTCAGGATAGGCCTCACTATGGCCGTATACATCCAGTGAATAGTTTTCGGGCTGGGTCCCCATTTCCTGCCAAAGATTCTATTGCAAGTATAGAATGCTATTGATGCTTTTTTCCCTCTTTCTTTTATGTTTTCATTCCAGTTTAGTTTACGGTCCAACACCACTCCAAGATATTTTGCCACATTTGAAACTTGAAGTGGTGTCCCGTTTATAGTGATCGGGTCTACCGTTGGAATGTTGTTTTTCCTTGTAAACAAAACTAGTTCTGTCTTTGTTGGATTGACGTTTAGTCCGCAGCTACTGGCCCAATTGCTGAGTTTGTTTAGGGCTATTTGAAGGAGATCACACAGTGTGGGAATATATTTTTCTGAGGACATTATTACAATGTCGTCGGCATATGCCACGACCTTAACGCCACTAAGACTTAGTTTACCTAAGATCTGGTTGACAACCAGAAGCCAAAGCAACGGAGAAAGAACCCCTCCCTGTGGAGTACCTCTACAGGTCTTGACTTTTAGCTTGCTGGCACCTAACTCCGCATTTACAAGTCTTGTTTGAAGCATAGAGTCAATCCAATTCGATAGTTCAGGATCAACATTGACAGAGTCTAGGGCTTGTCGTATCGCGTGATTATCTACATTATTGAAGGCCCCTTCTATATCAAGAAATGCTGCTAGGGTGAATTCTTTGAATTGGATTGAGTTCTCAATCGTGCCAACAACTTCGTGAAGTGCCGTCTCAACAGATTTGCCCTTAACGTAAGCGTGTTGGGCCTGTGAGATTATATTATCATTTAGTTTTAGGCGGATATGCGTTTCTATGAGTCTTTCTAAGGTTTTAAGGAGAAAGGAAGAAAGGCTTATAGGCCTGAAGTCTTTTGGTTCAGTGTGAGTGGGCTTGCCAGCTTTCGGAATGAAGATGACATTGACTTCTCTCCATCCAGTTGGAATATAGGTTATGTCTAAACATCCCCTGAATATATCCACCAGAATCGGAACGATTATGTCTTTTGAGCATTGGAGCATAATTGGAATTATCCCATCAGGCCCTGCAGACTTGTATGCTGAGAAGGAGTCGATGGCCCACGCCACCTTTCTACTGTCTACGATTTGATTGCCAATATTGTTGGCAGGATTTATGTTGGGGTCTCTTTCCATAGGAGATGTTATGTTAACACAACCTGGGAAATGAGTGTTCATAAGAGCTTCTAGAGTTTCAGAGCAGGTGTCAGTCCAGGTATCATCCGGTCTTTTTAAGAAACCTGGAGGAGTGTGGACCTTTGACATGACTTTCCTGAGCCTGGCAGCATCATTTGTGGACTCGATGTCTGTACAAAATTTTCGCCAGGCTGCTCTTTTCGCATAGGTGGTTCTGTTTTTGTACTCATTTTTGCTGGTTTTGTAAAGATTCCAGTCATCAGCGTTGTTACTATATTTTGCTCTGTTGAACAGCCTCCTTGAGTTCTTTCTAAGGATAGACAGCTCTTTTGACCACCATACGGGGTTGAGCTTGCCTTTTCCTTTGATAATGGGGCACGAGTTTTCGTACGCAAGACGAATAGCTAGCGTTAGTTCATTGACATTTGTTTCGATGTCTGAGCAGTTGAGTATAGGTTGCTTACTGTAGCGGCCCAGAGATAAGGCCAGTTTATTGTTATAGGCTTCCCAGTTTGTTTTTCTGGGATTTCTATAGGGCTTTGGGTCTTCTAATTTGTGCTTTTTTTGGAACGTAATCATTCTGTGGTCAGAGAATGTTACGTTACTTGATACCTTCCAATTACTGATAATAAGAGTATTAGAGTTTGTCGAAAGTGTAACATCAAGCACTTCCCTCCTAGTTCTAGTTATGAATGTCGGTTCACTACCTCTATTCAAAATCAATATATTGTTCTTAATAATAAATTCAAAAAGTGACTCACCTCTTGCATTTGTGTCGGTGCTTCCCCACTGAAGGTGGTGAGCGTTAGCGTCAGCACCTATCAGTAGGTCCCATCCGTTCCTACCTGTTACCGCGACAAGTTCTTCAACAGCTGCTGATGGCGGGGTGGGTGTTTCGTCGCCTGGCAAATAGATGGAGGTTAGGATCAGGGGCGGGGCCCCGTCTCTTTCACACTTCACTGTTGTCATGTCTGTGCTACAATGGGGGGATAGGAGAAATAGATTTATATTCTTTTTCGCCATTATACATGTGCGATAGTTACCTTCTGTAGGCCCTTTATTAAAATAAAGTATATAATCTTTGGATTTGAGTCCGCAGATGAGGCCGCTGTTGATCCATGTCTCTTGTATAAGGGCTATATCTGTCTTGTTTTTTGACAAAAAAGAGGTTAAGGTGGCAGAAGCCAACTTACTGTGTTGCAGATTTAGTTGCAGCACGTTCATCATCATTTTTTGTTTTGTCTTTTTTGTTTAAGTTGGCAGCCGTTAGCGGCCTCACCTTAACCTCATTTATGCCGATACAGAGTTTGAACCCTTTCGATGGAAGCAAAGCCATTGTTTCCTGGTTAAGCATGATAATAGCTTCTTGGCCTGTTTTCGTAGGCTCTTCCATCTCCATGACTTGCCAATCGGAACTCGGAAAGTCAGGGTTGAGTCTTCTTAGGAAGAGCTCTAGCCTTTCCTTAGTCATCCGAGGGCCCGGAATGTTTATTCGGACTTTGGGTCTGGTAGGGAGGTCATTTTTAAAAGCAACTTTTAGTGTTGCCCCTTCAATTAATGTGCTCATTTCAGTTATTTTGCTTTTGAGCCAGTTAAGGGTAAATTCATCACGGCAAGTGAGAATTTTAAAACCCTTTACTGTCGACAAGGGCCCGAATCTCGACAGAGTGCCAGTTGAGGTAAGCAGCTCGTCGTTTACACACTCGAGTAGTTTTTCCTCAACCTTGGCCCAGTTCTCTTCGCTCAGCAGTTTTTCGGAGCTCCCCTCATTGATAACGGCCACCTGAACCCTTTCTTTTATCAATTCCGCCGGTGTGCCTGTTTTGTTTGTCGTCTTCGGCTTTTTGTTTGCGGACATCGGAGGGGTTATCGAATCATTATGTCTCGTCTCCGATGTCCGCAAACAAACATCGGAGGGGTTGTCGAATCATTATGTCTCGTCCTGCTCGGCAAAAATCCTCGTTTCAAACCCTCCAAGGGGGTGCCGAGTGGTAATGATCACCACATTTGTCCTGTGCGATGTCAGGATGGGGATCAGCTAAGGTCAGATTGAATTGTTGAGTTGTTCCTTTACTCATCAATAGTTCAACACTCCTCAATGCAACTTGACCATAGATTCGAGGTTCCCTACCTTCCTCCTCCCATCCCTATCCCTTTTCCTATTTTCCTTTGTCCTGCCTTCCTCAACCTTCTCTCCCATGGGCTGGTATCAAGGTGTCAACCGAACCGTGCCGATGATCTGCCAAGCTGAGGGCCCATTTATCAAATAGCTCAGTTGCTAACGGTGTATTCTGGTTTACCGGCGAACTCCAGGATCATTCTAGCCTTATCCATGTAACGCGGGGCTCTGCGTGGATGAACCCCATTACTTCCCTAGCTACTCGTGGGATTCAAAATAGATATTTTTAATACCAACAACTCTGATGGGGGAACAGATGACTGCTCCTCTATCTGTCAGCCAATGGCTGAACTTCCTGCCTCTGCTGGATGGATAGACCGTCCAGTAGTGGCTCAATCCGACAGCGACTTCGAATCCGTCGGTGGTCAAAGCTCTGTACAGACGGTGGAAAACTACGGAAGCTGTGAAGCTTCTGGAGGTGAATCCGAAAAGACTCTTGAGCTTGAAAAACTTAATCTCAAGCGGAGACGGCTTACAACGTCTCAAAAAAAGCACTTGACAAGACTTCTGGCAGATAATCTGCCTTACGATAAAGCAGTTGAGAAGGTTCTCTCCAGTCCATCTCAAACAGCAAACGAGACCACTGCCAAAAGGCGGAGGTCTAGTTCAAACAATATCACCCCTGAACCGAGCAAAAGGGCAAAATCCAATGCTCTGCTATTCAATGAGGTTGCAGGGATGATAAAAGTCGGTGTCGTATCTGACGACTATCCCGTTGGACATCTAGACGAAGTACAACAAAAAGCAGTGGAAAATGCCATAATCAGCGAACTGCATAAGCTCGCAGAAGATGGCCCACAGATTCATTTTCTGGGCTGCTCGTACAAACCAGGATGGCTAACGGTGAACTGTGCCGATTCTAACACCAAAGACTGGCTAGCGAAAACAGTCTGCGGAATTTCGCCTTGGGAGAATGCCAAACTGCGGATGGTGGAGGGAGATGATCTCCCGAAACCATGTGTAGCCACAGCTTACTTCCCTGGCTCTTCAACAAGTGTAGAAGATGTCCTAAAGCTACTGAGGCTTCAGAACAAAGTTCTTCCTACAAAAGAATGGAAAATCCTTCGGAAAGTTTCCAACCCCCAGGGTCTTGCCTTAACCATTTCGATGGACGAGCGCTCAGTGTCTCTTCTTGAGGAAATGAACTGCCAACCGTTCTATAATATGAACAGAGTCCAGTTCAGGATCAAGAAGAACCCTGGCACTCCGAAATCTGTGACCTCCACGGTCAGCAAAGCCGATGCCCCGTTACCCAAAGAGACGGATAAACCATCTCCTCCGGATGACAAAGCATCTTCTCCAAGTGGAACTTCCATTCCTAATCCCTCAAAACCTGTACCAGGAGCTGGTAAGTCCGCTCCTGAGCAGGGGATGAAACACAAAATTAGGCCCAGCAAACTGGATAGACCCGGTTTCGCTCCTGCTGCGAGGTCTGATAAGACCATCGACTTTACGTCACAAAAACCTGCCAAAAACAGAGCTGGACAGTCAATGTCAAGCTCAAGCAGCGGAAAGTCGACCAACCCACAACGTCAGCTAACAAACAGGGGACGTGGTGGAAACAGAGGCGGCTCCCACTCAAGAGCTCCCTCTCAACAAAAACAATAGAATCATGGAGGTTGTTCAAATCAACCTCCAACATGCTAAGGCCGCTTCGGCGGTCTTAACAAACACCATGAGACAGAAATGTCTCAACATCGCCCTCGTGCAAGAACCCTGGATCAGCACGTGCGGGAAAATACTAGGCCTAAAAACACCAACAGGTAGGCTGTTACATTCTACCTCGTCCATTAGACCTAGAACTTGTATCATATTTGATAATAACACATCTTTCTTCCCCCTGACAGAATTCATCTCTGAGGACCTGACAGCGGCGGTAGTAAGGATCGACAACTCCAAGGACATTATAGTAGCTTCGGCCTACTTCCCTGGAAACGACCAAGCACCATGTCCCCCCATTCAGGTAATGAAATTGATCGAGCATGCGCGTAACACCAAGACAGATATTGTCCTTGGCTGTGATGCAAATGCTCATCATACCCTATGGGGTAGTACGGACATCAACAAAAGAGGTGAGTCACTTATTGATTTTATTTCAAAAGAAAATTTGAATGTTCATAATATTGGTAAGAAACCCACTTTCGTTACCAAAACTAGAAAAGAGGTTCTGGACATTACACTGTCCTCTACCTTTACTAGTAACTTAATCTATAACTGGCATGTCTCCTCGGAACCATCATGCTCAGATCATAGGCACATTCGGTTTAAACTAGATGTAGAAACTCCAGTCCGTCTAACTTACCGTCCTAAGAGAAACACAGACTGGACTGCTTATAGTTCAGACCTGAATTATTCTCTTGAAGACAAAATCCCTCTCATTAACACCAAAGATAAACTCGAGTATTTCGCTGAACACGCAAAAAACTCAATTATCTCTGCTTTTGAGAACAACTGTCCCCTGAAAATTAAAACAGTCAAGAGACAAACCAGCTGGTGGAACAACGATCTAAAAAAACTAAGATCAAGAGTAAGAAAACTCTTCAATAAAGCCAAACGCAATGAAGACTGGCAAACCTACTCTAATGCTCTAACCAAATACAACTGCGAAATAAAACGAGCCAAAAAGGAATCTTTTAGGCGATTTGTGGAGGGAATATCTGACCTTCCCTCTAGCTGTCGTCTACATAAAGTCATAGCATCTGACAAACCCGCCACCATAGGTACTCTTACCAATGAGAACGGTACTCAAACAAAAAGCAAGAAGGAAACTCTAGAGCTTCTTGTAAAAACCCACTTTCCAGAATCAATTGTTCTGGACTCCCCAACCTCAAACCTACCTCCACAACAGGAACCGTCAAGGATCCCAACAACTGGAGACTGGAAAACAGCTAGACATATCTGTAACACCAATGCCATCAAATGGGCAATCTCCTCTCTGAAACCGTTTAAGGCATCAGGAGAAGACGGCATATTTCCGGCTCTGTTACAAAAGGGAACAAATGTACTAGCACCTATTCTCTCAAAATTATTTAGCTGTAGCCTCGCTTTCGGGCACTTGCCTGATAGTTGGCGTAAGGTTACAGTAATTTACCTACCAAAGGCGGGAAGGGATCTGGAACCAAGCCCTAAATCCTTCCGCCCAATCAGCCTCATGTCGTTTATTCTCAAATGCATGGAGAAAGTTATTGACAGACACATTCGTGACACCTCTCTAACGCTCTCGCCTCTATCGAAAACACAATATGCATACCAACCAGGAAAATCGACTGAAACAGCGCTGAATGATTTGGTCACAAAAATTGAATCCTCCATCCATAGTAAGGAAATCTGTGTAGTCGCTTTCCTTGACATTGAGGGAGTCTTCAATAACACCACTTTTGAGTCAACAGATCGTGCACTCAGGTACCACAACGTGACACAAGTTGTATGCAAATGGATCATGTCCATGCTTAGTTGTAGAATTATCCAGAGTAAAATCGAAGTTATAGAAATTTCTGCACTCACAACCAGAGGCTGCCCACAAGGAGGAGTCCTCTCGCCACTTATATGGTCCATCGTTGTAGACAGCCTACTAAGATCACTTGAAACCCATGGCATTTATGCAGTGGGCTTTGCAGATGATCTAGCCATTGTCATACAGGGATCGTCAGAAATATCAATATCGAATAGACTTCAATCAGCCTTGGACATTGTACGGGACTGGTGCATCTGCGAAGGTCTTTCCGTTAACCCCAAAAAGACAGTTATTGTTCCTTTTACTAAGAGAAGAAAAGTAGATCGTCTCACACCTCCTTCTCTATATGGTGACACAATCCCATTTTCAAAAGAAGCAAAATATCTGGGGATCGTTCTAGACAGCAAATTGTCATGGAACCCTCAACTAGAACGCATTTCTAACAGAGCATCAAAATCTCTCTGGACATGCCGTAGTATTTGCGGAAAAAACTGGGGGCTCAAACCCAAAATGATGCATAGCCTCTACACTCTTGTAGTGAGACCCGCAATAACATATGCAGCGTTGGTATGGTGGCCAAAAACTAAAGAAAATACTGCCATAATGAAGCTAGAAAAAATACAACGACTAGCAACGACATGCATAACGGGATGCATGCGGACCACACCTACATTTGCACTCACTGTAATTTTAGGATTACCTCCTATCCACTTATTCATAAGAATGGAAGCAACACTGAGCTTACATCGGCTCTTTCACCAAGAGTATGTAACCTTAAACCCAAATGCAAGGGGCCAACTATCGCTTCTCAGCAACTTGGAAAATCTCAAGGAATTTAGCATGTGTCTGGATGTCACAATTCCCACATATAACTTCACACAAAATTTCTCTATAGTCATCCCCCCCAGGGAAGACTGGGAAAACTTCAAACCACACCCTTCTAGCGAAGATCTGGTCTGGTATACGGATGGCTCAAAAATGGAAACAGGTACTGGTTCCGGCATTTTTGGGGAATCACCTTGTGCGAACTTTGCGGTCAGCCTTGGTCTTCATTCGTCCATATTTCAGGCAGAGGTCTTTGCTATTAACGAATGCGCGAGGATACTTTGTCACTCGAATGCAAAAAATAAAACTATATTCATCTTCTCAGACAGCCAGGCTGCCCTAAAAGCTCTGGCTACGCCTGTCATAAGATCCAAGTTAGTCCAAGAGACTGTCTTACTACTCATTGAACTTACAAGGTTCAATTTTGTGATTCTCCATTGGATCCCTGCACGATGGTAATGAAAGGGCCGACGCCCTGGCCAAAGAGGGCGCCTCAATGCCATTGGTTGGCCCAGAACCCTTCTGCGGAGTAAATATTAATTACTTCAAAAACACTGCCAAAAACATCCTACTCATGGAATCTAATGCAGCTTGGCAATCAACTCCTGGTCAAATCTGTTCGAAACGATTTGTACCAGAATATTCACACAAAACTACAAAATTCCTACTCAACCTAGATAGGAAAACTCTGAAAACAATGACTGGAATCATAACCGGACATTGTCCTCTGAAAAAACACCTTCACAACATGAGACTAGCAACAGACTCCGTTTGCCGTCTATGCCTCGAAAGTGAAGAAACATCTCTGAATATCCTCACGGAATGCCCAGCACTCCTCCGCCTCAGAAAGCGAACACTTGGTTCCGAGATCGTTCCAATGGAAAAACTCAAAACCTTCCATCCACAGAATATCTTAAAGTTCTGGTCTCTGTCTGGAGCAACAGAGCTGCTCTAGAATCTCACATGGGTTGGCACAATAGGAATCTCCGAGATACCGCAGTGCCTGAGCTGTTAAAGCCCTTCCTAACGACAAATAATAATAATAATAATAATAATAAATGTCTCGTCCTCTTTCTATGACTGCTGTCGTCAGTTTTTACGACCCTTAAGTGTTTTAGACCATCCAACGGTGGTTTCACTTTCGGATTACTAACTTGAGCAGCCTTGGAAGAGGAGGCATCGAGGTCTGTTTGATTCTTCGTGGTTTGGTTTTTCACGACTATCTTCGGTTCTGCATTTGGCTTATTGTTGGCCTCCATTTTCGAGACTAGTTTGCGAGCCCAGCTCAAGCGTTTCCAGTCTCGGAGACTAAGCCTTTTTGTGTCACCCTGACCATATCTTCTGATGGTTCTCAGGGCGTTTTGCAACTTCTTGTCAAAGTTAAGGTCCCCTTCCTTATTCTGTTCTTTCGGATTCACCGTTTTTCCCGTAGTCGGTTTTGGCCCATGCGAGCATCGGTTTCCGGAATTGGCAGCATCCACACAGACTTTGGAAGGTTTGTTAGACTTTGACCCTTTGCAGGGAGTTGAGGTTGATTTGGCTCCCGGGTCCACCGGGTTTTTGGCCAGTATGTTGCCTTTGTTAGCAGCTGCAGGCTTTTCGGCCACTGTGACATCCGCTTCGGAGCCGTCGGAGCTGGCGAAAGATTGATACTCGTCATCTGCAAGGATTCGATTTTCCTCACCAGACGATATCTCACTTTCGTCAGCTCCCACGGTCCCGACCTCAGAGTCAGTGAGATCCATGAAAACCTCACCGAGGTGGAGGCTTTCATCAATCAGAAGGGCACCACTGCTACAAGCAGGAATATGTTCATCTGCTGTTTCGTTTTTAGTTTTGGTTTTTGTATTTTTAATTGAATTTGAATGAGTCACTGGCGACTTCTCTTTTATCGAAGCAAAGCCATCGCCGGCAGCCGTGACCTCTACCGACTTTTGAGTGTATATCCCCACTCGATTTTTATCTTCTTTATTAACTTTTTCCATATTTTTCATATTTTGACATCTCTGTCTTATTTTTGAGGTTGCTTGGTTGTTCTGTCACTGCATCTGGATTGATGAAGTGTCAGAACGTAAGCCCCCCCACCGCGTCAAGGTGAACCTCGTGGGAGGGACATACGTAGCATACACTGTATTATTTTTTTTACACAAAAACCTGGTGCAAATAAATACCTTTTCAGAAAAAAAAAAAGAATTATCAAATTCGGTGTTGTCAAACTCGAGATATAAATGGTCAAACTCATTTTTATATATATAGATATAAGATATTGTGAGAATGTGGACAATATATTAAATTACAATAAGAGCGAAATGTGAATACTTATACATAAAGATCAATTTAGTAAAATTCAAAAAGTTTAAAAACAAAGCCGCAAGAAGAAGAAGCGATAAAGATACAAAATTATATCAGTTCAGTTCGAGAAATGTTCAAAACAAAGTTGATGAAACAAAGTTGACCTCAAGTGACTGGGAAGATTATTCCACAGTCTTATAGCATAAACGAAGAATTGCCTCCGTGATGTCAAACAGGTAATACTTGCAGAGCGCAACAAAGTAAATCGATTTGACGAACAAAAATAAAGCTTGTTAAACAGATAGTTTGGAGTTTTGTTAACAATAAGTTTGAAGATAAAAGAACAACGCCGATATTTGAAGAAAGTTTCTAGGTTACAATTTAAAAGTTGATGAGCCTGAGATGAAACGTGGTCGAACCTTCGAAGGTTGAAAGCGAACCGGGCAATGGCATTAAATGCTACCTTTAGCTTACGAAGCGATTGAGTCAGGATCTGTAAATATCTCACACCCATATGATAGTATTGGTATAATAAGCGATTTTACCAGCTTTAATTTAACTTCAGTAGGTAGAATTGATTTGGTAACAGCCAGTCCTCGAAGTGAAGCATACATTTTGGAGATGACAGTATTTATATGGGTATCCCATGTTAGACTGTTATTAAAAGTTATACCAAGGTTTTTTGCATTTGAGACATATTCGATTTGGCAGGTATTTAAAAAGAGGGGAGAAAAGTTTTGAAAGTTTATTTTTACATATAGGGATTGCTTTTGTTTTTTCGGGATTAAGTTAAGTCCATTGCGAGTAGATCAATCGAATACGGAGCGTAAATCAATGTTCATTTTATCTACAGCATCTTCAATCTTCCCGACAGGGAAGCTTTTACACAATTGAACATCGTCATCGTAAATATGAACTGACAATATGATAAAACAGACGGCAAATCATAAATGGACATAGACAACAGTAAAGGCCCAAGTATTGATCCTTGAGGGACACCGATATAAATAGGAAGGAACGAAGACATTTTATCGGTACAGGAAACAACTTGCATGCGATTGGTCAAATATCAGTAAATAAGGCTTACAGTAGGGTTAGAGAAATTAAAATAAGTCACCAATTTATCACATAGAATATTAGGGTTAACGCAATCAGATGCCTAAGAAAAGTCTTGTAAGGTTAAAACTGTTGTATAATTTTTGTCCTATATCTTCAGAGACTTTTAAAAGGGATGAGATGCAGCTGTGTCCAGATCGAAATGTGGATTGGAGAGGGTTAAGAAGACGCTAGTCTTTGATTTTATCTGGTCACTTATAACGGTTTCAAAAGCTTTAGATAAAAAGGAATGATAGTTATGGGTCTATAGTCTTTATGTTTACCTCGTTTAGGGATGGGGATCATTTTAGAGTTTTTCCAGGAAGTCGGATAGGTTGATGTCATTATTATGGTGTTAAAAATGTGGGTTATGTGAGGAAGAATAAAAGGAAGGAGGATTTTTAGAAAGTCTGCTTGGATATTTTCTAGCCCAGTCGACTTTGATTTAATAGAAAAAATTGCCTTACCCACTTGATAATCATCTACTCCGCCTAACGAGAAAGCATCTAATCCATCGTTCTCTACAATACCAGAACGTTCAGAGATGAATTGAGTTTAGGAGTTAATACGTTAAGAGTTATTGCATAGAGCCTTCAATTTTATTAGTTTTTTTTATTTCTCATTTTAAATATACTTTCAATTTTCATTTAAACTTCATAATACATTTTCCGATTTTTCTTTTAATTTTCAATAACTTTCATTGTTGGTTTTTAATTTTTTTTTGAAATAGGATTTGAATTAAATTTTCAATTTTATTTTTTTTTTATCGATCTTTCGATGATATTGGTTGATTGTTTGTTTCATTTTTCTTGTGAGTTCCGGTCACTGGGTGTAAAGCACTCGGTACCGCTTTGCAACAAGAGGAGTGAAACCAAAGCACTCACAAATATTTACAGGGTGTTCTAAGTAGTTCCAGTCAGTGGGTATCCGTTACCAGGTACGCATTTGGCACGACAGCTTAGCACATACTGTAAGCTATGTTCAGAAGAGACAAGGGGATACGATAGGTGTCTTCGACAATACTTCCGAAAATTTTCATTTCAATGAGTCTTCGAGGTTTCCAGTCTTTGCAGCGGCGATAGTCGGCTGTATTATACATACGGACAAACTTACGGACATGGCTAAATCGTATAGGCTTTTGATTCTGGGTCAGAATACATTACAGTGCTGTCAAAAACATTCCGGATTTTGTTCTAATTACATTTTATCCATTTTATCTAAGAAACAAACATTAACATTGTAAATATTTTTACTGAATTGAATTATTTGTAAGAAAATCTAGTAACTTCCAAACTAAGAAATGCTCAAAAGCAAACAAAAAACGCTGATAAATCGTCAGCTCAGGATATATCTCGAACATCGGGAGCTTTTAAATGACCGGCAATACGGCTTCCGCAGCAATCGTTCCACTGGTGATCTGATGGCATATCTCACCGAACAGCGGAAAAAATCTTTGCATCGCTTTGGCGAAAGCAAGATTATTCCGCTTGATATTTCAAAGGCATTTGATAGAGTTTGGCATGAAGCTTTTTTATCGAAAATGCGTGCATTTGGTATCGATGATAATTTTATTCGTTGGATTATAAGCTATCTTCTGGACCGTTCAATACAAGTTGTATTAGACGGTTTCAAGTCTGATCTCCACAAAATAACTGCTGGTGTGCCCCAGGGCTCCGTTCTATCTCCGACTCTCTTTCTCATTTTTATAAATGATCTCTTGTCTGTGACTTCTAATCCATTAAATTGTTTTGCTGACGACTCAACCCTCAGCTTTTCATATACGTTTGATAATTCACGCCCTTTGCCTTCGGACGTGCTATTACAACGACACTGTATGATAAGCTCATCAAACTCCGATTTAAACAGCATTGTGAATTATGCTATCAGAAATCGTGTGGATTTTAAAGCGTCGAAAACTCAATGGTGTCTTTTGTCGTTTAAGTTAAAAATACCCCCTTTGCCATTATTCATGAATGGTACTTGCATCGAGAAGGCCGAAAAGCTATCAGTACTTGGTATGTGTATCAGTTACAACCTTCGTTGCAATGATCATATACTTGAAATTGCCAAGAATGCTGCAAGATGCTTAGGCTTTTTTAATAGATGCAAGAGGTTTTTACACCCCTTCTGATCTAGCTACAATTTTCAAAGCGTTTATACGCCCGAAACTTGAGTATAACTCCCATCTCTGGGCAGGTGCTTCTAAAACTTTTTTACAGCTTCTCGACAGAATTCAGAAAAAAGCGCTAAAATTGATAGGAGAGAGAAGCATTATGGAAACATTTCCATCCCTCGAACATCTTCGAAATACTTCATGTCTTTCCTTATTTTACAGATTCTTTTACGAAAATTGCTCACTCGAGGTAGCCAGCTGCGTTCAACCCCTTAAACGTTTCCCCCGTAATACTCGTCTTGCTAGGAACGATCATCAGTTTACACTTGAGCCCAATTTCGGACGTAATAAAGGGATTCTTTCTTTAGCCGTAAAACAAGAATGTGGAATGAATTGCCTGGCACAATTTTTCCTTCCCATTTTGATCTTCAAACATTCAAGACCAATGTTCATCGACACCTCCTTTCCCTTCCTCCCTAATTTCCTATCGCTCGCGCTGTGACTAATCGTTAAAAGGGCTACAACAAACCCCTTGAGAGCGTGTGCCGTTAAAAAAAAATTATTAGTTTAAAAGAAATGCCATAACCAGTGATGGTACATGTAGGGAAAAATCCCTAAATTAAGGGATTTTCAATGTAAAAACTGCGCTGTAGGGAAAAAAGACAGATTTTTGACAAGTTATATTCTTCCTTGAAAACGTAGGGATTTTCTTAATTTTATCCAGTATATTTATTTTTTGTTTCCAAACAAAAAGCCCCAATTTTAATTCCTTCATAGAAGCAAAATAAGCGTATCAGAAGTCATTTACGTCCGGTAGTAGCTGAAATCCGAAAAAGAAAATTCAAAAAGTACATAAATATTGGAAGCAGAAATTCAACGATTTCTGGTGGGAGCTAGATCAAAATCGGAAGACAGTTTTGAGTGTAAATACGTAGCTTGTGACAAACTTTTAAACTGCGGAAAATCTTATATATAACAAACGTTTCCCTTTTTATACCCTATTCTATAGAATTGGTATATTGTATTTGGTGTGGAGTTTGTAACATAGAGAAATAATACCACTTACATTTAACTATTGGTCACAGTTTTGAAGTAAAAAGATGACCACTTCGTTTGTATACCTTGGTTATATAGGAGAGTGTTGTTAAAGAATTGTTAAATACACCCATAATCGCTATTTCTATTCAAAATCTAATATAGCAATTGCTCTGGCAATACAAAATTTCAATTTTGGGGGTGGCATACGCCTTTTTTATTGCGCCAGCAGTTATTGAACACCAGCCACACAAAATTAATGTTATTGAATTTCTTCCTGTCCGCTAAAGAAGAATTTTGTTTCTGAAACTAGAACACCTACTGTGTTCGGGCGGCGAACGCATACACATACAAAAATATTGGGAAAAGGGTATTCAACAGTTCGTTGAAAACGTACTGTAGCTCTCGCTTATGTTTTCATTCAGAAAAGAGCTTTGAGCAGAGTTCGAGTATATCGAGCTCACTCTGAACGCCCTCTGAATCTGAACCAATTGTGTTCAAAGCGTTCTGACTTCTGAACTATTTATGAAACGAACTGAAGCACTTATCTGTTATTTTTGTTTCTCATGCCATTTGAAATAAAATGCACGACTGGGTCGCACGAACTTGCTCTAATGTGTGACAGTGGTCTTGGGGCTTGAGATTTTGATAAAAATAAATTTTTCAAAATTCTTAAATAAATACTTAAACTAATTTGAGCTGAAAAAAAAGTACGCCATTTCATTTCTTTTATAAATTTGAATTTATGAGAATAAATTTATAAAAATCTGTGGAGCGGTTTTTGAGAAAAAAAGTTTTTTTTGAAAAACTTTTTGAAAAAAAGACAGAATCGGTTTAGTAGTTTTGGAGTTAGTCGAAAGCAAAAAAAACGGTCCTATGGAAAGTACCGTTCTTAGCCATTTTTTAAAACTTTTTTTTCAGCCATATGATTAGTCGTACCTAAAAAGCAACACTGTGTGACGGTAAATTTTACCGCAACAAAAACTTCCCTTCGGTCGTTCTTTTTCCATTTTCTTTTTCTCGTTGTGGCTGCAAAATATTGGCGAAGTTGAGGGCAACCATGGTCTCATCAACCAGTGGTGTACCTAGCCTTATTTTGCAAAAGCAACAAAAGCAGGTGTTCGAGTACGACGTGATAAAACGAGAAGAGAACCGGCGGATGAGCCGAAGAAGTAACGAGTCAGGCGGACTCTTACTTACTTAAAACGACCAACAACAACTTAACATCTTTTTATTAATATCTTTTCAACGTAATTTTAACATTAACTTAAAATAACGTAAATTTGTTTAATGTACAAAATGGGTTTTTAACGCGATTAGATTAGTTCTGTAGAATTTTGAAAATGATTAAAGTAACGCTCCTCTCTGTATTTCCGAAAATAGTTTGTTGAATAATTCACGCTTCGAATCCCGCGCGATAGTTGTAGAGTAGTAGGAAAAAGCCTATTTGAGACTTCTCCTCAATTTTGTTTCTTATCAATTTTTCTCGAAAATATTTTTTGTTGGAAAATAGTCTGAACTCGTCCATAATGTTTCGACAAGTTTTGGAAACACATCCAACAACTTGTCGAAACGTTGTTTGTGTGCGTGAGAGTAAGTTTTGGCAAGTTTTGGAAACACATCCAACAACTTGTTAAAACCGTGTTTGTGTGCGTGTGAGTATGTTTCGTTAGATCCCACCACGGTTGTTTTCTAGGAGAGCGTCATGCTTCCAGAAAGCCGTGACCGATGATCTCGAAACGAATGGTTGTGTTGTATCGTTGTATGCATGAGTGAGAGACTTACAAGCGCGAATACAAAATTTGGAAAAAAAAAGATCGAGAGATTTTGAGGAGGAACAAAATCGAGGAGGAGATATATTTACTTAAAATTTGGATCGAGGATAATTGGGGACGAAAAACTAGGATTCGAGTCGTGAAGGATTTTAAAAGGAGATAGGAGAAAGGAGACAGGAGACATTAAACAGAGATAAGTAGTTTGTGTGCGATTTTAGATGTAAATATATATATTTGTAATTCCAAATATATATATTTATATTCAATCGATTTTGTATACGAGATTTCCGGGACGCGCTTAGTTTTTTTTTTTTTTAATTAAAGACCCATTTTCATTTTGCATTTTTTTTTTCTTCTTTATATTATTTGCTTTTACTTTTATTTAATTTAAATTTCTACCTTGTTAATTTTGCCTCGAGCCAAACGGCCATTATTACATTGTTTAACTTTTTTTTATTTGAAAAGACTTTTGGGTTTTAGTCCAGGGATCTTCTGTCCCAAGGTTTCCCAAAACAATAAAATAATTATCTTCATTTAACTTACTTCTTTTTATTTAAAATATCGGTCCTTAAAATCCTAAAATTAGTTTTGGAATTTTCTAATTCGGTTTTAGAAAAAAAATTCCTGGCGCCTAACTTTTTTTGCACCCTACTGTGCATACCTACATGTTCTTTTGATAAACTATTTTGATTCGATAAATCAATAAAGTTTATCAGAAGAAGCCCAAAAATTCTTCCACCGAACCCACCCCAGCTGAGCAGCCGTGTTGACAGCTATTTTGATCTAGCTGTTATTACACTTTTTTTATTTCGCATTCTCTTTCGTGTCCTTCGTTCGTGGTAGTTTGAGTAAACAAATAATTAATTCGTGTCGTGCGTCGCCGCCGTCGGTATCGGTGTACAAGTACTTCTTTTTTTTTGTTTTATGAAATTAAGTTGATCGCGTTTTCAAAGATCGATTAGAATAATAATTTTAATTAAATAAATTCCCCTCCCCCTATCGTGTCCGTGCCGCGAAGAAAAAGTGCATTAAAGTGCTGCCCAACGTTTAGGGCCCAAAAGTGGAAGAATTTTTTTTTGTATTGTGTAGTGTTTTTTTTTCTTATCATTATTTTGTCTTGATTGGAAAGCTAATTATTCTTTTTAATTATTGGTGTAGTTTTCTCGGGAAAAATTGTTGCAAGTGGAAAACAGAACAACTCAAAACAACGACAAGGGATTCAGCCAAGGAAACAGGAGAAGGAGTTTTTGGTGATATTGTTTTTTTTTAGTGTTGTAAACTTGTTTTTTTATTCTGTGGCGTCTACTGTTTTTTTTATTATTTTTATTATACATCATACCAAATTTTTGCTTGTGTTTTTGGTTTTATATTTAAAGAAGACATTTTGCCTGGTTTTTTTTGTTGTTATTAGATATTGTTTTTTTTACTCGCGTGGGATATTTGTTTTGTGACATTTGAGTGCATTTCAGTGATAGTTTTTTTTCTTAT
This sequence comes from Platycheirus albimanus, assembly GCA_916050605.2. Taxonomy (NCBI): domain Eukaryota; kingdom Metazoa; phylum Arthropoda; class Insecta; order Diptera; family Syrphidae; genus Platycheirus; species Platycheirus albimanus. The sequence goes on along the minus strand of OU696696.1, from coordinate 99,153,901 downwards.
TTCTTTTCTCTCGCGTGGGATATTTCGTGTTACATATTTTGAGAATTGAGTTAAGAGTATAAATTGAGTTTTTTTTGATAGGATTATTTTAGTTGGTGTTTACGGTTGCCACCAACGTGAAAATTTCTGGGTGAAAATTTTAATAGAGTTTTTTTTATTTAAGATCGGGAAATAAAAAAATATAAAGTTTCGTAATTTTTTTTTATTGAATATTTATTGTTTTGAATATTTTTTTTTATATATATAAATCGATTAGGGTTGACTGTTTTTTTAACTTTAAAATAATTTTTTTTCTCGTGGTTGTTTTTAATTAGTTTTTTATTAAATATGAATATTGGGAGATTAGCACAGGACGAACTGGCCTATGAGATGAAGGTCAGGGGTTTAAAAGTAGGTTCGGTAGATGAAATGCGAAAAGCATTGAGGTCATCGAGGTTGCTCGTTAAGAGGAACTCGATGGAAGTTAGTGTGGTGTATCCGTTCACCTATGAGGAGGATAAGGATGCTATAGAAGCGAAAATTGAGGAGATAAAGGGCCTTCTTAAAGTACCTCCGAAGAATCCCAAGTCTTCGGAGTACATTAAGATTGTAACAAAGATTGAGTGGTGTATGGGTAGGTTAGCTAGGACCCCTTGTGAGGCGGATGACGAAGAAGATGCGATTAGCTCTCTTCGTAATAAAGTTTTGTGTTTATTAGGAGATCTCACTGGTGATAGTGAGAATAGTGATAGGGAAGAAGAAGTTGAGAAGGAAAAGACTCCGGTTAAAAGGCAAACCCAACTTCAGGTACAAGTTGGTCAGACCCCAAGTGGTGTGCGGTCTGCGTTAGGATTGGCTGGTGGGTCATTGTCTGAACCAATGCGTGTTGGTTGTAGTCCACCAGTCAATGATATTAGTGTTAGGGTCCCATTGGGACATAGGGTTGATAGGGGTGACACTTTTGTTGAACAAATGGTCGTTCAACAGAAGTGCACTGAACGTGTAGGGAAGTGGGGGGGGGGGTGAAATTTACTGGTGACTCTAATGGAGCATCAGTGAATTCATTCCTGGAAAGAGTGGAGGAACTTCGTCTGGCTAACGATGTTCCGGACTCCCACCTTTTCAAATCCGCTTCGGAGCTTTTGTCGGGTAGGGCCCTTATTTGGTATAGGACGGTTAGGGAAGATTTGGGGGATTGGCGGGAACTCGTCAAGGAACTCAAAGCGGAGTTCCTTCCTGCGAATTACGATGATCTTCTATTGGAGGAAATTAATCGGCGTTCGCAGGGAAAGGATGAAACTTTCGGCGCGTACCTTGCCACTATGAGGACATTGTTCCGAAGATTGTCGGAACCTTTGTCAGAGGGAAGAATGATTTCTATTTTGAGGAAGAATGTAGATCCGTTTTATCAGGTGCAGATAGCGAGTTCAAAACCAAAGACGGTTAAGGAACTTGCTATCCTAGATAGGGAGCTAGATACCCTTAAGGTAAATGTAGACAGTTTTACTCCACCAAGTAGAGGTAGGCATTTGTTGGAACCTGAATGTGGTTACCAACCGAGTTCGTCCGGACAACACCGAGTTGCGGCTGTTGCTCTAGTTCCAGAGAACCCTTTTAGACAGGTAGTTAGGTGTTACAATTGTAACATTTGGCACAAAACTGTTCAGTGCAAAGAAAGTGTTTTGGTTGTGGGGCTGTAGGTGTTTATCGTAGGGATTGTAGGCGGTGTTCGGGAAATGGGGAACGGGCTCTTGTGACAGCAGGACAGGAGACCCGTCGGCGTTAGTTAGGTCGTCTGCTGGCGATCAACTGGTACCACAAATTCACTTAAGTTTCACGTTAGCGGCAAGCGGTAGGGACACTAGACCATATGTAGGAGTTAGGGTTTATGGAGTCAAAATTTTGGGACTTCTTGATTCAGGAGCCTCTCGTACCATTGTGGGTGGTGACGGGTGGAAAATTTTGAAAGACTTAGGGCTTAGATTAGAAAAGAGTAGTGTTGGGTCAGTAGCGTTAGCAGATGGGGCAGGTGTAGGAGTAGCTGGGTCTATTTCTCTACCAGTAGAGGTTGAGAATAGATCCATTTTAATAGAATGTCTGGTAATACCGAATCTCCCACACCAATTGATCTTGGGTGCCGACTTTTGGGCACTATCGGGCATAGTCCCGGATTTGAGATCTGGTATGTGGAGTTTTTCAAGCCAGGAAATGGTGGCTTCGGTTACAGACATGGTAGCGATTAGGGAAAAATCGGATTTGAACGATTTTGAAAGTAGGAAGTTAGAATACGTGTTAGGAGAACTTTTTAAATCAAAGACCGAAGGATTAGGGTGCACCAACTTAGTTGAGCACAAGATTAGGACGTCCGCAGAACCAATCAAACAACGATATTACCCTGTTTCGCCCGCGATTCAGAAACATATCGATCAGGAACTCCAAGAGATGTTGGAAGCTGGAGTGATCGAGAAGTCAAAGAGTCCTTGGGCATCGCCGATTCTTCTCGTTAAGAAGAAAGACGGCAGTTATCGGTTCTGCGTTGACTATAGGAAATTAAATGAGGTTACTGATAGGGATGCTTATCCACTACCATTTATTTCGGCGATTTTGGACAAGCTTCGAAACGCGAAGTATTTGTCCTCATTAGACATTAAATCTGCTTATTGGCAGATTCCAATGGAGGAAGAATCGCGTAAGTACACAGCCTTTACCGTGCCAGGGAAGGGTCTTTTTCAATTTTGTAGGATGCCATTCGGGCTCCATAATTCACCAGCGACATGGCAGAGGTTTATTGACGACGTTCTAGGTTCCGATTTAGAACCGTTCGCCTTTGTGTACTTAGATGACATTATCATTGTCACCGATTCTTTTGAGAAACACCTAGAAATTCTCAAAGAAGTTTTTAAAAGGCTAGGAGAGGCGGGTTTAAAAGTAGGTAGGGAAAAGTGTAATTTCTGTAGGCCTTCTTTGAAATTTCTAGGTTATGTAGTTGATAGGAACGGGCTTCATGTAGACCCGGAAAAAGTGGAAAGCATGATGAGGATTCCTCCACCGAAAAACGTGAAGGAAATTAGGAGTTTTGTAGGGACTATTTCTTGGTATCGAAGATTCGTGCCAAATTTTGCAATTCTAGTTAGACCTCTTACCGATCTCTCAAAGAAAGGTAAGAAGTTCGAATGGACACAAGAGTGTGAGGAGTGTTTCAGAAAAGCCAAAGAGTGTTTGGTTACGGCACCGATCTTGACATGTCCGGATTTTTCCCGGCCGTTTGTTGTTCAGACAGATGCGTCAGATTTTGGTATCGGGGCCGTACTTTCTCAGAATTTTAAAGAGGGGGAAAAGGCAATTTGTTATTTGAGTCGGTCATTGAATAGGAATGAAAGGAACTACTCTACGACCGAAAAAGAGTGCTTAGCGGTTCTTTGGGCGATCGAAAAGTTACGGCCGTATCTCGAAGGTGTTCGATTTACGGTTGTGACGGATCATCACTCACTGATCTGGCTTAGCAATCTTAAGGATCCGCAGGGTAGGTTAGCTCGTTGGGCCATTCGGCTCCAACAATTTGATTTCAAGATCATCCATCGAAAGGGCAAAGAACATGTCGTTCCTGATATGTTGTCGCGAGGAGTCCCCGAAGTAGCCGGTGTCTCTGAAGCGGATTCGGACCCTTGGGTGATCAAAATGAAATCACAGGTAGAAAAGAGCCCGTTAGAATACCCATCCTGGCGAGTTGAGGATGGGCGGCTCTATAAACATGTTAGGGTGAACCATATTGTTGTTCACAACGAGAATGAGGAGTGGAAATTAGTTGTAGGGAAAGGTGATAGGGCAAAGATTTTAAACGATTGCCATGATGCTCCGCTTTCAGGACACATGGGCGTTAAAAAGACTTTTGCTAGGGTAGCAGAAAAGTATTACTGGCCCAAAATGAGGAGTGACATAACGAAATATGTTAGGTGTTGTAAGACTTGCCAAAAAGTGAAACCGGTGAATGAGAGGCCAGCTGGTCTTATGACTGAGAGGGTGGGAAATTCCCAACCGTGGGATATGATTTGTGTGGACTTAGTTGGTCCACTTCCGAAGTCGTCGCGCGGTTTTATTTATATTTTAACGGTCGTCGATTACTTTAGTAAATTTCCCCTGTTGTTCGCGTTACGGTCCGCAACGGCAAAAGCGGTTTGTCGAGAATTGGAAGAAAACGTTTTTCTTCTCTTCGGTGTTCCAAAGTGGATCGTCTGTGGCTTAGTGAAGCGTACGGGTCACAACTTCGGTATACGGCGCATTACCATCCGCAAGCGAATCCTGCGGAGCGCATAAGCCAAATAATTAAGACTACGCTCCGAGCGTATGTCTCGGAAAACCAGCGGAGTTGGGATATGCAATTGGCAAAAGTGGCCTGTGCTATCCGAACTTCGCAACATGAGGTGTTAGGTGTTTCGCCTAATTTTGTGAATTTTGGTAGGAACATGGTAACTAGTTGCCATGATGTAGGGCTTAGAGATAGGGCGGGAAATAAGACCGCTAAAACTTATAATTTGAGGAGAAGAGACATACAGTTTCAACCTGGTGATCTCGTTTGGCGTAGGAATTATGCTCTGTCCGATGCGGCAAATTATTTCGCTTCTAAATTAGCGACCAAGTTTGTTGGTCCATTTAGGGTCAGTAGGAGGAAGTCACCTTGGACATACCTCCTGATAGACGATAAAGGGAAGGATCGAGGGACGTGGCACGTAAAGGATTTAAAGCCATTTATTGACACTTAGTCAAAAGTCCCTTAATCTTTCTTTTAAATCGTAATTTATTTTGTATTTTGTTTGTTTTTTTGGTAAATTGTCCAATTTTATATTTTCAATTCTTTTTTTTTTCTTTTTTTTTATCTTTCTTTTTTTAATATGATGGTAACCCTGTGTCGTATTGTACACCCTGTTCTTTTACCCTCCAATCCTGGCCGAGTCTGAAGAAATGGTTTATTTTTCCTGAAAAGTAAACACATTTCTTTGGAGGTAAGGGTGGAATTTGTGACGGTAAATTTTACCGCAACAGAAACTTCCCTTCAGTCGTTCTTTTTCCCTTTTCTTTTTCTCGTTGTGGCTGCAAAATATTGGCGAAGTTGAGGGCAACCATGGTCTCATCAACCAGTGGTGTACCTAGCCTTATTTTGCAAAAGCAACAAAAGCAGGTGTTCGAGTACGACGTGATAAAACGAGAAGAGAACCGGCGGATGAGCCGAAGAAGTAACGAGTCAGGCGGACTCTTACTTAATTAAAACGACCAAAAACAACTTAACATCTTTTTATTAATATCTTTTCAACGTAATTTTAACATTAACTTAAAATAACGTAAATTTGTTTAATGTACAAAATGGGTTTTTAACGCGATTAGATTAGTTCTGTAGAATTTTGAAAATGATTAAAGTAACGCTCCTCTCTGTATTTCCGAAAATAGTTTGTTGAATAATTCACGCTTCGAATCCCGCGCTATAGTTGTAGAGTAGTAGGAAAAAGCCTATTTGAGACTTCTCCTCAATTTTGTTTCTTATCAATTTTTCTCGAAAATAGTTTTAGTTGGAAAATAGTCTGAACTCGTCCATAATGTTTCGACAAGTTTTGGAAACACATCCAACAACTTGTCGAAACGTTGTTTGTGTGCGTGAGAGTAAGTTTTGGCAAGTTTTGAAACACATCCAACAACTTGTTAAAACCGTGTTTGTGTGCGTGTGAGTATGTTTCGTTAGATCCCACCACGGTTGTTTTCTAGGAGAGCGTCATGCTTCCAGAAAGCCGTGACCGATGATCTCGAAACGAATGGTTGTGTTGTATCGTTGTATGTATGAGTGAATGATTGGAATGGACGAGGGAAGAAAGTTGTTGATACAAATTAGCTTGGAAGGCACTCTGGTGAGAGACTTACAAGCGCGAATACAAAAATTTTAGAAAGAAAAATATCGAGAAATTTGAAGAAAGAAAAATAAAATCGAGGAGGAGATATATTTATTTAAAATTTGGATCGAGGATAATTGGGGACGAAAAACTAGGATTCGAGCCGTGAAGGATTTTAAAAGGAGATAGGAGACAGGAGACATTAAACAGAGATAAGTAGTTTGTGTGCGATTTTAGATGTAAATATATATATTTGTAATTCCAAATATAAATATTTATATTCATCGATTTTGTATACGAGATTTCCGGGACGCGCTTAGTTTTTTTATTAAAGACCCATTTTCATTTTGCATTTTTTTTTCTTTATATTATTTGCTTTTACTTTTATTTAATTTAAATCTCTACCTTGTTAATTTTGCCTCGAGCCAAACGGCCATATTTACATTGTTTAACTTTTTCTTTGAAAAGACTTTTGGGTTTTAGTCCAGGGATCTTCTGTCCCAAGGTTTCCCAAAACAATAAAATAATTATCTTCATTTAACTTCCTTCTTTTTATTTAAAATATCGGTCCTTAAAATCCTAAAATTAGTTTTGGAATTTTCTAATTCGGTTTTAGAAAAAAAATTCCTGGCGCCTAACTTTTTTTTGCACCCTACTGTGCATACCTACATGTTCTTTTGATAAACTATTTTGATTCGATAAAGCAATAAAGTTTATCAGAAGAAGCCCAAAAATTCTTCCACCGAACCCACCCCAGCTGAGCAGCCGTGGTGACAGCTATTTTGATCTAGCTGTTATTACACTTTTTTTATTTCGCATTCTCTTTGTCTTTCGTGTCCTTCGTTCGTGGTAGTTTGAGTAAACAAATAATTAATTCGTGTCGTGCGTCGCCGCCGTCGGTATCGGTGTACAAGTACTTTTTTTTTGTTTTATGAAATTAAGTTGATCGCGTTTTCAAAGATCGAGTAGAATAATAATTTTAATTAAATAAATTCCCCTCCCCCTATCGTGTTCGTGCCGCGAAGAAAAAGTGCAATAAATGGAGGTTAGTTAAATAAAAATCGTTAGAGCCGTTTTTGAGAAAAGTAAGCTTTAAAATAAGGGTTGTATGGCAGGTACCGATATTTTTTGAGCTAAAAAAAAAATTTCAATTTCCCCTCTGTACAATACCTAAAAAAGTCTATATACCAAGTTTGAAGCAATTCGGCCCACCCGTTTGGGCTGTAGGTCTACATACAGACAGACAGACAGACATACAGACGGACAGAATTTTGAGACCATCCTTTTTCGTCTTCGCTATCATCGTAATGTCATGTTTGATTGTTATCTCAAAACTTTTTTTTTCGACGAATGCATAACTTGCCTTATAGTACCTATAATCGCAAGTAAAAAGCTGAAATTATTTATTTAACATTTAAAATACCTTCGTCTGTAATTTTAATATTTTTTAAAGTTGGGATTTTTTAAAATGGCTTAGAATTTTTTTTTTTTTTGATATACCATCACTGACCATAACATGCCTGTTTAAAACTAACCGGATTTTTTGAAGGAGCTGTTAACTTTCTGATTTGTAATTACTATTTTATCCGAAAATGGCAAAAAAAACGTTATAGTAACCAAATTCGTTGCAAAGTCGTAGAACAGTTTCAAATCGGGATAAAACAAAACGTTATTGAGCAGATGTTGAAAATTCCGACTTTAACTGTTTTTGACATCATTAAAAAGTTAAGAAGCGGGAAATCAGTCGAGGCAGATCATTTTGGTGGACGCCCTCGCAAAACAACGGTAAAAACTGATAGGCGTATAAAGAACTTTGTATTAAAAGATATTTTTGCGACTTTTAATACAATTTGTGAAGAGCTTAATCTGTCTATAGCACCAAGTACAGTAAGGAAGCGCCTCAGAGAATTTGGTCTCTATGCATTTCGTCCCGCGAAAAAGCCACTCCTCGCTGCTTAACATCGTCGAAATAGGTAAGCAATGAACGGTTTCTCAAAAAACTTAAAAATTCAAAAAAAAAAACTATTTAATCAGGGTTGAATTTGCAAAAGATCATCTGAACTGGTCTATAGTCAAATGGAAAAGAATACATACTTTTCAGTGATGAAAGCAAATTAAATTTGCTTTACTCCGATGGTGGAAGGACAGTAAGGCACTTAAAAGGGACACGTCAAATACCAGCCAATGAACTCCCTACAGTTAAGCACGGCGGGAGATCGGTGATGGTTTGGGGCTGTTTTTCAGCTGCAGGCTGTGTTTCTTTACACCAAATCACCGGAATCATGGATCGTTTAAAGTGCAAACATATTTTGGGGTCCATTATGCTTACATATGCGGAGGAGGAAATGCCCTTGCGTTGGGTCTTCCAGCAGGATAATGACCCAAAACATTCTTCAAAGCTGTTAAAACAATGGTTTGGGACAAATAATATTCGTTTTTTTTTTTTTTTTTTTTTTTTATATAATGCACACGCGCTCAAGGGGTTTGTTATAGCCCTTTTAATGATAAGTCACAGCGCGAGCGATAGGAAGTTAGGAAGGAAGGGAAAGGAGGTGTCGATGAACATTGATCTTGAAGGTTTGAAGATCAAAATGGCAAGGAAAAATTGTGCCAGGCAATCCATTCCACATTCGTGTTGTACGGCTAAAGAAAGAATCTCTATATTTCACGGTACGTCCGAAATTGGGCTCAAGTGTAAACTGATGAGCGTTCCTAGCAAGACGAGTATTACGGGGGAAATGTTTAAAGGGTGGAACGCAGCTGGCTACCTCGAGTGAGCATTTTTTGTAAAAGAACCTGTAAAATAAGGAAAGACATGAGACATTTCGACGATGTTCGAGTGACGGAAATGTTTCCATAATGTTTCTCTCTCCTATCAATTTTAACGCTTTTTTCTGAACTCTGTCGAGCAGGTGGAGAAAAGTTTGAGAAGCACCTGCCCAGAGATGGGAGTTATACTCGAGTTTAGGACGTATAAACGCTTTGTAAATTGTAGCCAGATCAGAAGGGGTGAAAAACTTCTTGCATCTATTAAGAAAGCCTAAGCATCTTGCAGCATTCTTGGCAATCTCAAGTATATGATCATTCGAACGAAGATTGTCACTGATACACATACCGAGTACTGATAGCTTTTCGGCCTCCTCGATGCAAGTACCATTCATGGATAATGGCATAGGGGGTATGTTTAGCTTCATCGACAAAAGACAGCATTGAGTTTTCGACGCATTAAACTCCACACGATTTCTAGTACCCCAATTTACAATGCTGTTTAAATCGGAGTTTAACGAGCTTATCATACGATTTCGCTGTAATAACACGTCCGAAGGCGAAGGCCGTGAATTATCAAACGTATACGAAAAGCTGAGGGTTGAGTCGTCAGCAAAACAATTTAATGGATTAGAAGTCACAGACAAGAGATCATTTATAAAAATGAGAAAGAGAGTCGGAGACAGAACGGAGCCCTGGGGCACACCAGCATTTATTTTGTGGAGATCAGACTTGAAACCGTCTAATACAACTTGTATTGAACGGTCCAGAAGATAGCTTCTAATCCAACGAATAAGAGTAACATCGATACCAAATGCACGCATTTTCGTTAAAAGAGCTTCATGCCAAACTCTATCAAATGCCTTTGAAATATCAAGCGCAATTATCTTGCTTTCGCCAAAGCGATGCACAGATTTGATCCACTGTTCGGTGAGATATGCCATCAGATCACCAGTGGAACGATTGCTGCGAAAGCCGTATTGCCGGTCATTTAAAAGCTCCCGATCTTCGAGATATTTTTTGAGCTGACGATTTATCAGCGTTTCCATGACCTTGGAAAGAAGGGACGTAAGTGCAATTGGTCGGTAGGAGGAAGGGGAGGAGGAGTCACCTTTCTTTGGGACGGGCTGGACAAATGCTGTTTTCCATCTACTAGGAAAGATTCCTGAACGATAGGAGCGATGAAAAAGCTTACGCAGTGGTTTTGCCAGAGATGAAGAACACTTCTTCAGAAGAATAGGGGGTATACCATCCGGGCCAGCGGATTTGGGTATATCAAGATCTTGAAGTACTCTTGCTACTGTACGAGTGCGGAAAAATATCTGTCCCATAAAAGAATTAACGTTCTCAAGTACAGGAGGGGCATCGTTGCTTGCAGGCAACGTAGAACTTGCAGCAAAATGAGCTGCGAGCATATTCGCCTTCTCTGAAGAGCTGACAATGGGTTTATCGTCGACGATGAGCGTTGGAACTGATGATGACGTTGAGTTCTTGACGTTTTTTACAAATGACCAGAAGTTTGTACTGCCTTTGGGACATTGCAGAATTTTTTGCCGTAACTTCTGGTCATGTAAAAATTTCGTTTTGTGTATAACGGAGTTGCACGAGTTCCTAACTTGTTTGTGTTTCTTCCGATTTTCCTCAGTTGGGTTGGCTTTGTAGGATCGGAAGCTTACTTCTTTCAACCTGATAGCTTCTTTACACTCTTCGGAAAACCAAGACTTTTCTTTTGGTTTGATACATTTTGTTCTGTTTAGAATGGCCGTCGCCATTGTATATACATTATTATAGTAATTTTATGGAACATTTTATTTTAGTTCTGACCGTCGTCAATGGTAACGCTAGTTGTCTTATCTACTTTACATCAAATGTCTTCTATTGTTGTTTTTACTTCCCATAGCAGTTTTAGACAAAAACCACTAAAATTACTCTCCAATCAAAGCTTGTGAACGTCGTCATTAGATGGCGCACAAAACGTTCCGCTTTTTGGGAATACTATAGATTTTAAAAACAATGCCGTCGCAATCACCCGATTTGAATAAGATTGAAAATTTGTGGGCCATCTTAGAGACGGGTTGGGAAGAGAACGCACACCTCCACAAGCGCCCTATTTGCAACTTTGAAGAACGAGTGGGAGCATATTCCTAGCTTTATTTTTCTTAATTGGATTGAGTCAATGCCTCGTATATGCCCAGCAGTCATAAAAAATAAGGGTTACTATAAAAAATATTAATTAAGTATCTAAATGAAAAAACCTTTTTACTTTTGCACAGACGAAGTTCTGAATTTATTTTAAGTTTATATATTTTTTTCCTTAATCGATTAAAGATCATCGTTTTTTGCTAAAATGTAAAAACAAAACAATGTAAAAAATATAAAAATTTTATTTGTTTCATTTGTAATAAAAACACGATAAATGAACTTGACTAAAAAATCCGGAATGTTTTTAACAGCAGGTATATATTTTTCTATACCTCATTATTATTTCTCTATGTTACAAAATCCAAACCAAATATAATTTACCCATTAAATAGAATAGGGTATAAAAAGAGAAATAAGAAAACAACATCACCAACCTAAATTTCATAGAAAAAAGCTGGTCGGGAAAATCCTGCATTGGCAAAAAAGTTTGCTTCAAATTATAATAATAATTATAATAATAATTTAACTTATGCCTGTAAGACCCAAGGTCTTTTGAATGCAAACTGCACGGCATTAGTTAGAAGGAATAGAACGATAGGAAAGATTTATTGTTGGTATAATGGATTGAGAATTAGGTTATATTTATCTCACGAAAATCCCACGGGAGGCGTCCAGTTGAAGCAGGGGGGATATTGAAAAGTTGCTGCCCAGGCTGGGGCTCGAACCCACAACTCTAGGTTAGCAACCAAGCACCACATCCACTGTACCATTGTCACCCGCAAATTATAGACTGTATGGCGATTTTCGTGGAAAAAATTAATCATATGAGAAGCTATACCTACCTTTACAAAATACAATTTCGTGTGCAAAGTTTACTTACTTTAAACTAACCAACGAGAATATTTCCAGAGGTAAACTTGTTAGATTATTATGCGAGAAATCAATTCTAGTAATTGCCGTCAGTGCAACTTCAGTGATTTTTGGATGTCCTTGTAGCTTAGGATTGAGATGCAGTACTCCATTAACCATCCAAATGAGTCTAAAATAGTGAAAAATCAAACCCAAATAAAGCTTATTTTATATTGACAAACCTTATAAACGATAACTGGACATTATTACTATTATGCCAATCGATAATAGTGGGAACATTTGGAAACATCGCACTATAGGTTACATTCTTTGCTGATGAGGTGAAGACATTCACTTTCACTGGATTTGGTAGCCCTTTTTTATTTATCTTATAGTCCGAATCGGGATACACACGTTTAGTAAGAAGAAGATTTAAAATAGCTTCATCGCCACTACTGACGGCAACACTCAAAGCTGAACCAAGCTCGTCACAAGCACCATATCTACTTAAAGGCAGTGTTATCCAAATTAATTATAAGGTTTCTAGAGAATTATATATGAGCGTATCGGAATCCCGCTTTTTTAAATCACGAAAAACTGTTTTAAATCTACTAAAACACAGATTTTTTAAAATTCCGTCTTCCAAAATCCCGTTTGTTCAAAATCCCGTTCTATTAAAATCCTGTTTTTTATAGAACATGGTTATCAAACTAAATAATTGTATATAACTTTTAAGGTTTTCGTAACCCATCGTAAAGAAATTTCCTCCGATTCGGACGAACTTTATGTAATAGTAACCGTTCCAATTGATCAATCTGACATTCTTCTGAAAAACATTGAAGAATGCGGACACTTTTGTGGTATCAGTTTACTCAATGCATATTTTTCACTTCTTTACATGAAAAGCTGGGACATAATCCCCCACTCGAAATTTGGCTACATACGTTTTTTGTGTATATATAGCATAATTATCATGGTTACAAAGTTTGCGATTTTGTGGTATTATTTTTTTTGGCTCCCGGACTATTTGTGTTTCTTCCGATTGTCTCCAATTCATTTTTCTTTGTTTGAAGCTATCTGCTTGTATTATGCATTTCATCCACTGCAAGAAAGATTCATAATTTATTTTTTGTTTGGTTCTAATGCTTTGTATGAGTGCCGGTAGGCAACTATATTTGATCCTGATTGAGATTTTTATGGCGATTTATTTCAATCGATTTGCGAACCAACCGTGGGATGTAGTAGGTTTCCTGAGCTTAGTCCTTTGGTTGGTCAAAATGAATCCAGTGATATTCATCCAAGAAACATAGCCCGCCACCACGGGCTGATCTGAGATGGTCGTAAGGTGTTTATGACGGGATCCCATGATCGACAGAGCTTAAAACGGTCGTCCTGATTGAAATTTTGATGGCGATCTATTTCAATGGTTTCGCGAACCAACCGTGGGATGTAGTAGGTTTCCTGAGCTAACATCTTTGCTTGGTCAAAATGAATCTAGTGATATTCATCAAAAACATACCCCGCCACCACGGTCTTTTCTACGGCTGATCTGAGATGATCGTAAAGCGACAGAGCTTAAGACGGTCGTCCTGATTGAAATTTTGATGGCACTTTATTTCAATAACTTCGCGAACCAACCGTGGGATGTAGTAGGTTTCCTGAGCTAAAACCTTTTCTTGGTCAAAATGAATGCAGTGAAATTCATCTGGGTTGCCCAAGATATGCTCCAAATTGGCGACTTTGCAAGCTGTTTTTTTTTTTCTCACAACACTTATGTGCTCTTTTAGGCACGATTGCAGTTGAGATTGTTAAACATTATGAAGACCCAGTGCTTCAAGGGAATTCATTTTCGATACTTTAAATTATTTTAATTGTGTTATCATTCCGCTTTTGCAATAAAAACTAATTGTTTTATTTTGAAGATCGCTCGATTTTTTGAAATAAAACGTATAGGTTTGATTTTAAAAGCGTAAATTAAAAAACGGGCGTATACAAAATGGGATTATAAAAGACGTGGTTCTAAAAATCGATGCTTCAAAAACGGGAATAAAAAAAGCGGGATGAGGAACCCAACACGAATGGTATTTACTTTAGCAGCAGCTCCACCATAGGAAGTGATCTCTGTTTGCAGGCCTCGGCAATCGGAATATTACTGAGACCATATATTTCCTCACTGCATCTGGAAGTTACAATCATTATTCATTATCAATTCCTTCACAAATAAAAGTACAATATTAACTTCGGATTATTTTGATCTTCTACTGGCCTTGCAACTATGTTGGGATTAGCTCCACTTTGCAAAAGTGATGTGACAACATCTAAAAAACCTCCACGTACAGCTGCCAAAAGTGCAGTCTCTTGCGTAGCACCACATAGTAGGTTTAGGTTTATTGGACATTTATCAGATTCAGTTTTCTCCTATATTAAAATAAAAATGTAACTTATTTAAAAAAAATATAAAAGACACGACTAGGTCGCACGAGCTTGCTCATATGTTCGATAATTGCTGTGGCTGCATAATGTATATAAACAAAATTAAAAATTATTTAAAAAATTCTTTTATTTCTTTAATTAACTTAAAAGTTTTCTCGGAAAAACTATGTGTGCAATAAAATTTCAAAACTTAATGTCTATTTAAAAAAAAAAATCGTTCAGTTTTCTTAGGAAGTGGTTTTTTTTTGAAAAAATATTTGAAAATTTGTTTGAGTATGTCATTTTGAGAAGATCTGTAGTTTTTAATTAGAACATAATTTAAAAAAATTCAATCCCCCCGTTTCCAAAATATTTTGAAAACCAAAAAATTTAAACAATTTTTTTTTATAAATTTTGAAATGCAATATTAATTGTATAATAAATAACTTCTCGACAAAACCTCATTTGAAAAAACCGGTTTTATGAGATGTATTGTTGTCAAAATATAGCACGCTAAAAGTTTTATCAAAATCCTTAGAGCCGTTTTCGCGAAAATCAAACTTTTTAGTACCTACAAAATCAATATATAGCAAGTAAAAAAATTATTTACCTTGACAAGGTTGTCTCCCTCAGCGGAAATATTAAGTTTCGACATTATGGCTTGAATACCAAAAGAAATTCTTTTTCTCGTAGGAGTAATTGGAGTGCTTTGCGGGCTGTCGTTAAGTGTTTTCATGCATTTTACCCTCCAGTTAAGCATCACATTGACAAGAGAATTATTACCCAAAATACTGGAAATGTATAGGCTAGTTTGACCGGTTACATCTTGTTGGTTTGGATCAAATGGCAGCCGCCATTCCCAAATACCTTTTTCGTCTCTGTAAGTACGGTACAAGTAGTTTGGATAATTATAGTTTATGATAAGCTGAACTAAATTGATGTGGCCATTTATGCAAGCTGTGTGAAGTGGTAACCATCCCTCCATTGTCGATAGCTAAAAAAAACATTTTGTTCATATATTTATTAAATGTTTTGGGTAAAAACCTGAACTAAATCGGGAAAGGTATCCAACAAAAGCTTAGTGATACTGTAAAGACCATGGTGAACAGAAGCATAAAGTGGAGAATACTTAGTCACCGTATGTGATCGACCATCGGATCCAGCATCCAATAACCGTTTAGTGATGTCTACGAACCCCGACTGAGCAGCTCTAGGTTTGGAGTACAGAAAAGAACACTTTATCATGTATACAGCTACAAAATTTGATGTCACGATTTGTTGTTTAAATAAAATTGTAGTTCTTACGCTTTTTCATGTAAATGTTTGTAATACATAATGGGCTACATTTATAGGCGTTTCTTAGACTACTCCTTAGTTGGGGTCTTACTTTATAAAGGGTGTTGGCAGCACCTATATCAACATACACACATACGAAAAGAACAGCTATATTCGCACTACCCCGTATTGCTATCTCTGTTTTAAAATCTTCTTAAAAAGTTAGTTTAATATTCGTGCGCGATCCACACGTACCTATTTTTTATATTATGTAAGCCTAAGCTTCAGCAATTAGAAGCTAAAATAAATACATTTATTTCTTGTTACTAAATAAACACTAAGTTTCATTATTTTTTGTGTCGGAATTATAAATTATTACAGATATTCAAAATTTACATGGTCCTAAACGAGCACTGATATAACTAGCATTATAATGTGCATGTGCATCTCAATCGTTAAAAAAAAATTGTATTAACAAGCCGCGCGAGTTACGTAATTGCATAAGTGAGCAATTCCGCACAACATGCACTATACCTTTGGTAACTAGCAGACAGATGACAACGCAAGAGCAACAGCATCCTGACCTTGAACATTACTCGGAGAAGAGAGTCTTCTCTCCTAGATAATTATTATAATTTTGTTTTTTTGAAATGTATATAAGTTTTTCTTTGTTCAGTTGAAAGCCGATTTTTATGAATCAAAGAGGTACCAAGTATCAAGTAAAAGAACCTTGAGTTTTGATTTTGATTTGTTTGTAAGAAAAATTATAACTGGCGCAGTCGGCATGATTTGCTAAGTACAGCTTGTTACAAAAAGTGAATTTTAAGTAGCTTAAGACGTTTGCTGGAAAAGGCATTTCGTACTCTTCGAGGGATTATCGGAGTGTTGGATTTTAATCCTTTAACGAATTAAAACAGAACCACAAATATAAACAAATCAAATTATAAATTCATAATCAAAAATCAAAAAAAATATTTTTCTCGCTTAAAGCATACAAAAATATAAATGTAAAATAGAATTATTCTAAAAGAACTACATGAACCTATTGTGTTAAACAATATTTAAGTTTGAAAATAAACATTTAAAGTAATTGAACTAAAAAAAAAAAAAAAAAAAAAAAAAAAAAAAAACCACAAGCGAGTTATAAATACTGAACATTTTGCTGCTAAGTGCGATTGTGTAGAGGCGCAAAGACTTCAACGATACAGGTCCACATTTACGCCTCATGTGACAAATTTATCAGGGTAAGTCCATTCTTTTGTTTCCTTGAGCCTCGATTTATCTTAATGTCACCAATTCCAAAACAAATTAATTGCACTGGTAAGCACAAAATTTTGGAGGTTAGTAGCTTTAGTAGTCCAATTCGAAAAAGTGTTAAGACTCCTAAGCATCAGTATTTGAATTTAAATAGAAGTGATTTTGTGGATTCAGTAACCAGCTCTATTCCTAACGTTAGTTCAAATAATTATTCCGTTATGAATAACTCTACTTTTGCCACCGATGCATTTAATGCGCTCAGAATACCGGACGCTGTCAAGGACGTTCCGCCAATTGATGGAAATCCACGTTTGCTCTACGATTTTTTAAGCAACGTGGATGAAGTTTTAAGTGTCATGCCAAATATCAATGGTTCAAACTACGAAAGAATTATTATAAGACCTATACGAAACAAAATTATAGGACAGGCGAATGAGATCCTGAATATGTATTGAACTCTTTTAGAATGGGAGGATATTAAGAATAATCTTATTATTCATTATTCCGATAAGCGGAATGAAACAAGCTTGATAGGAGATTTACACCAAATCAGGCAAAATCAAGATACCGTTGAAAAATTTTATTCTAAAATCATAGAAATACTTTCAACGATGATTAACTACATAAGGGTTCACGAAAAAGATTTAAATGTTATAAAGGCAAAACAAACGCTTTACAACGAAATGTGTTTGAATACGTTTTTGTCAGGGCTAAGAGAACCGCTAGGGTCAACTATTAGAGCGATGAGGCCAGATAATCTTATCGATGCATTCAATTTTTGTCTTGAAGAGCAGAATTCTCATTATTTTAAAAATCCTAATTACTTACACGGAGAACCATCTGCTAAACTAAACCAATATAGAGTCCATAACTACCCACAACAATTACACAAACACTCTATTAGACCACAGAGACCATTCAATAACACACCTCAAGAACAATTTTCCAGGCCTTACATTCAAACACCACAAGAACAAATTTCTAGACCTTACAATCAAATTCAAAACACCTCTTACTCTTATAAACCAACACCATCACAACAATATTCTAGACAAAATTACAATAAATCTCAAACTGCAAATAATAATTCTGGTATCCACAACATGAGCCGATGGATGTTCCAACTGGTAATACCATTTCTCGTAGACACAATCCACAGCCTCCAGTACAAAATTAGATTTACAATTTTGAAGGTTATTGCTACAATTGTAGTAACGTAAATAATACCTTAAACCAACCTATTACAAACGCTTCTAATCAGTATAATTGTAACCTGAATAATATCACCCAAAACGAATTCGAGCCGAATACATACTATCCTAACTTGGATATGTCATCTCCGTCAAACTTGAACAATGAGCAGGAAATAGATGACACAAATTTTTGTGCACAGGCCTCACAAAACCAATCGGGTTCATAGATATCAATAACTGTAACACTAATTCTTTACCTTATATAACAATTAAAAGTATACACGACGGCAAATGCAGATTTTTAATTGACACCGGTAGCAACAAGTCATTTGTTAATCCCGATATAGCCGCGAATTTTAAAATCACACTAACAGAACCTGTAGAGATAAAAACTCTGTTTGATAAACATATTGTTAACAAGAAAACAACCATAAACTTACCTGAACTTGGAACTGATAAACCTTTATCCTTTCTTATATTTAAATTTCATAATTATTTTGAGGGCCTTATAGGAACTGATATAATGAAAGAACTGGGCATTAAAAACGATTTAAAAAAATCATTTCTGGAAACAAATAATTTCAAAACCCCTTTGAAATTTAAACCCAATCTCATTTCTAAACCGTAAACCGTTCCCGGCCTGAGTAGAATGATGTGTTGTCTTCCCGTCGATGTTGAAACTGGAAGTATACTCATTAAACCAACATCAACATCAATTATGAGTAATCTTATGATATCTGAAGGAATATACAAAGCTATTTATTGGTATTCGCTCGTAGAAGTAGTTAATACTTCAGATAATCCTTTACTATTTAGAGCTGAACAACCAATTAAAGCTAGTTTATTCGATTCTAATTCCCGTATCGAAATTCATAATTTTACTATTAATAATAAAATAAAAAGAAGATATCAGGGAACTTTGCGAAAAATATGAGGATATTTTCTTTAGGGAAGGACAGGACTTAACGTTCACAAATACAATTGAAAATTTAGAATGAAACAACAACAACTTGTGTGTGCTACCACCAAGTTTATAGGCTGGAGTTATAGCTATTTCACGGGGACCAACCCGATCATCAGACTCCTTTAGTGTTGTTTAATCGCTTTATGTTCAATTTAATTTTTGAAGAACTTTTGCCCGAGCTGGGCTTGAAACACAAAATTACAACTAGAGATGATTTACCCATATATTGTAAGTCTTATCGGTATCCATATAGTCATAAAGATGAAATTCGTAAACAAATTGATGATTTGTTGGATCAGGGTATAATACGTCCAAGTTTCTCTGATCTGGATCTGGATTGTACCTAAAAAAAGAGACCAAAGTGGAAAAGAGAAGTTACGATTAGTCATAGACTATCGCAAACTGAACGAAAAAACCATAGACGATAGGTACCCAATCCCGAATATAACTGAGATTCTTGATAAACTTGGCAAATCCATGTATTTTAGCTCCCTAAACCTTGCTTCCGGATTTCATCAAATTGAGGTGGCAGTCGATGATGTTTATAAAACTGCCTTTTCGGTGGATAATGGACATTACGAGTTTTTGCGGATGCCTTTTGGGCTCAAGAATGCTCCATCTACATTCCAGCGTGTTATGGACAACATTCTTAAAGACCTTCAAGGCAAAATATGTTTGGTTTATATGGATGATGTAATTGTGTATTCAACATATTCAAAGTCTTACTGCTGTCTTTAACAAATTTAGGGAAGCTAATCTTAAAATACAAATTGAAAAGTCCGAATTTCTTCGAAAAGAAGTATCTTTTCTAGGGCATATCATAACACCGGAAGGAACAAAACCCAACCCAAACAAAATTAGCGCTATAAAGAACTTTCCCCTGCCAAGAACAGTGAAGCAAATAAAATCATTTTTGGGTCTTCTAGGTTACTATAGAAAGTTCATAAAGGACTTTGCACAGCTCACAAAGCCAATGACCGAATGTCTGAGGAAAGGAAACGCCATAAAACTAGATTCAAGGTATATAGAATGCTTTGAAACATGCAAATCTATTCTTTCTAATGAACCGTTGCTTCAGTACCCCGATTTCTCTAAGCCTTTCAACGTTACTACTGATGCTAGTACCGTCGCAATAGGCTCTGTACTATCACAAGGCACTATAGGATCAGATAAACCGATTTGCTTCGCAAGTCGGACCTTATCAAAATCAGAGCAAAACTATAGTACGATAGAGAAGGAACTGTTGGCAATTATTTGGTCTGTGAAATACTTTCGTCCTTATTTGTTTGGACGTAGATTTCAAATAATTACAGATCATAAGCCCTTGACATGGCTTTTTTCTCTTAAAGAACCAAACTCAATGCTAGTTCGGTGGAGGCTTAGATTGGAGGAGTATGACTACTATGTAACCTATAAGAAAGGGAAAAATAACCTCAATGCCGATGCCTTGTCCCGAATCGAAATCAATGCTAATGAGACTCTTGAAACCTTACAAGAAATAGATAGTTCTAGTTTCGAGTCATTGGAAAATAATATTGACGGTTCGGAATTCGAGAATATTTCAGACAACCTAACAACAATACATTCTGCAGTGGAAAATTCGGATGATGGTATATCAATTACTGAACGACCCATCAATGAGTTCTCCAACCAAGTTATTCTTAGGACAAATGTCACCAAATCCTGTCTCTCAGTGAAACTTGAAATATTTTTCAAAAGAAAAAAAAGGTACACCATCGAGTATACTGATATCTGTAACGAAGACGTTATTATTTCAATTTTCAAAGGATATTTTAATTCAAAACGTGTAACTGCAATCCTAGCAGACGATGAAACTTTTAAAACAGTCCAGTCGGTGTTTTCAAAGTACTTTAATAACGGTTGTTGTCTGATAATTGCACTGAAAAAGTGGCAACGAGATTAAATGAAACGAGTGGTTGTTTTTTTTAGCGAAGAACGAATAATTTATTTGGTTGTTACCCTCTAAGTGTCCAATATCCAAGTGACCGATCAACAAAAATTTTTCTTCGTGCTTGGTACAATGCAAACACTTTCTTCTATTACAACGGTTCACATGATTTTACATTGCTGAATACATAATATTTAAGAGAACGATAAGGAATAACGTTACTTTAAACAGGTTGAGAAACAAGAAACAATTAACAGCTAGGAATACATTTAAATTATAGGGTAAATTACATTAAAGTTGGCATTATCAACCAACGAAATTAAACAATATTAAGAACTAATAAATTGACTCAGGACAAACAAGATAAATCTCAAACATTCCGCCGCCCCTGAAACATACTTTCAGAACAAGGAAGAACAGCCAGTTTGTGAATAGGCCGAACTAGGTTTCCATTGGCAGTTTTTAGCGTAACGACTCGAACATGGCCGTCTTTGCCCGGATGTGTTGCAATAACTCGGCCCATAGCCCATTTTCCAGGAGGTAGGTTAGACTCCTTTATAACAACTAGATCGTTAGCTTTGATGTCGGGTTGAATCTGTTGCCACCGGGGACGATGTTGCAATGACGTCAAGTACTCCATTTGCCAGCGTTTCCAATAGCCTTGAATTTTGGATTGCAGTTGTTGCCAGCACGATAATAGATTAGTTGGAACATCGATTATTGTTGGCTCCGGGATAGCAGCATAAGACTCACCTAGAATGAAATGAGCAGGTGTTAGTGGGTCAAGTTCTGTGTCTGATATTTGACACAACGGTCGTGAATTGAGGATCGCCTCAATTTGAGTCAAAAGCGTATAGAGCTGTTCATATGTCAAAATGTCAGTACCAATCACACGTCGAAGATGCTGTTTCACTGATTTTACTCCAGCCTCCCACAAACCGCCGAAGTGAGGAGCTGAAGGGGGTATGAAATGCCACGATATTCCATCACGAGCCAGAGAATCTGCTACAAGTAAGTTGTGATTTTGCGATAACACGAGTTCATGCATCTCTGATAACAAACGAGCTGATCCGCGAAAGTTTGTTGCGTTGTCAGTATACAAATGAGATGGTTTTCCACGACGCGCGACAAATCGACGGAGCGCGGCGAGAAAAGCCTCCGTAGTCAAGTCACTCACTAGTTCTAAGTGAATCGCTTTCGTCACTAAACAAACAAAAAGCGAGATGTACCCTTTTGAAACCGTTGATTTTCTACCCGTTTTCACTTTTAAAATTACAGGGCCTGCATAGTCACAACCACAGTGTGCGAAGGGTCTGCTAACTTGCAGTCGTTGCGGGGGTAGGTTGCCCATTAGCTGATTTGTTGTGGCTTTACGTTGACGAAAACATTCCATGCAATCATGAGTGATTTTACGAAGCAAGTTTCGGCAACCAATGACCCAATACTCTTGTCTGATGAGAGCAAATAGTGTTGATATTCCTGGGTGCTTGAACCGAATATGGGCGTCGAGAACGATGAGCTTCGTGATAAGGTGTCCTTTGGGTATGATGATTGGGTGTTTGGTATTGAACGAAACGTTGGCTTGTTCGATTCTTCCACCGACTCTCAGAATACCTTCATTATCTAAAAAAGGGGATAGATCAATAATTTTCGAATTTTTAGGAAAACAGCCATGTTTATTAAATGATTTTATGTACTCCCCAAAATATCTGCTCTGCAACCATTTAATGATCCACTTTTTGGCACTGAAAACTTCTTGTGGTTGGAGATAGAGTGAAGTAGGTATGATTTCTTTGTGTCCTCTTTTGATGAGGCGTTGTATACGCGCTACCGTACGAATAAGGATGTTCCATGATGAGACCCGTGTTGACAGTGACTCGAATGGGTGATCATCTGTGACAACAAGGTATGACTGGCTGCTAACTTTTTTCTCCTCCAGGTTACAGCTAGGATCGTCTTCAAATTCACTGACTATCGGCCAATTCTCAAAACTTTGCTTCAACCAATGTGGACCAGTCCACCAAATTCGGTGTTCGAGAAGTTGCGATGGTGAGATTCCTCGCGATGCACAATCCGCTGGGTTGCACTCCGACCTGACATGAAACCACCTGTTTCTTGGAATCGTGTTGAGAATCTCCGACGTACGATTGCCGACAAAAATGTTCCAACGACGAGGGGGAGACGAAAGCCATGATAATACTACTTTTGAGTCTGACCAGGCGAAGATATTGTCAAAAGTAATGTTGAGTGATTTTTGCACCGCTACGAGTAGTCTTGAGAGCAAAACTGCACCGCATAGCTCTAACCGCGGGATGCTAAGTTGTTTCAAAGGAGATACGCGGGTTTTCGCAGCAAGAATATTTGTTTCAAAGACTCCGTTAGATACCTCGAAGCGCGAATAAATCACGGCGGCATACGCAGATGCTGATGCATCTGAAAAGGCGTGCAATTGGAAAGATGACTTTCCAAGACCGATTGTTCGTGGTATTTCGATTTTTGTGAGGGCTGGAAGCTCCTAACGGTATTTTCTCCACTGGCATGCAATTGTGTATGGAAGTTTATGATCCCAGCTGACATTTTGATGCCACAATTCTTGCAGGAGAATTTTGAGTCGCACAACCGAAGGGGCAAGGAAACCGAGGGGATCAAATATTCTTGCTATATCTCTTAGAATCTGGCGCTTTGTTATTTCGTCATTAGGGTTATAATTCAAACGAAAGCTAAATATATCACTTTTCGAGTTCCAAAATAAACCGAGAACCTTTATCCACGAGTCCGCATCCGTGTCAAGAGAAATATTTTGGAGAGAATCGTTACCGATGTCTTGGCGAAGCTCGTCACAATTGCTTTGCCATTTGCTTAATTGCATACCACACTTCTCAAGGAGTTTGATTAATGAGTCTCGTTTCAAAACGGCTTCAGATATAGTATCTCCTCCCGACACGACATCATCAACATAAAAATCATTGAGTACAATATCTGATGCGATTGGAAACTCTTCACGATAGTCTTTTGCTAATTGTTCCAAAGCGCGAACCGACAAAAATGGAGCGCAAGAAGTCCCGTATGTAACCGTGCGTAACCGAAAGTGTTGAAAAGGCTCTGAGGGTGACTTCCGCCAAACTATGCGCTGAAAGTCCATATCTTTTTCGGACACCCAGATTTGGCGAAACATCTTAACAATGTCTGCCGTAAAGACAAATTGATGGCGGCGGAATCTTAAACAAACAGAGAAAAGATTACGTTGGATGGGTGGGCCAGTCATAAGCGCATCATTAAGGCAGTTACCGTTTAGGTCTTTGTACGACCCATCAAACACGACACGAAGTTTAGTTGAGATGCTGTCTGGTTTCAGAACAGCATGATGAGGAAGATAAAACACATTTCGTTTTGTGATTTCTGACGTAGGAACTTTCGACATATGACCCAACGTCAAATATTCATCCAGAAACTTTGAATAGCTCTCGAATAGATCCGAATTTTTGGAAAATCTTTTTTCCATCCAATTTAAGCGAGAAACCGCACCGATCAATGTATCACCAAACTGGGGTGGTGATTTAAAAGGCAGATCGACTATGTATTTTCCCGAACAGTCTCGGCGATGAGTTTGAAGAAAATGTTCTTCGATTTGTCTGTCTTCATTTGAAACGATAGATTTTGGATCAACTTCCTCGATAGTCCAAAAGGATTGTAGAATCGAATCGATATCTATTTGGACAGGATGTGAAATAATGCAGGGTTCGCTGGTGAAAGGTAATGTTCCAGCTAAGACCCAACCGAAAACAGTTTTTTGTGCTATTGGATACCCTTGATTACTATTGACACATTTCCCTTGTAAAATTTCCCAGGCTTTATCTGCACCTAACAATATGTCAATGGAAGCAGACTTATTGAAAAAGGGATCGGCTAAGTCAAGTTGGTTTAAGTGATTCCAATCGTCAATGGTAAATGATATTGTTGGCAAATCTGTTGTAACGTTCGATAAAATATAAGTATCTACTGGTATACTATATGTATCGCAGCGTGAAGTTATTACCATCGATATAAGGCCTCTGGATTTACCTGCACTGGTTGATCCAATACCGCTTATTGGTATACGAGCGTTTTTTCGTTTCATTCCGAGTCTTTGAGCGCATGACTCAGTAACGAAAGAAACCTGTGAGCCGGTGTCAATTAAAATCCTTACTTGCTGGTATTTTCCGTTGATGTCCAAAACTTTTCCTAACGCGGTGGGAAGTAATGTTTGGGTAATAGGTGGCGTTACATTGAAGGAATGATTATTGATTATAGCTTGCGATGATGATGATGGGAAATGTGACGAATGAAATGGGGTTTGAAGACTAAAGTTTGTGGGTTGGGTGGAACGAGGTGACTTGAAGGTTATATGTGGGTCAAACAAATGGTTATTGGAAATTGTCGTGTTTTCAGGAACGAAGTCTGCATTTTTAGGAACGAAGTCTGTGTTTTTAGGAACGAAATCTGTGTTTTGAGCAGTTAAAGCCGAAGTGTTACTTATTGGTGAATTAACCGATATATTAGTTGTTGTATTCACGGAGTCATCATGAACCAAACTATGGTGACGAGAATTACAAAATTTACAACGAAATTTGGTATGACAACGTGCTGAGGGGTGTCCACTTCGAAGGCAGTTAAAGCAAATTCTGTTAATTTTAACAAAATTTCGACGGGTTGGCAAATCCATATCAAGGAACGATTGGCACTGAGGAAGCCCGTGGTTTGCGTTGCACTTGGGACATATTGCTGTAGTTGAAGCATGCATACTTCTTAAAAAGGGTTTTTTAGGTCGATTGGGTTCACGAGTACATGTTTTGCAACTTTCTAAAGCCTCGCACCGACGGTCCAAAAAATCTAATAATTGGTCTATCGTAGGATAGTCCTCGGAAAAGTATTCTTCTGACCAGGCTTGGCGAGTTTCAGGGTCCAACTTATTTATCAATATATATATTAGCCACGGGTCCCTGGAAAGCGAAGTGATAGCAGTGAGACCTCGGACGATTTCATCAGCTCCATCTGATATTTTTCTTAAGGCATTAACATTCGAGGTATGAACAGACGGTAGCTCCATGTATGCTTTCACAAAATTATTAACAATATGACGCGGCCTATCATAACGCTTTTCAAGTTTTTCCCACGCTTGTTCGTATGTATCGTCGCACACCGTTAAATGACTTAAAAGACTTAACGCCTCTCCACGAAGACATGAGACCAAAAATTGAAATTTCCGAATCCGCGAAACATGTGGCTTGTTTTTCATTACGCTTTGAAACATGTCCCGAAACGTTGGCCAATCTTTATAATTACCGGAGAAGGGTTCAATTCTAATTGACGGCAGGTTGCTTTCATCATTTTTACCCGAAGAATTTGACTGCCTTAAGGTCTCTATTAACAGTTTTTGCTGTGAAGCTAATTCACCGACGAGATCCTTGGATTTTTCAACTTTTTCGCGATCTGATATCGCCGAAAGTAGACTTGATTTAACAATTAAAACCTTTGCCTCGAATTCTTCATATTCTGGTTCAGGATCGCTGTAGGTTTCATTGCCCACAAACGTATAAAAATGTTTTTGAGAGCTAGTGAATTCTTTCCATAAATCTTCCACTTTATAATAACGAATCTTGAGATCTGTCAACGAAGTTGCATCCGAAATAGCTTCCGTGTAGGTTGCTAATCTCGTCAACGAACCCTTTAAATGACCACGAGTAGCACGGAGCACGGGCAATGTCATTGGCTCCGCCATTGAAAAATATTTAAGAATGGTTAATTAAAGATTGGAGAATTATTTTAGTTTAATGTTAGCTTTTCTTAATCGTAGATATCCGAAAAAAGCTTTTATAATAAGTTTCTGATTATAATGAATTTTTTATGTGTATCAGGTATCACCAGAACAGTTAAAGGTACAGTTAGTTAATCACGATCAACTCAACCAATTTGCAAAAACAAAGAACGAATTTTTGACATAAAAATGTTTCTAACGATAGAATAAATCGACTTTTTACGAAATAGATAATCCGGCTCGAATTAGGACCAGAAAATGTCTGATAATTGCACTGAAAAAGTGGCAACGAGATTAAATGAAACGAGTGGTTGTTTTTTTAGCGAAGAACGAATAATTTATTTGGTTGTTACCCTCTAAGTGTCCAATATCCAAGTGACCGATCAACAAAAATTTTTCTTCGTGCTTGGTACAATGCAAACACTTTCTTCTATTACAACGGTTCACATGATTTTACATTGCTGAATACATAATATTTAAGAGAACGATAAGGAATAACGTTACTTTAAACAGGTTGAGAAACAAGAAACAATTAACAGCTAGGAATACATTTAAATTATAGGGTAAATTACATTAAAGTTGGCATTATCAACCAACGAAATTAAACAATATTAAGAACTAATAAATTGACTCAGGACAAACAAGATAAATCTCAAACAGTTGTCTTAAATTACTAAGATCTACTATAATTTTGAAAGACATAACTGACAGAGATAGTCAAGAAAAATTAGTGCGAGAATATCATTTAAGTTCCAATCACAGAGGCATAACAGAAAGTTATCTTCACATCAGAAGACATTCGTACTTTCCAAATATGAAAAATACAATTCAAAAAATTATAAATAATTGTGAAATATGCAGTGTTAATAAATATGAACGCAATAGAGAAAAGTTAAAATATGAAATGACTGAAACCCCATCAAAGCCTATGCAAATTGTTCATATGGATATATATTCCGTTGGTAAAGAAAATTTTTTGACACTTGTTGATAAATTTGGCAAATTTTCAATGTATATCTACTTAATGCTAGAAACAGTATTACCTTAATCAAATCCTTGAGGCATTTTTTTCCCATCACGGAATTCCTCAAAAAATTATCACAGATAATGGCAGTGAATTTTTGTCAACCTTATTTAAAGAGTTCTTAGAAGTGTATGGTATACAATTTCATAATACCTGTGCAAAAAGTTCAACTGGAAATTCCACAGTAGAACGATTTCATTCGACTCTTACCGAACTCATTCGAATAATCAAATATCAACATAAAAATAGACCTATTGGCGAAGTTGTAGATGAAGCTGTACTTACATACAACAACTCAATTCATTCCACCACAAATCTTTCTCCTTTTGAGTTACTTACCGGACACATAAGTACGACCAAGCCATTTCCTAATCAAAAAGACTTCGAAACAAAGCAGGACTATTTGAATGATCATATAAGAGAATACGCAGTTAGCAGAGCTTGTAAAAGAAAGAAGCTTAAATAAAAAAAAACATATAATTGAAAAACGAAATAAAGGACGAAGGGATCCTCCAGACTTATACTGGGTTGGTTGAGGCAGACGATAGAAGAAACAAACTAGCCCCTCGATACACAAAACATAAGGTTATGAAAAACAATAAAATAACAATCGATACGAATAAACGAAAGGTACACAAACAGAAAGTAAAAAAAAAACGAAAAAAAAAATTTAAATAATAATAAAGTACGCATACGCCCCAGTATGCATGAATATTTTCTTTACTTATTTCCTTTTGGCTTTAAAAAAAAAAAAAAAAAGTTTTGCAATAGTAGAGTTTTCATTTTGTTGCAGTCCTTCCGTTATCAGAGCTGATTCCGAGAATTCATTTACATAATTATTCTCGTTGTAGAACACCACTCCTAGAGCTGCTAACTTTTGCTTGATATTAATGTGAAATCCAGAGTAGTATATTTTTACTCTGTAAACATAAAATATTTAGGTATAAAAAGATAAATCGATGGTTTAAGGGTATCCTGAGTTTGGATAAATCTTTTTAGATGCGTCATTTGAGTGCAATAAAATGTTAGATAATACCTGTGGTCTTAGACACAAGCACAAAACGAAGACATCTTTATGGCAACTTTATAATGTTCCTTAACTCAATTAATTTGTTAAGTTCACTCTACGAAGGGAGGAGTTACGTAATTGCATAAGTGAGCAATTCCGCACAACATGCACTATACCTTTGGTAACTAGCAGACAGATGACAACGCAAGAACAACAGCATCCTGACCTTGAACATTACTCGGAGAAGAGAGTCTTCTCTCCTAGATAATTATTATAATTTTTTACTTGCTCTATAGGGCAAGTATTGGTTTCGTGCAGAAAAAAAAATCGAGGTTTTAATCAAACATGACATTACGATGATAGAGAAGCCCAAAAAAGTGGTTTTCGCCATACCGTCCGTCGGTCTGTCTGCGGATGTGCGCTTTTTCACGCCATGCTACAGCCTAAACGGCTTGACGGATTTTCTTTAAACTTGATATATAGCAGTTTCAAGAAAATCCATTGTCGAGGTTTTTTTTATTTTGTTTTAGCCCGGCTCAAACTGGTACCTTTCAAGTAACGGTTTTTTTCATTTTGGATTTGCTCGAAAACGGCTCTAACGATTTTGATTAAATTTAGAATTTAACTTACCTAAAATATTTCTAACGAAATATCGTTTTTTGTTTTTGGCTTAAATGGTCGTAACGAAAATCAGGTTTAAACGGCTTTTTTTCAAATGGCCATAAGTTCGCAACGGCTTGATTGAATTGACTCAAACTTCGTTTGGCATCGTTCTTCATAGTGTTCTATAGGATGGCTTTGTAAATTTTTCAGTGAAGCCTTTCTAAATGGTAGCTCCCATACAACGAGCCGTTCAGTTTTAGCCAACTTTTTTTGGTTTTTTCTAATTTTCTCAAAAATGGCTCTAACGATTTTGATTAAATTTGGTGTGTTATATTGTTTTAGTGTTCTTAAGAGAACTGCGTTTTTAGTTTTTGGCAAAAAATGCTAATAACGGAGATCTGATCTTAACGTTTTTTTTTCAAATGGCCATAAGTTGTCAACGGTTGTATCAAATTCAAACAAACTTTGTTTGGCATAGTTCTTTACAACTCTCTATCAGATGGCATTGCATTTTTGTCAGTTACTCTTTTTTAAATGATGGCTCCCATACAAAAAGCCACTAGGTTTTGGCCAAATCATGTACATAGTTTTGTCTAATTAACTCAAAAATGATTCTGCCGATTTTTATTAAACTTTGTATGTAATATACATAGAATGTTTTGAAGAAAACTGCGTTTAATGTTTTGGCTACAAATGATAATAACGGAAATTTGTTTTAACAATTTTATTAATTTGGCCATAAACGGACATTCATATCATTAATAGCAACCAAAAGATGACATCTCAAATTTAAATATTCAAAGGCTTCTTAAAGTAAGTCCAGTTTATCGGGTTTTCCAGTTTAAACCAAAATTTTGTAGGTTTTCCCAAATTTTTCAAACATGCCCTTTTTCATATTGCTCGAAGACTTTGTTTTCATCGTACTATTGCACCAACAGAGCAAGTACGTGCGACCCAGTCGTGCATTTTATTTTATTTTTTGAAATGTATATAAGTTTTTCTTTGTTCAGTTGAAAGCCGATTTTTATGAATTAAAGAGGTACCAAGTATCAAGTAAAAGAACCTTGAGTTTTGATTTTGATTTGTTTGTAAGAAAAATTATAACTCGCGCCGCCGTCCATAGTTGTAAATTCTTACACATAATTACCCCTCAGGTGTTCTTATGTTCTCTTATGGTGATTTGTATTGGTAATCCTAGATTTTAATGTCAAATGTTTGATCAAAAACGACATTGATTTTTTTTTTGTAATTGTGTGGGTCAAAATGACAAATCTTCGCAATGCTAAAAACAAAACTTCCAAGTCTGCTGTTCTAGAAATGTCAAAAAGTATTGTGGTATCTGTTAAATCTCGAAAAAAATGAGATTCTAGATATTGATCTATCGAAAAAAAAATTGATTTGTTGACCAAAGGAAATAAAAATTTAGCTGTCAGATCAAAAAAGATTGATCTAACGTGACCAATAAAAATCGCCATTACATCGTTTTTTTTTTTTTTGTCTCATCATCATCGTCATATAGTTCAGACTTTCTTTTGTCTTTGGTCACGTCAATTGTTATTTGCAGTTGCGCGAGAAGATAATCATTGATCGTCACCATCGCCGGGAGTGTTCTTTTTTTTTTTTTTTTGTAGAACTCATGTTTACAAGTAAATGAGCATAAAATCAGTAATTATTCCAAGTTTCGGGTTGACATGACAATATCGAATTCTTTGCTATAACTACATAAAGTACATTAAGTGACTAGCTGCTGGTCTGTCAGTATATATATACAGCATAAAAAAAAACTGTCGTTGCATTTTTTGGTAATGATAAAAACTAACGGGTTCTTTTTCATGGTCATCGGTCTGCCGGTCTGTTTGTGTAGAAAAACTAGAACGTTCAAGCTAAGAAAAATATAAAGAGAACCACCTTTGTTGAGTGAACGTTCTAGTTTTTCTACAGGTTATGGGCCCAGAATGTTCTAGTTAAGAAAATTTTGTTCATCAAAGAATTTTAAACAAAATGGCCAGTGGAACTCCGTTGCCCTCAATTGAAAGACTCCGAGGACGTGAAAATTTTGATACATGGTGTTTTGCCGTGCAGAATTATCTGGAGCTTGAAGAATTATGGGATTGTGTTCTTGGCACCGAAAAAGATGAAAAGAAAATTAAAAAGGCAAAGGCAAAAATAATACTTTTGGTGGATCCAATTATCTATGTGCATATTTCAAGTGCAACAACAGCAAAAAAGTATGGGATTCCTTGAAGACAGCATTTATGGACAAGGGATTGAGCAGAAAAGTTGGCCTGTTGCGGATGTTGATTTCAACATCTTTGGATAAATGTGAATCCGTTGATGATTATGTAAATACCATTATTTCAACTTCACATAAACTTCGTGGGATTGGTATGGAGATTACTGAAGAATGGATTGGAACTTTTCTTTTGGTAGGACTTCCGGAAAAATTCATCCCCATGATAATGGGAATCGAAAGTTCAGGTGCAACAATAACTGGTGATTTTGTAAAGACAAAACTTTTACAAGACATTGGTTCTGAAAATAAATTTTCTAAAGTTTTCGATGGAACGTCATCATCAGCACTTTATGGAAATTGTCATAGCAATAAAAAAATTAACAAGATTCAAAAATCGAAGAAAAATATGAAATTTGTTCGTTGTTTTTCATGTAACAAATTTGGAAATTTTTCAAAAGATTGCTTTATGCTCAACAAGAAAAGGCCAGGACCAGGTGAACTCAGTTTTATGCACAACGTTTTTGGCGAAAAATCTAAGCCATCGTGAATGGTACATAGATTCTGGTGCATCAACGCATATGACGTCAGATCAAGGCAGTTTGCAGAACACAAGGCCTCCTCCAAGAAAAGAAGTACTGATAGCCGACAATTCTTGTCTTGAAGTTAAGGCTATAGGGGATGTTCGTTTGATGGTTTCTGCTAATGACGCAGTACTTGATGAAGTCATCATCAAAGATGTTTTGTTTGTCCCTAACTTGTGTACAAACTTGCTCTCAGTCAGGCAAATGATCTCCAATGGGAATATTGTCAAGTTCGATTCAAATGGTTGTAAAATACTTAACAAGATGGGAAACTTAATTGCAACGGCAACCTTAGTTGGCAATATGTATCGACTTGATAGAAAAGAGCAAAGCCAACTTGAGTTCAACAATTTACGAGGATTTTGACTTGTGGCACAAGCGATTAGGTCACGCCAGCACTGAAAACATGAAGAAACTTCAAGATGGAATGGCAGAAGGTGCTGAATTTTCCGGCAAGGCAAAAGGAACTTGTATAGTCTGTCTTAAAGGTAAGCAGACACGTTTGCCTTTCAAAAATTCAACATCCCGAGCAACGACTGCTTTACAATTAGTTCACTCAGACTTGTGTGGACCTATTAACGTTGATTCCGTTGGCGGAGCGAAATATTTCTTGACGTTTATCGATGATTTTACAAGATATACATTTGTATATATGCTTAAATACAAATCTGAAGTTCCGAAGAGATTTGAGAGCTTTGCTAATTTCGTTGAGAACCAAACGGATCGCCGTATCAAAATTTTGCGGATAGACAACGGAACCGAATACTGCAATAAGGAATTGCAAGCTTTTTTCATAAAAAAGGGCATCAAACATGAAATAACTAATCCTTATACTCCAGAACAAAACGGAGTCGCTGAGCGAATGAATCAAACAATAGTGGAACGTGCAAGATGTCTACTGCTCGAATCTTTATTACCGACAAATTTATGGGCCGAGGCAGTGTCAACTGCTGTCTATCTCATAAAGAGAATACCGACTCGAAGCTTGTCCAGCAAGACGCCGGCGCCGTATGAGACGTGGACGAGGAAGAAACCAAACATTGGTCATTTAAAAGTTTTCGGTTCAAAGGCTATGGCTCACATCCCGAAGGAGAAAAGGAAGAAATTCGATTCTAAAAGTGAAGAGCTCATCGTGCTAGGATATTGCGAAGATACCAAGGGTTACCGCCTTTATCGATCAAACACTAGGCAAATAATAAAAAGTCGAGATGTTTATTTTCTTGAAGAGCAGCGAATAAATGATGTAAATAAAATTAATACCAAGGCTTATAATTTGGTTTTTCCGAATTTTGAAGAAACAGCTTTAATAGAAGAAAATCAGTCATGTGAAACCACAGAAGAAGAGCCCGGAGAATCTGAACAATTAGTGGAACATCAAACTACAGAAGAGCCCGGAGAATCAGAACAATTAGTGGAGCATCAAACTACAGAAGAGCCCAGAGAACCTGATCTCATGTGCTCAAATTCGAACGATGAAAAAGATTCTTGGTTATGAGAGGGTGAATTCATTGGATATTCAAATGATTCTGAATCAGAAAGCGACAATTCCAAAGATCTCGACTACATTCCAAGCACGTCAAAACCGATGGATACCAACAAGGGAGTGCCTCGACAATCTGAACGGGTTAAAAAAAAAACAATAATTCAGTAAGTCTTATTACCACGCTTGGATTAGATGATGACCCTTGTACTCTGCAAGAAGTTCTTCAGAGACCCGATGCGGATAAATGGAAAGAGGCTATGAAGAGTGAGCTCCAATCGCTTGAAAGCAATAAAACTTGGACTCTCTGTAATTTGCCAAATGAAAAGAAAGTTCTTAATTCCAAATGGGTTTTCAAAACCAAAAGAAATTCAAGTGGTGCGATCGAACGTTATAAGGCTCGTCTTGTCATAAAAGGATGTGCACAGAAAATGGGAATTGACTATGAAGAGACTTTTTCACCAGTTGTCCGATACGACACTATACGTTATCTAATATCCTTAGCGGTCAAGTATGATTTAGATATCGATCAAATGGACGCAGTCACGGCATTTCTCCAAGGAGATTTAAAAGAAGAAATCTACATGCAACAGCCCGAAGGATTTAAAAAAGGTTCTAAAGTTTGCAAATTGCTAAAATCAATTTACGGTTTAAAACAAGCAAGCCGAGTTTGGAATCAGAAGCTGGAAGCTGGATTGAAGGAAATCGGATTGACTAAGTCAAAAGAGGATCACTGTGTCTATTACCGTTTTGAAGGAAAGAAGATGTTGTACGTAGCCGTTTACGTGGATGACATACTTATTTTTTGTAACGACGCTAAATTAAAAAAAATAGTGAAGGAAGGTCTTATGCAACGATTTGAAATGAAGGACATTGGAAATGCAAAGTATTTTCTTGGAATAAAGCTAACGCACGAGGAGGGAAAAATTCTTATTGACCAAGAACAGCATATTCGAGATATGCTTACAAGGTTTAAAATGCAAGATTGTAATCCAGTAGCTACTCCTATGGATCCAAATCAAAAATTCTCGAAGAGCTGCATTGATCAAACTGTATTGGAACGAGAACACATGGCAAGTATTCCTTATCGTGAGGCGATTGGAAGTCTTTAATTTGCAGCACAAGTCACCAGGCCCGACATTTCGTTTGCAGTGAACTGTCTTAGCCGGTTCAACAATAATTATAGCAAGATGCACTGGGAAGCTGTAAAAAGAATTTTCCGATACTTGAAAGGGACTTTAAATTATAAACTTACCTATACAAAAGACAGTTCTAGCGTTCATGGATTTTGTGATTCCGACTGGGCTTCAGATACAGAAGAAAGGCGTTCAGTTACTGGGTATGTTTTTATTGGTCAAGGTG
The DNA here is from genome assembly GCA_916050605.2 of Platycheirus albimanus. NCBI lineage: Eukaryota > Metazoa > Arthropoda > Insecta > Diptera > Syrphidae > Platycheirus > Platycheirus albimanus. The sequence goes on along the minus strand of OU696696.1, from coordinate 99,119,193 downwards.
GATCAATTACTTGGAACACCAAGAAGCAACCAACAGTAGCTCTCTCTACTACTGAAGCGGAGTATATGGCTCTCAGCAACGCAGCTCAAGAAGCTTGCTGGATTCGACAACTTCAACAAGAACTAGATGTCGCAGCCAAGTCTGTTGTTATGATTTATTGTGACAACAAGAGCGCAATTTGCTTAACATCAGCAAACCTCTACCACGCCAGGACGAAACATATTGATGTTCGCCATCATTTTATCAGAAAACATATTGATGATGGTAATCTTAAAATTGAATACGTTTCAACTAAACAGACGGTAGCAGATGCTCTCACCAAACCAGTCGTCAAAGAGACTCTAAACAAATGCATTACATCAATGGGTCTCAAGAACAGCATTTGAATTTAGTGGGAGTGTTGAAATATAAATTCAATACTTTATACTACCTTACAAGATTGAACTTATATTTCAACAGTTTGTAATATTTACAACATATACAAGATTGTCGTTGCATTTTTTTGGTGGTGATAGCAAACATTAAGTGGCTTTTCGGTGGTGAATTCAATCTCTCTCGTTCGATTCCTGGAAAAATAAAAAAAACCCTCCCATCTCTGGCGGTCTGTTGGTATATACACACAACATACATAAGAAATTGTCGATGCAATTTTTTGAGAGTTAGAGTTAACGGGTTCTTTTTCATGGTCATCGGTCTGCCGGTCTGCTTGTATATATTTACAACGGGTTGGGGTCGAAATTCGGTATGGGTCATAATTCTGCTTTCAAAATTCTGCATGCCAAAATTCTGTTTTGCATAATTCTGTTTGTACAAAATTCTGGATGTGCAAAATTCTGTATTACAAAACTCTGCATTTTAAAATTCTGTACGTTCAAAATTCTGCTTTCAAAATTCTGTTTTTCAAAACTCTGTTTTTCAAAATTCTGTTAATATGTTGTAAAAGAGAAATCGTTTTGATAATGTAACAAAGTGCACGCTTTTTAACATTTTCCAAACGATTTTTTTATTATTTGCAGAATTTCATTAAACAGAATTATGAAAAATTGAATTTTGAAAAGCAGAATTTTGTAAAGCAGAATTATGAAAATCAGAATTTTGAAAACAGAATTTTCATGCACCCATAATTTCGACCCCAACCCTATACAAAATTATAAACAAAATATTTAATACAAAACTAAATTTATGATTTCAATCTAAGCGTGATGAATATGCGCCCCTCTTTTGCAATATTAAAACTGTATCGTACTATTTTATAATCCTGTCAGTAGGTACTAAAATTAAAATCGTTTTAAGTGTATATACCTACACTTGTATATTGTATATTCTTATTATGTTTAAATTATGTATTTTCCATAACAAATATTCTGTAAATATGTTGTAAAAGAGAAAAAAACGATTTCTCTTTTACAACATATTTACAGAATTTTTAAAAACAGAATTTTGAAAGCAGAATTTTGAACGTACAGAATTCTGAAATGCAGAATTTTGTAATACAGAATTTTGGACATCCAGAATTTTGTACAAACAGAATTATGCAAAACAGAATTTTGGCATGCAGAATTTTGAAAGCAGAATTATGACCCATACCAAATTTCGAGTCCAACCCGTTTTTTTTTTAGTTTGTTTTTTGTTTTTGTGTTGAAATTTCCCGTCAAGAAGGAGCAACCGCACGACTCAACTTCCAAAAACCAACTTCTCTTTTTCATCGCCATCCGGGACCAGTCAACCTTGTAGGAGCTGCTAAGAATCTAGCAAGCGGCACTATCACGCCACCCCGGGCTTGCGGTCCAGCTTGTACATAAGAAGGTTTGTACTAACAGCTTGCCTAGCTGGACTCTCACGCCACTCATAGCTTAAGGTCTAGCTTGTAGATATGAAGGTATGTACTTTGACTCTTCCATAGCTACTTATGTACATACATACAGGTACGACATACTACGAAGGCTTACCGGTTTCGGTCGCAGTTGTGGGTCGTGGTACACAGCTACTATATTTTTTTAAATTCATTTTCCAAGGTTGAGGTACAAGCAGAGAGATTATGAATTCCGTTGGCAATCCATTTAATGAAAGGAAATTATAATTTTTTACATTATCAAAACGATTTCTCTTTTACAAAATATTTACAGAATTTTTAAAAACAGAATTTTGAAAGCAAAATTTTGAACGCACAGAATTTTGAAATGCAAACTTTTGTAATACAGAAATTTGGACATCCAGAATTTTGTACAAACAGAATTTTGGCATGCAGAATTTTGAAAGCAGAATTATGACCCATACCAAATTTCGACCCCAACCCTGCTTTGGCTTAGGGGTGGTCACCTAGAATTATCTTTTATATATGTTTATTTTTTTGTGACCCATTCCAAATTCATATTTGATAAATTAATATAAATTATTTTCTTAAGAAATGTTACTCTAATCAACTTAATTTTTTTGCTTAACCTAAATAATATACTTACCTACTATCAAAAGCAGAATATATCTGTTATTTCTCTAAAATTAACGTGAATTAAGTTGCAGTTTTTGTTTTCTTGATTAAGTTCCTAAGCTTCATTTTTGTTCTTCTTTTTTGCTATAATTGTTTTTTTATTTTACTAATATAGTACCTATAATGAAATTGCATTGTTTTCAATTTGAGCCTTCAATAAAACTTGTACTCAGGGCATCTATGGAAAATTGTGTCTTTTTATTTCAATGATCGGCATAAGATTATTCGATGTTCACTATTGGGAAGTTGTTATTTTTACTTGCTCTATAGCATAGGGCAAGTATTGGTTTCGTGCAGAAAACAAAAATTGAGGTTTTAATCAAACATGACATTACGATGATAGAGAAGTCAAAAAAAGTGGTTTTCGCCATACCGTCCGTCGGTCTGTCTGTGCGTCTGTGCGGATGTGCGTATGTGCATATGTGCGGATGTGCGCTTTTTCACGTCATTCTACAGCCTAAACGGCTTGGCGGATTTTCTTCAAACTTCATATACAGGGTGATTCACGAGCGTTGTGCCAAAAAGCTAGAGCGTGTAGGTTGGGTTGAGACAAGAAAAAAATCGTCTATTCCCCTCCGTTTAGACGGGAGGGGCAATTTTCTAAAAACATGACTTATATTTAAAAATAACGGTAGCTCTTACAATGCCATGCTATACCTTTTTGTAGAGCCAAAAACTGGTTTTTTTATTGTAATTTTAAATGAAGTTATTTTATTGAACCGTTTTCAGAATATTAATTTTCAAACTCAAAATTATGAAAAAAAATTTAAAAAAATAATTTTAAAACTAATTTTTTTCAAAATTTTACGTAATTAACTTCATTTAAATTACAATAAAATAACAGGTCTTTGGCTTTACAAAAAGGTATAGCATGGCATTGTAGGAGTTACCGTTATTTTTTAATATTTTTTTTTTCAAATTTAAGTCATGTTTTTAGAAAATTGCCCCTCCCGGCTAAACGGAGGGGAATAGACCCCTCCCTCCTATACGATTTTGTTCTTGTCTCAACCCAACCTACACGCTCTAGCTTATTGGCACAACGCTCGTGAATCACCCTGTATAGCAGTTTGCAGAAAAACGATTGTCGATGTTTTTTTTTATTTCGTTTTAGCCTGGCTCAAACTGGTACCTTTCATGTAACGGTTTTTTTCATTTCAGATTTTCTCGAAAACGACTCTAACGATTTTGATTAGACTAAAAATAATGCTAACTATAAGCATTTCTAACAAAACTGCGTTTTTCGTTTTTGGCTCAAATGGTCGTAACGAAAATCAGATTTAAATGGCTTTTTTTTAAATGGCCAAAGTTCGCAACGGCTAAATTGAATTGACTCAAACATCGTTTGGCATAGTTTTTTATAGTGTTCTATAAGAAATAATTGCAATTTTTTCAATAAAGCCTTTCGAAATGGTGGCTCCCATACAACGATCCGTTCAGTTTTAGCCAACTTTTTTTGGTTTTTTTTTTTAATTTGCTCAAAAATGGCTCTAACCATTTTGTTAAAACTTTGTGTGTTATTTTCTTTTAGTGTTCTTAAGAAAACTGCGTTTTTAGTTTTTGGCTAAAAATGCAAATAACGGAAATCTGGTCTTGACGTCTTTTTTCAAATTGCCATAAGTTGTCAACGGTTGTATCGATTTCAAACAAACTTTGTTTGGTAAAGTTCCTTACAACTCTCTATCAGATGGCATTGCTTTTTTTCCAGTTTCTCTTATTTAAATGGTGGCTCCCATACAAAGAGCCACTAGGTTTTGGCCAATTTTTTTAGTATTTTCTAATTTACTCAAAAAAGGCTCTACCGATTTTTATTGAACTTTGTACTGAATATACATAGAATGTTTTGAAGAAAACTGCATTTAAGTTTTTGGCTACAAATGATAATAACGGAAATTTGTTTTAAATATTTTATTAATTTGGCCATAACCGGACATTTATATCATTTATAGCACCCATAAGATTACATCTAAATTTTAAAAATTCAAAGGTTTCTTAACGTAAGCTCCCGCTCGAGTTTTCAAGTTTTGACCAAAATTTTGTAGTTTTCCCCAAGCTTTTCAAACAGTTCTTCATATTGCTCGAAAACTTTGTTTTCATCGTACTATTGCACCCACAGAGCAAGTACGTGCGATTTTATTTCTATTTACATTTGGTTTAGCTAGGTGTTAGCACCAAGGAGATCTAAGCAAAGGTCAGAGTTGATCTCAGCAGAGAAGAAGAAGTAGAGTAAGAGGATGAGGCTATGGTAAGCATTACAGTAGTTTAGGTTTGGGGCTGCTGCACACAAAACGGAGGAAGCAATGGCCATGGTGGTATCCTTGGATACATGGGTGGGCCAATACCTCTGGAGGGTCACCAACACCTTGACCCTCCCCTCTCGTAAATGGATCCAATCTTTCCCGCGTTTGGATGACTGACGGCTTCACAGCATATGTGAACCAAACATTTATTTTCGTATTTTTTTATTTTATTTTTGGCATGATACGTAACTACGTTCAGGGCAAGAACCCCCTTCCGACGAGCTAGGATGAGCAGCTGCTAGCATGCCTCGTTACCCAAATCCTGGACACCCTCTCCTTCCTGATACCCATAAACATACACATACACATTAACATACACATACACATACACATACACATACACATACACATACACATACACATACACATACACATACACATACACATACACATACACATACACATACACATACACATACACATACACATACACATACACATAGACATACACATACACATACATATACACATACACATACAAATACACAAACACATACACTTACACATACACATACACATACACATACACATACACATACACATACACATACACATACACATACACATACACATACACATACACATACACATACACATACACATACACATACACATACACATACACATACACATACACATACACATACACATACACATACACATACACATACACATACACATACACATACACATACACATACACATACACATACACATACACATACACATACACATACACATACACATACACATACACATACACATACACATACACATACACATACACATACACATACACATACACATACACATACACATACACATACACATACACATACACATACACATACACATACACATACACATACACATACACATACACATACACATACACATACACATACACATACACATACACATACACATACACATACACATACACATACACATACACATACACATACACATACACATACACATACACATACACATACACATACACATACACATACACATACACATACACATACACATACACATACACATACACATACACATACACATACACATACACATACACATACACATACACATACACATACACATACACATACACATACACATACACATACACATACACATACACATACACATACACATACACATACACATACACATACACATACACATACACATACACATACACATACACATACACATACACATACACATACACATACACATACACATACACATACACATACACATACACATACACATACACATACACATACACATACACATACACATACACATACACATACACATACACATACACATACACATACACATACACATACACATACACATACACATACACATACACATACACATACACATACACATACACATACACATACACATACACATACACATACACATACACATACACATACACATACACATACACATACACATACACATACACATACACATACACATACACATACACATACACATACACATACACATACACATACACATACACATACACATACACATACACATACACATACACATACACATACACATACACATACACATACACATACACATACACATACACATACACATACACATACACATACACATACACATACACATACACACATACACATACACATACACATACACATACACATACACATACACATACACATACACATACACATACACATACACATACACATACAACATACACATACACATACACATACACATACACATACACATACACATACACATACACATACACATACACATACACATACACATACACATACACATACAACATACACATACACATACACATACACATACACATACACATACACATACACATACACATACACATACACATACACATACACATACACATACACATACACATACACATACACATACACATACACTACCATACACATACACATACACATACACATACACATACACATACACATACACATACACATACACATACACATACACATACACATACACATACACATACACATACACATACACATACACATACACATACACATACACATACACATACACATACACATACACATACACATACACATACACATACACATACACATACACAATACACATACACATACACATACACATACACATACACATACACATACACATACACATACACATACACATACACATACACATAATCACATACACATACACATACACAATACACATACACATACACATACACATACACATACACATACACATACACATACACATACAACATACACATACACATACACATACACATACACATACACATACAAATACACATACACATACACATACACATACACATACACATTCACAACACATACCATACAAATACACATACACACAAATACACATTCAGATACACATACAGATACACATACAGATACAGATACAGATACAGATACAGATACAGATACAGATACAGATACAGATACAGATACAGATACAGATACAGATACAGATACAGATACAGATACAGATACAGATACAGATACAGATACAGATACAGATACAGATACAGATACAGATACAGATACAGATACAGATACAGATACAGATACAGATACAGATACAGATACAGATACAGATAACACATACAGATACAGATACAGATACAGATACAGATACAGATACAGATACAGATACAGATACAGATACAGATACAGATACAGATACAGATACAGATACAGATACAGATACAGATACAGATACAGATACAGATACAGATACAGATACAGATACAGATACAGATACAGATACAGATACAGATAACAGATACAGATACAGATACAGATACAGATACAGATACAGATACAGATACAGATACAGATACAGATACAGATACAGATACAGATACAGATACAGATACAGATACAGATACAGATACAGATACAGATACAGATACAGATACAGATACAGATACAGATACAGATACAGATACAGATACAGATACAGATACAGATACAGATACAGATACAGATACAGATACAGATACAGATACAGATACAGATACAGATACAGATACAGATACAGATACAGATACAGATACAGATACAGATACAGATACAGATACAGATACAGATACAGATACAGATACAGATACAGATACAGATACAGATACAGATACAGATACAGATACACATACAGATACAGATACAGATACAGATACAGATACAGATACAGATACAGATACAGATACACATACACATACACATACACATACACATACACATACACATACACCAACACATACACATACACATACACATACACATAAACATACACATACACATACACATACACATACACATACACATACACATACACATACACATACACATACACATACACATACACATACACATACACATACACATACACATACACATACACATACACATACAACATACACATACACATACACATACACATACACATACACATACACATACACATACACATACACATACACATACACATACACATACACATACCACATACACAACACATACACATACACATACACATACACATACACATACAACATACACATACACATACACATACACATACACATACACATACACATACACATACACATACACATACACATACACATACACATACACATACACATACACATACACTTACACATACACATACACATACACATACACATACACATACACATACACATACACATACACATACACATACACATACAACATTACACATACACATACACATACACATACACATACACATACACATACACATACACATACACATACACATACACATACACATACACATACACATACACATACACATACAACATACACATACACATACACATACACATACACATACACATACACATACACATACACATACACATACTACATACACATACAACACTACACATACACATACACATACACATACACATACACATACACATACACATACACATACACATACACATACACATACACATACACATACACATACACATACACATACACATACACATACACATACACATACACATACACATACACATACAACATACACATACACATACACATACACATACACATACACATACACATACACATACACATACACATTACACATACACATACACATACACATACACATACACATACACATACACATAACACATACACATACACATACACATACACATACACATACACATACACATACACATACACATACACATACACATCACATACACATACACATACACATACACATACACATACACATACACATACACATACACATACACATACACATACACATACACATACACATACACATACACATACACATACACATACACATACACATACACATACACATACACATACACATACACATACACATACACATACACATACACATACACATACACATACACATACACATACACATACACATACACATACACATACACATACACATACACATACACATACACATACACATACACATACACATACACATACACATACACATACACATACACATACACATACACATACACATACACATACACATACACATACACATACACATACACATACACATACAACATACACATACACATACACATACACATACACATACACATACACATACACATACACATACACATACACATACACATACACATAACACATACACATACAACATACACATACACTTACACATACACATACACATACACATACACATACACATACACATACACATACACATACACATACACATACACATACACATACACATACACATACACATACACATACACATACACATACACAAACACATACACATACACATACACATACACATACACATACACATACACATACACATACACATACACATACACATACACATACACATACACATACACATACACATACACATACACATACACATACACATACACATACACATACACATACACATACACATACACATACACATACACATACACATACACATACACATACACATACACATACACATACACATACACATACACATACACATACACATACACATACACATACACATACACATACACATACACATACACATACACATACACATACACATACACATACACATACACATACACATACACATACACATACACATACACATACACATACACATACACATACACATACACATACACATACACATACACATACACATACACATACACATACACATACACATACCATACACTACACATACACATACACATACACATACACATACACATACCACATACACATACACATACACATACACATACACATACACATACACATACACATACACATACACACATACACATACACATACACATACACATACACATACACATACACATACACATACACATACACATACACATACACATACACATACACATACACATACACATACACATACACATACACATACACATACACATACACATACACATACACATACACATACACATACACATACACATACACATACACATACACATACACATACACATACACATACACATACACATACACATACACATACACATACACATACACATACACATACCACATACACATACACATACACATACACATACACATACACATACACATACACATACACATACACATACACATACACATACACATACACATACACATACACATACCATACACCTACACATACACATACACATACACACTACACATACACATTACACATACACATACACATACACATTACACTACAATACACATAAACAACCACATTACAATTTCACATACACATACACATACACATAAACATACACATACACATACAAATACCATACACATACACATACACATACACATACACATACACATACACCTACAACATACAACATAACACATTCAATACACATACACATACACATAACCCACCCCCCATAAACATACACACTACCATACACATAACAATACACAAACACATACACATAC